>OZ024911.1:32109844-32674844 GCA_964017125.1 Flabesymbios commensalis | reverse complement strand
CATTTAAACGTCAAAAGCTGACGTCTATTGTCGTCTGACGTCTAAAGTTGATTCCCCCACTGAAAGATTAAAATAATTATAATGGCCCTGGACCCATAACACAGGTATTCAAATGAAGCAAAAGGAGCTAACTAGGAAATTTATGATGATTTTAAATTAAAAAAACACTTTTGTTCTCTATGGTTTTTACAAAATTATTCCAGCGTTGTAACCCAAGTGATTATGTTTGGATGTAATTGTGTTTTAAATGCAGGCTGGAGACCGTATCAGTCAGTCTGACATTGTACGAGAGCGTCTAACCACTGACGGCTACCATTACGAGAAGATGACGTCAACACTGACTGTGAGCAATGTACAGAAAGAGGACGAGGGCAGCTACAAGTGTACAGTGATTACACACGACTCCAAGAGTAACTACAAGGAGGTGAACATGCTCGTACACGGTGAGTCATCACCCGGGACAGCCTACACATTCATCTTCCCAGAAAAATTACACTCCTCAGCATTGCCCCTGTTCCTGTGTTGATACTGCTAAGCTGCATCTGTGGTGTGGATAATAATGTGGTGGTCAAAAACCAGCTCAGTGGGAATTCCTCTCCCACCAAAACCATGGCGAGAGTTTCAAAATTTTTCAGATTCAGCCAGAGATGGTCGCCGACTGGACCTGGCAGCCTGCCAACGACTGGAGTTGGCATACTGCCATTATCCACAGACGGCGTTAAAGATTGCAGTCTCTGAACTGAATGAGGGGGTGGTGTCGAGTTTACATCAAAATTTGTCATATTGACCCAATGCCTGTTTAATGTTGAACCATCCTCTATGACGCTGGCCCAAAATTAAACCAACAGTTGGAAAGATATAGTTTGCACTACACCTCTTCTTTTTAACTTTATGTTTTGAGATTTTGCTTTATTTAAAGCTGATATATCGTTTTGGAGTTTGCAATATTATCCAAGTGAGGGCTGACCCTTATATCTGTATTATAATGTCCCAGTGATATCCACTGTCTGGTCTTGAATCTGATCACACTGACATCACATGAATTGATCCCAGTTACAACGATTTAATGACTGTCTCATGTCAGATGCTCCACGCGATGGGATGTCATAAGATACAAAATATCAGACATTTCCATCATAGGCTTTCATCTTTAATGTACATTTGTCATTTTCCTTTGTATTGCTAGTCCACACGAGATCCGTCTACACTTGTGCAACTTGTGTGTGCGAGTTCAGCCTATATCACAACATGCGCACATTGGTTTACAGCCAATTATGTTTTCATTCCTTCATTTTTAGACACGGAAGTGTTTTATTGCAGAGAAGACGTTTGTGACCCTGCAGGTGATAGACGAGGAGGTGGAGGCTGACGTGGGAGATGAGTATGTCTATCTGAATGTAGATCTTCACGCTTACCCAGAACCACTACTAGTCTGGAGGAAAGGTGCAAAAGTGATCAGTGATAGCGACCATCATTACGACACCAAGTGAGCCATTGTTATTATTATCACTCTGAAAGGGAACAATTATTTTAATGCTTAATCGTTAAATAATGGAATTTAAATCAAAATGTCATTTTTATACCCCGCCCACGAAGTAGGGGCGGGGTATATTGTCATCACCATGTCTGACTGTGCGGCCGTGCGTCTGTGTTTCGTTTCCTGACGATATCTCTGAAACCGTTATAGCCGGATTGCTTTCATATTGCACACGCACATCCTTTCTAGGCGGTGTAGATGTGCCTTTTGGGGGTATACCTTTGACCTAGTTTTTAACCTTTGATTTTGAGGCGATTATTGACATTAATTGATTGCGGATGATAAGTTCAGTTTCCGGACGATATCTCTCAAAGCGTTTGCTGAATTGTCTTCATGCTGCACACACACATCCCTCAGGGGGTGTAGATGTGCCTTTTGGAGGTTATGACCTTTGACCTATTTTTTAACCTTTGATTATGAGGCCATTATCGACACTATTAATGGCGGGGGATATCGTTAGCGTCAGCGCTCTTGTTTATTATAACAATGATCTAATTTTAGTGATTACTGAGACTAATACATTGTAAAAGTACACTTAATAACTGTTGTCATAGGAAAAAATGTGTGTTTAATCATAAAAATTGCCATTTTTTTAACTTTCAAGAATGCAAGTGAATTTTGATATCTTGCTATTGTGTCATGATCCGAGACACAGCCTCATGTTAAAAAACATTGTTTTTATCAAGTCAAGTCAAAAAGTTTATTGAACCCTGGCCTCCATTTCAGCATTTAAGCCCTCAATCAATCAATCAATCAATCAATCAATCAATCAATCAATCAATCAATCAATCAATCAATCAATCAATCAATCAATCAATCAATCAATCAATCAATCAATCAATCAATCAATCAATCAATCAATCAATCAATCAATCAATCAATCAATCAATCAATCAATCAATCGATCGATCGATCGATCGATCGATCGATCGATCGATCGTTCGATGGATCGATCAATCAATCAAACAATCAAACAATCAATTGTTTTCAGGGTACAGTCTCATAGAGCTAAGCTTAAGATATATGACATCACAGATGAAGATTCTGGGATCTACACATTGTACGGTCACACGAAAGACATGAACAGCTCAGCGTCAATCACTCTCCATGTCCACGGTGAGCTAGAATTATCACAGTGAATCAAATCGTTACTTGTGTTAGAATTTTTTATCGATGTGAATTGTTTTTATACGCCCATACATTCGTCACCAGCATGTAGAGGGTTAATCCACAAATAAATGGTTCTCCAACTAATAATATGTATTGTTGCCCGACGCAGATGCCAGCATCCCTCGGCTCTGCCTCGTGCTGCTGGCATCTGCGTCGGGCAATAATACAGCATATCGCCCTGAAAAATCATGTTATTGTTATATTGTTTTTGTTGATATTTCAGAGCCGCCCGAGATAACCCTGAGTGGCCTGGATCCTGAAAACCCCTCTGATTTCTTCATGGTTAACCAGTATGCCAACTTTACGTGTCACGTCACCAAAGGTTTCCCTGCGCCTCAGCTGACCTGGCAGTGGCAACCCTGCAGGTATGATGTCATCTCAATACTTCAACTCTGATTATTCTTACGTTGCCCGTGTGTATGTGGTTGTTTTCACAATTACAACACTAATGCCGACTGCAGAACCATTAATGATTTTGTCAGTATTGTTTGTGTGTCGAGTTTTTAACCCTCATGCGCATGTGAGAAAATAACCCAGTGATAGTCGAGTCGCAGTGGGTGGATATTTACTTTGTATATTTTGGCGTTCAAGCGCTTAGCAGACAAAGAGATATGTTAATGGCATAATGAGAAGTAGTTTCTAATTTATTTGTGAATGGGAAATATTGAAAAAACTGTTTGAAAAAGCAGACATTTTAACCCTATATAATGCTGGGTTGATGCTGACCCATCATTACCTCAACATTGCATCAACGCCTTGTGTCCGCTGGCATCCTGCTCTACTAGCAGTAACGTTGTTTGTTGTAGCCACAAGAATTGTGATCCCAACCCGGGAATATGGGGGATGATAGAAGACTCCAAAAACTTCCCTTTATGGGAAACGAAAGAAAACGAGATTAAGCTGTCTGTCCCCGCGAGAGAATCCGGGTTTTACCGATGTCTGGCGTCAAATAAACTTGGCAGTCAGGAACAAGTGCAAAAGTTCATGGTATCTGGTAAGTTATATAATTAGCTGTGAATTGATTACTGTGTTTATATGATGTAGAAATTCTAACCAGCACCAATAAACTCATCCTATTCCAACCAAATGTGATAAATACAAGCTGTCGGTTTAGCAATGCCAGTAACAATCTGATAATATTGCCAATAGAATCAAATTATCTATACTACTTTCAATTCACTATGGCAATTGTAATCCTTCATCAGACAGAACTTCCAACTGCGGCGTGCTCTAACAAGCACATACATCGGAACTATGTTAGTTTAATGGTGGGCCGGCATCGCACACGGTGTCCTAATAAGCGCTAAGCACAACTTTAATAGTTTTTATACCCTGCCCGTAGGGGGATGTGGAGTAAAAAAATCGAAAAATATGTTGACTTTACCTTTAATTATTACAGATATTAAGGATGGTTTTGGTCAGACCTACACGGGACGGACAATCATTGAGGGAGATATTCTCAACATCACATGTTATTCACAGCAACAAGAATTTGAAGTGGGAGTTTTTTACAACTATAAACATAACTCGTGGGAAGATATTACAGATACTGAAGATGTGAAACAATACAATGACAAGTAAGTTTACATATGCAGTGTTTCTCTGCGTGGTTTATCTAGAAGACATATTGATGTTATAGTGGCCTACGTGTATCTAATCATGTGTTTTAAAGCTATATTCATGTGAATATCTAAGAAAATCGTGTTTTTACCAAGAATTAGTACATGTTTTAAATGTTCAGACTGACTACAATTAAATCAATAAGACATTGATGACTCGCTGATGCAAACGATATTGTTTATTATCATTTACAAAATCACTTCACCATATTACACCACAGAACAAAATTAATAGTGGTCGAAAATAAAATGAATAACCAAAAAAGGCGGTAATGTAACGAGAACCAGGTGACCTATCAGATTATTCAATACAATAATTATTATTATTTCTTAACTGTAAGCAGATTATACAACGTCATTATGTAGGCCTACAACTAATTGCAATTTAAAAATATACAAATCGAAAATAGTACATGAATATATAATTTTAACCACTGCCTTGTTTCAGAACGGAGCATTCCTTCATGACAGTGCTAGAGCTGAGACCAGTGTCTCTGGCGCACTCTGGCGAATACAAGTGTCAAGCCCGTGATGCAGACCTCTCACCACACCAAGACGATTTTATCATTAATGTCAAACGTACGTCACCCAGTTTACCATGTTTACCCGAAACATACGAGAAAAATGATCCAATGTTGTCGTAACTTGTCCTGCTTAACGGTTTTAAGCAAATTTTAAACCAAATAATATGTCACTGAAAATGGATAATATAGTTGGTGGTGTGTGATCAGTAAGTCTAATAATTCCAATTAGAATATGCATATTTTCAAAAAATGTAAATATTTGTCGTTATTTGAAGTTTGAAATTGTGTTAGCAATTCCAGCTTATTTACTTAATAACTTTGAAAACAAACATCTGGATATGTCAGGTAATAAGGCATAACCAACAACGCTAGTCTTAATAAAGGTTATGCTGATTGATAAGCCCTGTCCCTTGGTATACGACATGTCAGCATAAAATACAGTTAACAAAATAAAGTTAACATTTTTTTATATTTTCAGCTATTGAATCACCGGAGTTTACGGTTCCTCTACAGGGCTCTATATCGGTGGAGTTAGGCATATCATACAGTGCCCACTGTGAGGCTAAGGGGGTGCCCAACCCACAGATAACATGGTATTACGAGGACGAAGAACTCACAGAAAATAATGACATCACCTTCAATGAAAACAAAACAAAGTGAGTTTTAGGTCTTCAGTTTATATTTGTGCATGTCGCAGATTTATTGCTCACTCAACTTGACCAAAGGAATCATGTAGTGCATACATGTGACCAGGGAGACGTCAGAATCTAAGCCATTTATGTTGATTTCAAATAAAAAACAGCCTCTCGTCTCTTGGTTTATATAAAAATACTTCAGCGCTTTAACTGTTAAAAGGTTGAAAATGTTAAACAGTTTTATGAAAAATGTTCCTACGATATTTTGTCTGATTATTTACAGGATGAATATTAAGTCAACACAAGACAGTCTTGGTGGCACTTATACATGCGAGGCTGCCAATAGAGGGGGCGTCATCGCCAGTAACTTCACACTCCTAGGTATGTGTATAATGTGAGGGTGAGCGTATCTGAATACATCTGCACATCTGCACATCTGCACATCTGCACATCTGCACAATCAATCAATCAATCAATCAATCAATCAATCAATCAATCAATCAATCAATCAATCAATCAATCAATCAATCAATCAATCAATCAATCAATCAATCAATCAATCAATCAATCAATCAATCAATCAATCAATCAATCAATCAATCAATCAATCAATCAATCAATCAATCAATCAATCAATCAATCAATCAATCAATCAATCAATCAATCAATCAATCAATCAATCAATCAATCAATTAACTAATAATAAACGAATGAATATTTTTTTAACCTGATGTCTACATCTTTTGTTCTAAACTGTATGTGCTCTGGTAGCAGCAAAGTTAACTAATAAGATGATGCCCAATGTTTTGTGTGTGTTTTAGTTGGCCTGCCTACAGCTTCTCCCGTTCATCAGGCTGGACTACAGGGAGGTCACATCGCACTGATTATTTGTCTCATTGTGGGATTGCTGCTTGTTCTACTTGTGATGGGTTTTGTCTTGAGGAGACGCTACTACAGCCCCAAGGTAAGTACCAAATTCATAAAATAAATGTTTTAAACGTTTCTTATTTTACAGCAGTAGTCTATGTGTGGATACGCTTTGGTCCATTGGATACTACAGTAAACATCGTCGCCGACGACATGGTAAAATGCGAACGGTTCCTTTGTTCAATTATCGTCCACAATGGTGAAGTTGTGTGGCTGATCTAAAAGTTTCACTTGATTTCTTTTTATTCGAAGCTGAAAAAGCGGTAATATTTAGCTACGAGACACACCACAGAGTGAATGAAAAAAAAATTAAAGTATATAAAAATGTTTCAATTTTAAGTCTGTCCATTGTATTTGGCTGTTTGTGTTTCAGATGATGGATCTAGAGGACTACCTTATACCTCAGCCCTCTTACACATTCAATCCGGAAATGCCGATGGACGAACAGACAGAATGCATGTCGTATGATCCCAGATGGGAATTCCCTAAGAAAAAATTAAAATTCAGTAAGTTTGGAGAAGTTGACCCTTAGGTCACTGGTATATTTAATTTAAATTTTCAGTCACTTGAAGTTGTGTCTCGCTACCGCGATACACAACTCCAAGTGACTGAAAATGTATGTTATTTGTGAAATAAAAATGTTATTTATGCTAATAAAAACACAGAATGTCTACTGCTGTCGACATAGTGCTCTGGGGGTCTAAGATGATTTGACACCAAACCCCATATGCGATATATTACACACATGAAGTAGGCCCCTAATCTATAATACACTAGTATCTGATAAGTAGTATCACTTCTATCTAATGAGTCTAGTGGGGTTCAAATTGTACAACATGGGCCTCAAATCAACACACTATACAACCAAACACATGTTGTTACTTTATTGTCACAATCTAGATTTTAAAACACTTCTTGCATTAACCCTTTGAATTTTATCAGCGAGGTTCAAATGATAAGGCGTAAATGTCAAATAACAGGGCGTAAATGTCAAATGACAGGGCGCAAATGTCAAATGACAGGGCGTCAATGTCAAATGAGAAGGCATAATGTCAAATGACAGGTCGTCAATGTCAAGTGACAGGGCGTCAATGTCAAATGACTGGGCGTCAATGTCAAATGACTGGGCGTAAATGTCAAATGACAGGGCGTCAATGTCAAATGACAGGGCGTCAATGTCAAATGACAGGGCGTCAATGTCAAATGACAGGGCGTAAATGTCAAATGACTGGGCGTCCATGTCAAATGACAGGGCGTCAATGTCAAATGACAGGGCGTCAATGTCAAAAGACAGGGCGTCAATGTAAAAAAACAAGGCGTGAATGTCAAATCACAGGGGGTCAATGTCAAATGACAGGGTGTCAATTTCAAGTGACAGGGCGTCAATTTCAAATGACAGGGCGTAATTGTCAAATGACAGGGCATGGATGTCAAATGACAGGACGTAAATGTCAGATGACAGGGCGTGAATGTCAAATGACAGGGCGTCAATATCAAATGACAGGGCGTCAATATCAAATGACAGGGCGTCAATGTCAAATGACAGGGCGTAAATATCAAATGACAAGGCGTCAATGTCAAATTACAGGGCGTAAATGTCAAAGACAGGGCGTCAATGTCAAATGACAGGGGGTAAATATCAAATGACAGGGCGTCAATGTCAAATGACAGGGCGTAAATGTCAAAGACAGGGCGTCAATGTCAAATGACAGGGGGTAAATGTCAAATGACAGGGCGTCAATGTCAAATGACAGGGCGTAAATGGCAGATGACAGGGCGTCAATGGCAAATGACAGTGTGTAAATGTCAAATGACAGGATGTAAATGTCAAATGACAGGGCGTCAATGTCAAATGACAGGGCGTCAATGTCAAATGACAGGGCGTCAATGTCAAATGACAGGGCTTCAATGTCAAATGACAGGGCGTCACTGTCAAATGACAAGGCGTCAATGTCAAATGACAAGGCATCAATGTTCATTTACACACTGCTGCTGACTATGTATGTCTACATCATTCTGCTGTGTGTGTGAACATTCAAAAGTGTGGTAAATATTAACCATTGTGATACTGGAGCCGTATACGGTTTCAAGCAACTTTCAGACCAAATAAAAGGCCCCTATTCTGTCGTTATTCAATAGGTGGCTCGTATCATTACTATCTCTGTAATCAATGTGGGCTGGCGCTTCCTGGG
Organism: Flabesymbios commensalis; assembly: GCA_964017125.1. Classification (NCBI taxonomy): domain Eukaryota; kingdom Metazoa; phylum Annelida; class Polychaeta; order Terebellida; family Flabelligeridae; genus Flabesymbios; species Flabesymbios commensalis. Next base: position 32,666,240 of record OZ024911.1, on the reverse strand, counting down.
TATAACCTTAGATGACTGTTGCATGCTTCAAGTTCACGTATTTATTCCCCTGGAGGAATACAAGATAAATAACAGTGAATGTATAACACAGAACATATAATATCACACATAATAATTTATAAGCTATTATGCAATCAGAACATAGTTCACAGTTTTTCATTTCACACTTTCTAAAGTAATCTTCATACAATTTGCTAAACTCCGTAATTTTGTTTTAAAATGTATTTTTACACTTCTGAATTTGTGTGCACAGTGGACTACTCCTTTGACCCAACAAGTATGACACACATTAAAAACAAGTTGTGTTTGCTAAATATATTCAATATTACAAAATATTCATTATAACTGTTATGTTTTTTCCCGTTTTAATATTATTTATTCTAGAAAAATGGGTTATTTCTGTCAGATTTTATATTGACAAGCTATTTTAAGTTGTTTTTAGAAAACTTGTTTCAACAGTGCCCATTTAGTGTTCTTAATTTTTTTAACAGTTATTTCAACCTGATAAACACATCATGTTTTTTGGTTGATCTAGGTATTATGCTTGGACAAGGTGCCTTTGGAAAAGTAATGAAGGCAACAGCTAATGGAATATTAGAGTGTGAGGAGCACACTCAGGTGGCCGTGAAAATGGTCAGAGGTAAGACAGGCCTACAAATTCGGACGGAATTATAATCTTTTAGCAATTTAAACCAAAATTATGTATTGATTGTTTTTAAATAGCTGTGATTTAATCTGCTAATAAACCAGATTAAGAAACGTCTATAGTTGTGCTTAGCGCTTAAAGGGTTATTGTGCTTGCAGATATTGGTTCTCGTGAGCAGATAATGGCTCTCCTCTCTGAGCTAAAGCTACTCATCCATCTGGGTCAACATCTCAATATAGTCAATCTGCTAGGAGCATATACACATGAACTTAACAGAGGTGAGTCTGCCATACACTTAACTCGGCAAACACGAGATGTTAAGGTAATGTTGTCTTAATGTTGTACAAGCGTCGCAGACGGTGGACCAACATTAAGACAACGTTTCGGGTTTACTGGGATACTCAAGGGCATCAAGCATCTCATTACTCTGCTAGGCCTGTATACAAACGTTTCGGCACAAGTTACAAACCGGATGAAATATCAATAAAATTGATAAAATAGTCTGCGGTACTTGGTCAATCAAATAATTCATTTTGCAAGGTGTCTGTTTAATAATTTCATGTCAATAAATACTTGTCATAAATTAATACAATTTTGTTTATCCTTATTTGAAGCCGACAATTGCTTTAGCAATTCCAGCTTCAAATGACTGAAAAATATAAAGTTTTAATCGGCAAAGGGTTTATGTTAATATTTTATTATTAAACCGCCCGTCACCTCCCATAATTCGCATGTGTAGGTCAACCGTAGGCCTTCAGTATACAATACAGGCTGATTTGAGTAACTGAACTGATTACAATACTATGGATACTACTCCAACGTGACCCTCGCCCAACGGTGTTTTATTGTTAGATCAACGTCTGCGACACTTGCCTAACAGCAATGTTTGCTGGGAAAGCCCTCCTGGCAATACATGCGTGCGGGTCAGCTGTTTCGAGCTCCCCGCAGTAATATGATCAGTTAGCTTTCAAACCCAACGCCCAGTGAAGAGCATTGGTGGAATTATTGACTCATAGATGTCGCACAAGTATATGGACTTGCTATGATTTGGGAGCTTGCTCTCTACGCTGTGTTTGGTATGAAATTCATATAGTATTATTATAGTATACCTATGGACACCCATGTCCCGCATATTTTGACAGTTGACTTTACCTTTAATTATCCCGATACGTTATCTGTATCTGTATATGTTACACAGCAAAAACCCCACGCTGTGGTAGAGAGGTGTGCAGGCTAGTAGCGACATTTAGTCGCGCCTAGACCTAGGGCCTGGCTGATCCGGTATGGAATTTAAATTTGTCTTGAAAGAGTCTAATTTAGTTTCCTCCCTGATGTTGCTTGGGAATGAATTCCAGTCTCTGATAGTTCGTGGGAAAAATGAATTTTGTCTTTGTTCTAATTTGGCCGAGATATGTTCAAAGTTTGATTTGCCTCCCCGGGTCCTTGGGTCTGCAGGAGTAAGGTATTGGTTGGCATCAATACCAACCAGGTTATTTTTTATTTTGAAGAGTAGGGTTAGTCTGGCTCTCCTTCTCCTCTCTTCAAGGGTTCGCCACTCAAGTCTTGACAAGAGGCCGGCCACACTGGTGGTTCTGTGGTAGTCCCTTGTGACAAACCTAGCCGCTCTCCTTTGGATGGTCTCAAGCTTACGCTTATCAGCAGCTAGGTAAGGGTCCCATATGGAGGCACAATTGTCAAGCGTGGAGCGAACCAGTGAAGAGTAGGCCAACTCTTTGAGTCTCTGAGGACAGTGTTTTAGGTTCTGTTGGCAAAGACCAAGAACCTTACTGGCTTTGTTGACAATTTTAGTGACATGCTCCCCATACTTGAGGTCATGCTGAATGGTGACTCCCAAGTATGGGTAACTCTGGACGTATTTCAAAATGGTGTTGTTCAGTTGATAGAAAAATGGTTGAAGGGTAGTCGGAGATTTATTGATGGGTAATATGTAGCACTTGTTTGCGTTGAAACTCATGCCCCATGTTTTTGTCCAGAGTGTTAAAGCGTCGAGATCCTTCTGGAGCAGGAGGTGGTCTCTCTGGTTCCTAATTGTTCGGTACAGTAGACAGTCGTCGGCAAATAAGCGGATATGACTGTCTACATGCAAGGGAAGGTCATTTATATAGCACAGGAAGAGAAGTGGGTCCAGAACTGAGGCTACATGCACCCGCTCCGAGCTCTCCCCATCTACTACTACTCTCTGGGTTCTGTCCTGGAGAAACTGGGTGATCCAGCTGTGAATATCCCCCCTTATGCCAAGGTGTTTTAGCTTTGCCAGCAGTCGACAATGGGGGACGGTGTCGAAGGCTTTGGAAAAGTCTAATATAGTTAGTATAGTTAATTTATTTAAATTTGCACCCACTTGAAATTGTGTCTCGCTACTGCGACCCACATTATCAAGTGGGCGAAAAATGTTCTTACATGTATTTGTTTAATTTGAGACCAAATATTTCCAAATTCGATGTTTAAACACACATATCATTCTCAATAACAGTGATTTGATCGGCTAATAAAATGGATCAAAAATGACCACTCCTATTGCGGTTAATATCTCATGTTCCTAGCGACTGATCAGCCTGCCGAGGAATCGTTTATACGTAGAATTTGGGTTATTACCTGTTAAGCAAAAAAAACATTTAATATAGATATGTCGCAAATGTTTGACATTTTCGTATATGATCTGACCTATTTCGCAGGTGTCTTATACATGATAGTTGAATATTGTGGTCACGGCAGTCTGAGACAATACATTCTGAAAAAGAGAAACTTTTTCGTGGATACGATGGATGATGATATCAAGATGACGGCGGCCCAGAAGAAGAAGGAAGCCGAGCGTGACGCTGTATCCCCTAGTGATGTCAGCGTAGACTACCTGAATGGGTCAGCTTCATACACAGGGGCCTCAGCTACTGCTGCCACTTCCATGGCTACGGACATGACAGGCCTATCTGACGTCACTTTTGGTCCTGATGACGTCACTTCCCCTCCGGATGATTCTGATTACGTCACATCCGACGTGTTAGACAGTGAACCCTTGACTACTAAAGACCTCATGTGCTACAGCTTTCAGGTCGCCAGGGGTATGGAGTATCTCACCTCACGAAAGGTACCGTCTGCATTGAACAACTCGTAAATTATATAAACAACTCATATCACGAAACGTTGACCCAGTGTTGGTTTAATGTTGGGCCGACGTCCCAGACGGTGTGTCAACTTAAATCGACATTTATTCAATGTCCCATGTTTGCTTGGTAGATTTATTACATTATAAACCCCGCGAAAGGTTGGTGTCTGCATATGAACAATGTGTTTCTACATTAATCTCAAGAATGCATATAATATAGATCTACAAACAATATCATTTTACATTATAAACAAACACCAGATATTTTATCCTTGGCTATAATAATTTTAGGCATTTACCATTTTTTTGTTTTTATTTCGAAATAAATATTAATGGCATTGGGTCCTTTTTAAAAAGCCATCAATATGTTTTTAGTAAATGTTCCATCGTTAATAGTTTAGGCCTATATATGCATGGAATAGTACAATCATGATAATACTGAGTATGGCCTATTGTTTACAATGTGCTTCGCTGATAACAATAATTCTGCTTCCAGTATATCCACAGAGATTTGGCTGCACGGAATGTTTTGCTGTCAGAGGATAATGTGGTGAAGATTTGTGACTTTGGCCTGGCTAAAGATTGTTATAAATATGACAATTACCAGAAAACATCAAGCGTGAGTAGGCCTATAACTATGTGTTTCTATTCCGTGTGATTGTGTGATAAAACATGACAAACCTGACTCATACCAGTATTATATGTGATCAATGTGACTTGTTATCTAACTACTGTATACTGACAGATCGGGTCCGTGAGTATAACTATGTGTTTCTATTCTGTGTGATTGCGTGATAAAACATGACAAACCTGACTCATACCAGTATTATATGTGATCAATGTGACGTGTTATCTAACTATAATGACAGATCGGGTCCGCTTGACTGTTTAACACATTAGCATCCATACATTTCAGAATATAAATCTAATTGATGCCAGTGATTAAATTGATGCTCCCGCATTAGCACCAGTTTAATTTCTATTCTGAAATAAACTTCAGAAAGACAGAAGAACATTACCAATTTTGCAAAAAAAATCTTCCTTCTATGGATAAAGATATTTTTTGACGACGGAAAGTCTATGCAGACTTATGCGTCATCATAAATATGAGTTACAAAATGACGTGTTGCACTGACAATACTTGTTTATGTTTGGGCGTAGTATAGATGGGAGAGTTAATTTAGCTATATGATATCACCATTATATTTATGGAAATGAAGTGTAACGCCAGTGTCAGCTGCACAAATTTGTACACATTTATACGCTTACACTTTTATCTACATACCATGGACAATAATTATGTACACATATCTATATGAGATGTGTACTATTCGTATGTTTTTTTGTTGTTATTTTTCTGCTATTTTTCTTGCTATTTTATTTCAGGGCCCTGTTCCTGTCAAATGGATGGCTTTAGAGTCGTTAACACACAAATTGTACACATCAAAGAGTGACGTGTAAGTATCCAGCGAGCCAATGTTGGGTTAATGTTGGGCCAGCATCAAACCAACATAGGGTCATATATCATGTTTACTGGATTGTAATTCTATGTATGTACGCTTGCCTGTTTTAAGATATTGTCCAACATGTCAAGCTGTATAATTAGGTTTTTTGTCGTAAGACATATTTTTAGATGCAGCATCCACGTTACTTTGTTGTGGATTGGCAGCTTCAAATAAAACATACTTGTCTCTCCGTATTATGCTATTATAGTTTCAAAATCTAACAAAAGTTTAATTTAATCAACATTTTGTATGTCTCTGCAATTACCACATTCATTTAAAATGTTCTTTATAATGAAATTGTAACTGAAATTTGTATTTTCGTCAATATCCACATATTTTAATGAGTTATTTTGTGTACTCGTTTAGGTGGTCTTTTGGGGTATTGCTGTGGGAGATGTTTACTCTCGGTGAGTCCATTGTATTACTTAACCTGAGGTGAAATCAGACATGTTTACAGATTTATAAACGGTTTCGTCCAGTATTTACTCCTATACCCTTTTGCTAATTTAAAAGTAGTCCATAGAAATATTCATGAAATTTTGTTGTCACACTATGATCGTATTTCGCAACTTCACCAAGATATCTGGAAGTCAAATAAAATTAGTTAGTCAATTTAAAAATATTTTTGGTTAGTTGATTTTGAGGCCCATTTTTTGGTGACACCTTACGGTTGACATTGTTACTTTCGCATCTGTATATACCAAACATGCTAAATGGGAAATTATTAAAGTACAAAATAATGTAAAACAAATTAAAAAAAAACGGTGAATGTGTAAAGATCACATAAAGCACTCAGAAAACTTAGATGTGGCCCATATGCTGTTTCAATGTCGGTCCAAAGTCTACGACGCTCGCCCAACATTGAACCAGCATCGGGTCAACTTATTGTGTTTGCTGGTAGTGGCTGATCGAGTATAGAACGAAGCTTTTTGGTCATAACCCAGCAAACACAAGACGTTTGCCGAATGCTGGTTTAATGTTGGTCCAGCGTCATAGACGGTGGGCCAACATTAAACCAGAATTGGTTCGACATATTTTGTTTGCTGGGAATGTCTGTCATGTAGTGAATGAATCATTGACTCTGTCGGGTCAAGTTTTACACACGCCTCAGTGGATTTGTGAGACGCAGTCCAAATAAGTGCATATTCCCATGTTTTGTGCAGGTGGGAATCCGTATCCCGCCCTAGAGATCGATGAGACATTTATTGGCCGCCTAACAGATGGCTACAGAATGGACAAACCCACACGGTGCCCAGAGGAAGTGTAAGTAATGCTGTTTATATACTTGACTAACGCACACCACCCCTCACAACACTGATGTCCACTACAGTGGTAGTTCTGGGCTTCTATTAGTACTTTTTTGAAATGTCTTAAATATGCAGTTGTGACTTTTCCTTTCACCAATTCAAATTATTCTCAATCACTTGAATTTTTGGATCGCGTTAACAAGATATAATTTCATGTGATTGAAAATTTAAATGGAATAGTTCAGTGTTCGAAGGGATATTAATAAAGGTGATGTTGATTTTTTTAATAAGACTAACGTTACACGCGTAAAATATCGATATCGAAAAGAATGGTTGATTCACTGCTGGTTGAATGCTGGTCCACCGTCTGCGACGATAGCCCAACATTCAACATGTTCAGCCAACATATATATTATGGTCAACGTTTTGTGTTTACTGGGGTGTTTCTGCTTAATATTGTACGCCGTCATTACACAACGAGTACTTCGCAGTCAACAATTTGACATTACTGTGACATCACTGTGATGTCGCTCTGATATCACCCTGTCAACAATTTGATATCTCAGTGACATCACCATGATGTCGTTCTGACATCACCCAGGCAACAATGTCAATGTGATGTGATGTCAATGTGATATCAATTTGTTGACTGGGTGATATCAGACATCATTTTGTGACACCTCCTATATATCACACATTGATATCAATCAATCAATTAACAATCAATTATAGAACTTCTAACTCCTCAGAAGAACAGAGTCCAGAGGCGAACTAAGACCCGCTCATGGTCAATAGCATGTCCAGGCTCGGAGAATATATTCTTCATGTTGACACCATAATGGTTTATTCCGATATCACATGGACGTCAATATCAACTCAGAATGTGATAATTTAGTGTGACATCTTTGTGATGTATACAGGTGAAATCTCTATGATATCACAGCTAGCTAGCTAGTATTATATATCATGGTGATTTCATTTTGATATCACTCGTCTGACATATCTGAGAAAGATGATTGTGACATTACAGTGATATCACAATGATATCACGGATTGACTGGGTCAGTTTGAATAAAAAAATAATGGGCCGGTTCCCAGCAAACATGAGATGTTGGCCTAACGTTGGTTTACTGTTGGGCCAGCGTCGTAGGCGGTGGGCCCATAGCAAAGCAACGTTGGGCCAATGTGTCCAGCTTGATGGGTTGCTACCAAGCTCACTTATCTCAGTATTGTATCTTGAATGCAAATTTTAGTGATACATAATAAAAGAAATATCGATTGTTATTATCTGGTCTATTATCAGGTATCAGTGCATGCTGAAGTGCTGGGAGAAAGACCCAGACGATCGACCCAACTTCTCCGAGCTGGCAGAATGTTTTGGGGATTTACTGCAAGATCGTGTGAAAGAGGTAAATATGATAGATAGATAATTATCTATTTTATTGGCGATAGGAAGACATGCGTCATTAGAATGAACATAGCACTACATGTATGCAGGCTTATATTAAGATATAGATTACGACATTTCCAATGCACGTATCTTGGTAGTAAAATTGCAAGCAACAATTCCCAACTCGGAATTCGATGTTTTTTGCTGCTTTTCGTGTGGCTGTTAATGTATGTAGCATACATGTTATACAAATTGTACAAAGAAGTGCTTTCGCATTATAATAGTCAGGGATATGATCAATAATAGCACATCTAGCTACTTACATAATTAATTACGGTACCACTTAACCTCATGTGAGATAAAAGTTCAGACATTTTCTAACTATTGATTTTATGTGTGTTCCTAAATATTAGGCCTATTCTTCTTTTGTCTAATGATTGAGCTTTCGTTTTAGATCTAAATTAATTATAATTGCACTCATTTTTTCACACCTTTAACCACCGGTCGCGATTATATTCGTTTTTTACAAATTTTTAGCACATTACATATCAGCTTTTAAACATGTCAAGATAAAACACGACATAAAGATTTGAAAACAGTTGACCGCTATTTTGTCAAATCTGAATGCGAGACACAACTTCAAGTGGGTGAAAATTCCAATTGAATATTTTTTCAGTAAACCCGTTAAACACGAGATTATTATGCTACTGCGCTCTTTCTGAAACGAGATTATTTTATGACGTCATAGTTATCTCATGCAATCAGACCCGGAGATCTCCTGGGCTCGTATCTGAATGGTCTCCCTAAATTACGGAGATCTCCGGGGCTCGTCACAAACGGGTTAAAGGACTATCCTCATGTTTCGGCAGCCACTAGGTTTGACCTTGCAGATTGGTTTATAGTTTATTGTTTTTGTGTAGATTATACCAGTAGTAGAGATGACATAGGTGGAAAATTTGGTGACTTACTCTGCACCAGTTTTGAGCAATTTTAAATAATTAGCATAAACAAAATGGCCACCGAAGTACCAGATTTTTCAAGAAAAATATCTAGGTTATTGCAGGAGGTAGATAAGACGTTAAAAGGCGATAGGCGGTAAGGTCGATGGGGAGGCGTTAAAAGGTGATGGGGGAGACGTTGAAGGGAGATGGGTAGGCAATAAATGGAGATGGGGAGGTGTTAGAAGGCGATGGGCAGCTGTCAAAGGCGACATGGAACGTTAAAAGGCGACAAAATGCATTAAAAGGTGGTGGGCAGGAGTTAACGGGTGACAATGAAGCGTGAAATGGTGATGGATAGGTGGTAAAGGAAATGGGGAGGTGTTAAATGGCGATTGGCCAGGTTAAATAGCGAGAGGGTGGCGTTAGAGGGTGATGACGAAGCCTTAAAGGACGACTGCAAGGCGTTAAATGACAATGGAGAGGCGTTTAACGGCGATGGGAGGCATTAACAAGCGATGGGGAGGCATGAAAGGATGATGGGGAGGCGTTAAAGGGTGGCTGAGAGGCGGTAAAAGACGACAGAAAAAAAGTTATGAAAGGGTGATGGGGAGGCAAGATATACATTATTATGCCGTTTTCACAGTTAACATAGGCAGACTTCTATTCAAGCACTGACCCCTTGGCCCCTGACCAATAATATCTAATTTACACTACGATCTCCAAAACCCTTGGGCCGATTTTGATCATCATCATGTTTATTTCTATGTACAGGATGTGGATAAGCCTGACTTGCTTGATATATATAGGCCTATTCATGACTCTCGTGTCACGCATCAAGTTCAATGACTAAGGCCAATTTTTCACAAGGCAAATTGTTGCAAAAACAATAAATTTCAAATTGTTTAGTTTTATTAATATAGCCAATAATTATTCCTCAGATGCTCTAGTACAGTGAGATTGCCGAAGTAGATCTGTGATATTACCTTTCCCTAACATTAACTTTTTTTCTCGATGACTTCTCTCCCTATAGCACCTATGTGATGCTCATTAAATGGATATGAGGACAAAATTCCAGAAGTATTTAAAAAAAAAAGATTATTTAATATTTGTGCTTGTTTCGTCTGGATAAAATACACAGGAAAATCTTCATTTTATAAATGTATATAGATAAAATTGAAAAAAAACAGTATAATCCTTCAATATCTCCCCGTCGCCCTTTACCGCATCTTCGTAGCCCTTTCCTTTAGGTCTTTGTGTATACTTTTAGTGCCTCAGAGAGGGTGACGTAGTGTATTGGTAGATTGAAACCAGTGTATAGACGTTATTTTAGCACAGGCCCGAGTATTGCGCGCTCCTTTATTGTGCGCTCACCGTCTTCTTCTAACGCTTCTCTTTTGTCCCCCATTATTTTTTCCGTCGCTCTTCAATGCCTCCTCGTTGTTCTTAAACGGATCTCCGTCGCTCTGCAATGCCTTCTTGTCGCATTTTAACTTTTTTTAATTGAAAACAAATGGCTCGACAATCCTACTCAAACCTATACCTAGGTTCTGCAGTATACACGCCACCTCCTACTTCATTATTTATAAATAATTTCAACATACTTCTGGTGTATTTGGTACAAATTAAAGAGGAAAGCGTCACAATAAATGTTTGAGTATATTTCAAATTTGCACAAATTTGTATAAATTTAAGATGACCGCCAAGAAAATGCTAAATAATTTATATATACACCTGTCAACAGTCATGAATAGTTTTATTTTTGTAACAGTACACAATAACAAATAGAAGATGTAACAAATATATCTTTATCTGGCAAGTAATTAACATATCCATTCAACCTAAAATAAAATACAAAATGTATAACCACCTATATTGAATGTAAGGCTATTCAAACTACAGTAATCTACAGTTACTAAATGATCAGCGTTGTATTGACTGAAAGGTGAGTAAAATTCAGCACTGCTCAATTTCTGTTAGGCTACATTATGTCACATTATGCACTACAAATGGCGAGGGGTAAGGCTAGTCATAATAACATTTATACTATAATATTATGTTCCACATCTGTTCTATGTCATAAACCATCATTCTCTCCGCACAGGTGAGTAGAAATACAATGACACTAAAATGTACTAGTAATAACACTTTCTAAACAAATCAAGCATTTTGGCGGCCATTTTGATTTAAGCCAGTTATCTCAAATTGTTCAACTCTGGCCAAGGGTCAGTAATGATATTTTTTAAAGAGGTTAACTCGACATCTAAAATCTACATAGAAAAACCTATGGACCTATGGACAATGTTACATGGAATATTAACTGTTGTTGGCTGCCAAAACACGAAATAGCTCATTTTTTATGTATCTGAATAAGACTATATATATGTTAATGCAATGTGTACTCCTAATACATGATTGTGAAAGAAAAAATAGCAATAATACTATTGAATTTTATATCGCTCATTATGGGATATAGGTGTATATCTATTAATTCACGTATTTTTTTATTTGCGGCTTTATTTAAGGTTGGGGATGGGATTTTGACAGACAGCCATGCATGAGGTATTGTGGTCACCATTTTAGAGGATTATTATACTAATGCTTTAATTTCATTTTCACAGCTTAGACATTGACGACACCTTTGTAGTGAAGCTGTATGTCTCACTCTATGACGTGACAGTGTCACTTTATGGAGTGCAACTTACACACCTCCATTTCTAAGTCACTTGTGATAAAGTTTAGCGATCAAACCACTTCATAAATCTGCTTCACTATTTAACATAGAATATGCTAATATTAACACTTGGTCGGTGATAACTTAAGTACAATTTTCAGTGGCCATGTAAATAGAAACACATAATTGAGCACAAAATTATGATGCCGTTTTTCCTAATGATATACTTTTAGAATAAAAGGTTCTCGAAGGCCCTTTTCCATATAGTAATATAGAGAAATATTCCACATAGGCTACATACCTAGCTGGTATTTATGTGGAAACTCTCATTAGTACTTTTTTTAAATGAATTTTCGAGAACCGTTTGTTTCCAAAAGTGTGAGACTCGAACCAATGCGTACATAGTCTGGCCCAACTTTGCAATGGTTAAGTTTGAGCAAGCTCTGTGAAAACAGATTTTTATAATATACTTTTCTTCGTTCTATCCATACATTTAAAGTCATTGGCTCTTTTCAGTGGCTTTCGTTTTGTGAAATATTGGTATCAGTTTATGTCATTAACATGTCGATGGTGCTGAAATACCAGGTGTGTTGGTCATGTGAGAAAAGGCATATGTCCCAGCAAACAACAATAGGGGCCTACCCTGACCTAGTGTTGGCTTGATATTGGGCCATCGTCGAAGACGTTGGGGCAACATTATACCAGCAATGGTGGTACATGTCGTGTTTGTTGGGGTACGAAAACACAGCACGTGACCAAGCGATAAAATAGTCGTCTAAAAGACCCTATTTTCTGAACGATTACGATATTTTTTATATTACACTGGAATGAGACGTTTGCATATATGCATTCCAGTGCATATATGTTGAACATCGTTCTATAATACAAACGATTGTCATAATATTATGGTAGACTGTCTATATACTGACAACGTTATAAGGCTTCTAGTAGTAGTATAGATGACACCCTTAAAGCGCTACATAAAAAAAAATTCTCACCCACTTGAAGTTGTGTTTCGGTACCGCGACTTACAATTTCATGTGGGTGACATATACACTGATATTAAATTTGCAAATGTTGATGTTTAAACACACATTGTAGACTATAACCAATATCATTGATTTGATCAGTGATTTTAACAGCTAATAAAACGGACCATAGTCGCACTTAACGGGTTAAAAAAATCACCTTAACGCAATGTATGCCATATTGTGTTACCATAGTTACGGTGGTTTATTTGCTGCCACACCATAATAGCTATTTCGATAGTTCGTCTCCGATGATCCGAAGACGATCGAAATAGCTATATTTGTGTGGCAGCAAATAAAACACTGCAACCCACAAATTACAGCGGTATAGGCTTTGTTCGTCTTTTTTACACCTTGGCCAGCATTATAGCTTCATCCACAGTACACCATGGTGCTATACCCTGTACAACTGGATTATATATTTTTCAATATTATTAGGATATAATATTTATGTTATGACCATAAATTAAATTTGATGATGGTGATATTTTAACAGTGCAAAGGACCGCTGTCAAAGGCATTACTGGTGAGACTCACATTTACGCCGTCATCGTAACCCTCACTCAAACCAAGTAGAATTCCCAGACAACTGGAGACGCCGGCACAATGCTGGGTTAATGTTGGGCCAGCGTCGTAAAAGCTGGGACACCATTAACCCAACATTGTATCGACGTCTGCTGTTTGCTGGATTAGTTGCACTATGTTAATTTATGGTGGCGCTGTATATAATATTAATCACACCTTTCCAGCTTATTTATTCTGGGTTTCCTATCATTCCTCTGGTGAAATCTTCACGTTGCATTATAATCATGTATATTATTTTCTTGAATCTATCGGCATTTTTATTATTCGATTGCTCGTATTTTAAAGGTTATTTTATTTTCCCACTACGTTTTTAAATCATTCTTTTATTCACACTATCTATTCTTTGAATCTTCGTCATAAAAGACTTTTTCATTCATGTTTCTTGATCACCCAGCATTTTTCAATTACGAAATTTCAAATGATATCAGCTAATTAATAAACTGACATTATTGAAACTCAACAGCATCGGTGCTTCATCGACTCAGTCACTCACTCAGTAAAATCAATAAAAGCTCCACTCTTTGCTGGTGATCACCTACAAAACCAGGCTGATTAAAAGTAACTACAAGAGCACTGGGCCAATATGTATTCGGCAATACAATTCAAGCCGCCAAAATGCTCTTTCCGCCGATTAAAGATACCCCAGACTATAAGGACATAAGCTTCAAGAGTGTGTCAAACGCATCTTATCTTCATGGGATATATATAATAAAAAACAAATCAAAAGAATACTGCACGATTTGTAATTTTACCCAAAAAGAGGTTAAATAAATGGAGATGATCAATATTATTTCAAACATATTCGAACTAAGACTAAACTGAAAAAAAGTTGACAATGGAAGGATGATAAATCACAAATTCAAATATTCAAAGAATTGTATAGATACCCTTACATATATTAGGCCTATTATAACTCCTGCGTGTAACTAAGTCACTCTTAAGTGTTTAGAATGTAACTATATTTAACGCTTTACTCGTGACCTTTCCTAGAAATACCAGTAAGACAAACAATGACAATATCCCTGAGCCACATTGAGATAATCGGTCGTGTATAATAAACAAATAAGAAGACACTACTACAATTTTCAAATAGTTTATTTTATATAATTATATTATATATGCTTATTTCCACAACTACCAACCAACCCAGCCTTCACTCTTCATGACCGACAGTAAAATGTATTTTATGTGAATGGTAGACTCTGATGTAAAAAAGTTTATATATATGTTTATATCCTTATATTTCCAGTTCATCTACGGATATGGCTAATTAATCGTTATTCAAGACGTACCTGCTTGTAATGTAAGGTTTTTATCCATGCAAAAATTGAATGCTTTAATGTATTTAAGAATATTGTATATTTTTGCAGCATTATTTGGAGCTGTCGGATCACTACGGCAAGGCCAATGACGCAGCGAGTCTGGGATATTTGGATATGAAAGGGAAAGACTCTGTTTACCTGGATATGAACCAAGAGAAATCCCGCGAGGAGTGTCTGGAGAATGACTACGCTAATGCCCCCACATTTAAAAAGGTGGAGGAGACACCAGGTCATGTAGCGCGTATACCATCAACCAAGGCCAATCATTATGATGTTCCACGACCACAAACTAGCGGCGAAGAAAAGACAAGGGAGGAAACGACGCCCCTACTTAGTCCTGACACGCCTGCGTTCCCTACTGATGGTTCTAGCGACACGGTTGATCCTGTTGACACAGACAGTCTGCATAGACCGAGCTCTAACGGGCGTCATAAGAGACTTAATAATAACGCAGCCCCTGGCGATCTGATCTCTCCTAACTCTACAGACAGAGATGCGAACCTGACACCACCGGCTTACAGCGTAGTCATGCAAGATGGCGATACACATTTATAATCACTGCCAACGGTACACATACTAACCCTTAGAGCACTGACCTAAGAATTTTTTTTCTTCCACTTGGAAGTTGTGTCTCGCTACCGCGATGTGAGATTTAAGTCCCAACATATATCAGTGTTTCAAGATTGAGAGCATATTTAATTTTTAACAACTGGTTATACACGTGCTAACAAAAAACACATGTCCACTGTGGTCGACATCAGTGTTCTAAGGGTTAACCCTTTAACCGCCAAATTTTTCAATTGGAATTTTTACCCACTTGAAGTTGTGTCTCGCTGACACGATCCACAACTTAAGTGAGTGAAAATTATTCAAATTTGACAAAATGGAGGTCAACAAATTTTAAATCTTGCTGATGAATGTCACTTTTTATCTTTAACAGGTTTAAAAGCTGATATGTCATGTGCTAATTAAAATGTAAAAAACGAAAGTGGACGGCACCGGCGGTTAAAGTGTTAAATACTAATCTGCTACCACCGGCTTAATACAGAGTGGTCATATAGTGGTCATTTAAGATGAATTGTAATGCTGTAATTACAGAGCCACCATCACACGTGATATCGGCCAAGGTAATTCAGCAACATGTGATGTTAATCAACCCTTTTACCACTAAGCGCGACTATAGTAGTTTTAAAATTGTTTTATTGGCCGATTGAATATCTGTTATTGGGAACGAAATGGGCGTTTAAACAGCGAGATTTGCAAATGTTTGTCATTAAATTAAACGTATGTGAGTAATTTTCACCCACCTGGAGTGGTGGGTCGCGGGAGCGAGACGCAACTTCAGGTGGGTGAAAATTAAAATAAATTAGCTTAGCGGGATAGGGGTTTAGATTACCCAACAAGGGGTGGATTTACTTCAAGCTCAGCGTCTGCGACGAAAGTCTAATATCAAAGCCTGGTCAACATCTCATTTTACAGGGTTATGATTGCAGTGATAACACAGGGCCCGTATTCTCGTACAAGTTACGATATATCGTAGGCTTCTGATTTGTCGAGATGGCTATCTCGACCAATCAGAAGCCTACGATATATCGTAACTTGTACGAGAATACGGGCCCTGATCAGTGACATCAAAACGCTATATTTATACTGTGACCTAGCAATCTCGTTGACTACTATTTGACAAGTTGTCACTAGGTGTCACTAGCCAATATTAGAACTCTGTAGTGCAGCAGAGTACGTGTACAATTTTTCTCCTTGGTATAAGCCTACACATATATAGATATAGTCGGATTCACATTAACCGTTGTGAATGATTCTCGCTGATTTCTTGGTCAATTCTCAACCAATTATCTAGATATTGTACCAGCACTATTTGCGAGTGATGCTGCCACTACCCTGAAAAAAACATGGAAAAATATTGTATAGCTTAAAAGTTAGTGTACTTAACATGTAATAAATAAAATCATCTTCTTTTAGTCTATAAGCTTCGTCTCAGAATTTCGTCACATGTCAAATGGGCAAACTTTTGATTTAAAACTTCACCCTGGGTAATGTCAATCTGGCTGTAGTAGCTATAAAAGCTAATCGAGTGCTCTCCCAGTCTGCGTTAATCTGTGAAACGTCTTTGTCATCAGAGTGTAGAAAAAAATCTTCTTTTTAATTCAGTATGCATGTATGACGTTTTTGTGTACTCTAGTCACACTCACTGTACTCCAGTGGGACAATATAAACAATAGAAAAAAACAGATATACGAAAATATGATTACACACATGTATTCAAAAGATTTGAATCCTAGAACTGCTGTATTTGATTCAGCCTCTTTCTTACCATGGTTAAGATCAGTCTTAGATGAGAAACATACTTTTATAATCCTACCCCTCCGCTCTCCATCACCTTCTCTCCTTCAAAACTGTTATTTTCTTGACAATTTTCCTTTTTTATTACATTTATTTTGATGCTGTTTATAATGTCGATGACACAATTTTTCTTAAGCGTGTGAAAATTGACTGGAAGGTGATCTGGTCAAAACCCAATGAATATGCATAATGTTACAGATTTGATAGTGTAGCCAATCAGGGTGACTCACACTGTTCATGGAGGTGCGCTGATGAATGAGGGAGTATTATTTTGACTCGGCTTGTGTGCCTAAGATAACATTTCCTCATGACCACATGAATTCATTGCCTCATGACCGCGCCAGGTCAATGCAATAGGGTATTTTTTAACCCTTTAACCGCTGGTGCCGCATATATTCGGGTTTTCATTTTTTATTAGCACATTTAAGTACCACATCTTAAATATGTTAAAGATAAAATGTGACATCAACCAGCAAGATTTGAAGAGAGTTGACCTCCGTTTTGTCAAATCTGAATAATTTTCACTCACTTGAAGTTGTGGATCGCGGCAGCGAGACACAACTTCAAGTGATTGAAAATTCAAATTGAATAATTTAGCTCATAAAGGGTTGAGGGGTGTACCACTAGCACGTGCCTGCCATAACAAAAGCAATCACAGGATTTCTTTAATGTGATTCATTATCATACACGTGTTGTAAACGAAATACAGTATATAATGTTTCATTGATGTAAGGATATGATATATGTATGTATACAGCCATGCATGTTCTGATTACGCTTTACAAAGCAGTAACTTTAGCATAACAGAACAAAGAATAGCAACACGTGTTTCTGTGACAAATGATGCATAATTGTATTGCACAATGCAAGCTGATCAATTGTGTAATTGATCTAGTTCTGTTTGTTAAACATAGCGGTCTGTTGATTATGATATTGAAAAATAAACTGGAACATAACAAATATTATGTAATGCCGTCCCGGTGCAGAGTGTGACAGATGGCACACTTTAGTTCTTGTAAATGATACAAACTACATTTCTGTGTGAAAACATAACAACTGTAGTTTTGTTTCTGGGATAGGTGGCATCCTAAAATTTATAAATTAAAGTTGAAATAGCGACCAGATGGAATTCAAACCCCTTGCAGCTAAACAGGGTCACACTATCGAGTGCACAATGCAAGTGCTACCCAGTAAACATGAGACGTTCGCCCAACGTTGTTTTACTGTTGGCCCACCGTCTAAGACGTTGGCCCAACAGTAGAATCATCTACCCCGGAAACAACACAATTATTCGCCAAACCACGTCCGTATCGCTCAACTCGCGAAAAAATTTGAGTATTATGATGTCTATCTTTGTAACGATCAACTTCGTTATGATGTTCACAATAATAGTTCCTCCGCCGTATTCTTCCTCTCTGTAAATACTCCCTTGCTAACTTGGTAACTTGCTAACTCTCTTGATGAATACTATTAGAAAGCTATTGATGTTAATGGTGCTATCAGTATTATTGTCCATAGACTAGTCTTCCATTTCTTACTGCTGTCAACTTGTGATACATTATAGGACTATAATATGGCCTAGCAATCATGCTATTCAAAAACATTTGAGAAACCACTATTTCTCTAGCTCAACATTTTGTTAACGTACTGCATGGCATTGTGTGAGGTTGTGTCTTTCTATCAATCTATGTTTGTAAAATTGCACATAATCAGTATGCAACACTGTACAGATATTATATATATATTGTTATGTTCATAATCACGTAAGGCATTATGTGTTAGGATGTGGGATTGGATACTGACTAAAGGTATAAAAATCCCTATGCAATAATTCGTTATGACAATGAAATGCGTTTGATAAATATTTTTATGTGAATATATAGAAAATATTATATGATATATTCAGGTGGGATTTGATTAAACGCCCATTACATTGTATATTATGTAACTTATAGAAAATCTGTCTATAAAGAAGGAATTCAATTGATAGCATTAAAAAATCTATGCAATAAGTCCCATGTACAAACAAAGTCAATGCATCAATACTTCTTAGCATAGTCCCAGATACATTTATCATGTCAACCCCGAGGATCAATGTGACCTCAACATTGGAGTCACCATGCAGACTCCTGCTAGTCTCGTCATTTTAGTAATGCTGTCTTGTTTGCTTGCGCTTGGGCCAGCGTCGTAGGCGGTGGAACAATCTCACAACATATGGGCAAAATCAGCTGGTGTTTACTGTGATGCACCTAACATATTATGACATCAATGTGGCCGAGGCTGACGTTACTAAGTTAGCTGACCTGATTATATCTGGTAGATAATGCCATCCTTCATAAAATAATTCTTTTATTGTTTGGATAAAGTAATTCTTATCGCCCGATGAGTTTGTTCAAAGAAAGGGAATTTGTCATGTTGTACTTGTCTTTGAATATGCCACTTATATGTTGATAATAATTCATATATTTGATCACTGTAAAGCTTAACTCTCTAGCGGTTTTAGCTCTGTCATTGAAAACCAATCCAGGCAAATTAGCATATACATGGAAAACTTAGATATATGGAAATAGACATGATAACAATTTAGGTCCTACAATAGAGCAAAACAACATTTCTCTAAAATATTTTGTAGAATATTAAATGTTCAAGATTAATGTGCTAATTGCGCGATTTCATTGCAAGTATCTAATCAAACCTCAATCATTGCTTTATTTGTCTTTGTCTACTGAAACGGAATATAGTCGCTCTTTGAATGATAAAATAGTCTGCTGGTTTTTTTTTTCATTTGAAACAGTGGGATATTTGTATCTTTTACCTGGAAAATATAAAAAAAACAGGAATTGTAGGCTATTGCTTTTTTACATGGAGTTACCCTTTGAACATGTTGAATCGTGAATATAGTAGGGCTTACTTGTTTTTAAGCGTTTTCGTTAACTCTTTTTAAAATGTCGGATCTTTAATCATGTGTTAATCAGCAAAATTTTTAAATGCCAAAACTATTACAAAAAATGTAGCTAATTCTCAACAACTAGAAGTTGACAATATTTATTTATCGTATTGTATACCATGATATTTGAGGTGGGAATCTCATGAATCCAGAATATTATGTTCATCACTCATACGTCAAATCAAAACACAATATCTGATGCTATAATCCGATGTAGACTGTGTCTGCATAACGAAGATAAATAATATATAGATGACGCCATTCATAACTTTGGTCAAACATTGGGTAGATCTCCATTCGCCACATCGTAACATAACGTGCTTGATGTAGACCTATATAGGCACGTCCGGTTGAATAAAGCTAGCTGCCATGGTCTACGCTTATAAACATTATAGATAATCAGTCGTAGAGGCATAATTATATACATTTATTGTATGATAAATTCTCATTTCATATAATAAACTTATGCTCTGTATCACTAACAGAGAAAAAATTTCTGTTGGACGTCATATCTTGATATTTTTACCGCACCTACCGGTAAGGCCTACAGAGTATATTATTAATCTAATTATTATTTCACCATTTTACTTTTAAACCATGTACACAAAAGTCACCTTTTTCGTACAAGACTAAAAAGACTGCTGTGCTTTTCAATGTTCTTCAACACTACTTTTTCCCAGCATGAAACCAAATAGCCTAGAACAGTCTAGACTCTTTGGTGAAAATCAAAAAGATATTTTCAGAGTTAAAACTTATTTATTAACTATGTACTGCGCTTTCATCATAATCGCTGTATCGTTTTTCAGCATACTTTAGGTACGCCACTGTTACATCCAATTGAAACGTGGGACTTTAGTATAGACACCTCCTACTATTAAAGTCAGTGCACGCATTCTGAGACGATCTTATAGTTGTTATCTGAGTTGTTGTGTCACTAGGCCCACATATCCCACGAAATATTAACAGCGTTTGTATTTTCTCACACGATAAAGTCACACATGACATAACTGTCATACATTGCAGCTCAAACTACAGCTAGAGTGAGATATGGGCTGACAGCGATATTCGTCTCGTAGTGAGAAACATTGCACAGAGTGTGAGAATCTCAACACTGGTACGATCCGAAAGATCTACATTTTCTCGCACAAATTCATATTTATAGACAACAATCTGGTGTCATAGGTCTAAGCATGTGATGTTGCGTGAGACGGGAGTGCTGGTGTGGGATTATCCAGAGATGTTGACCCAATGATGGATTGATGTTGGCCCACCGTCTGCGACGCTGGCCCAACATCAGTCCATCCTTGGGTCAGTGGCTCGAGTTTGCTGGCCAATCTCAATTGGAGTGCGATAAAATATGACCTTAACTATTAGCTTCATTTATAGAGCGTCTCAGAACATGGCCCTATCTCTGACGTCCACCAGGGATGCTGTGGTGGAAGACAGCATGCACCTATGTGACCAATACAAAATAGTATTTTTGTACATTGTACACTTTTATATAGCAAGTTTATATAATGTTAAAGGCGTTGATGTGAGTGGAATTCGGTTTATTTTTATAATAAAATAAACGAAAATATATTATTTGAACATTGTACACTTTTCTAAAGCAAAGATGCATATATATATTATATCGAAGGCTTGAATGTGAGAGAAATCGCATTATTTCTATAATAAAAAATGAATACAAACTGTTGTTTTATTATATTCTGATCTGTTATTTATATGTCTGATCGTCATTACGTCGCCTCGGAGCTAAAGGATCCTATCTGCCACTCTAACGAGTGTCAGATAGGATCCTTTAGCTCCGTGGCGACGATTTGTTGAAGCTGCAGATGTTTTCTGGTCAGAAAAGTATTTCGGGGAAACTTATATCGCAATCGGCCAATAGGAGGGGAGCTTTCCAACTGAGGCTGTCCAATCACATCCTGAATTAGAAACATAGAGTACCCGATGTGTAAACGCATAAGTCTGCATAGACTTACCGTCGTCAATAAATATCTATCTGTGTAAACGCAACATTTTTATCCCTGCCCGACGAAGTTGGGGCGGCGGCGGGGTGGGGGTATGGGGTTATGGCGTCCCCTCGGCCTGCCGGCCGGTCTGTCCGCATTTTCGTTCCCGGAGCAGATTTCGAAAAAAACACAATGTGCGGTTTTAAGTAGGGATTTGCCCTGAATAATTTCACCTGGATCAAATGCAAAACGGCCGACTATCGGTCATTATTAACTTTATTATGCCTGATATCTGGTAAACAATGCCAGATAGCTAGACCATTAGGCCCCACTATATATAAAACAATATGTGCAGTTTCAGGTAGGGATATGCCCCGAAAAATTGCAACTCTATCTAATTCATAATGGTCCACTATCGGCCACAATTAACTTCAATATGCCTGATAGCTGACTAACCGTGCCAGATAGCTAGACCATTACTATGAAACAAAATGTGCGGTTTCCGTTAGGGATATGCCCTGAATTTTTTAACTCTATCAAATTCAAAACTGCAGACTATTGGCCATAATTCACTTTATTATGCCTGGTATCTGACAAACCGTGCCCGAAAGTTAGACCATCGCCATGAAACAAATGTGCGGTTTCAGGGAAAGATATGGCCTAATAAATTTGATTTCGATCAAATTCAAAATGGACGACTATCGGCCATAATTAACTTTAATATGCCTGATATCTGACACTCACCGTGCGAGATAGTAAGACCATTAGGCCCTACTACAAAACAAAACGAGCGGTTTCAGGTAGGAATATGCCTTCAAAAATGTCAACTATATCAAATTCAAAATGACATATATTATCAGCCATAGCCTAATTAACTTTAATATGCCTTATGTCTGACAAACCACGCCAGATAGCTAGACCATTACAATAGAACAAAATGTGAAGTTTCATGGAGGGATTTGACCTGAAAAATTTAAAGTCATAAAATTCGAGATATCTGCTTATTTGCCATAATTAACTTTTATATGCCTGATAT
This sequence comes from Flabesymbios commensalis, assembly GCA_964017125.1. Classification (NCBI taxonomy): domain Eukaryota; kingdom Metazoa; phylum Annelida; class Polychaeta; order Terebellida; family Flabelligeridae; genus Flabesymbios; species Flabesymbios commensalis. The sequence continues at coordinate 32,643,482 of OZ024911.1, read as the reverse complement.
CTGCCAAACCGTGCTAGATAGCTAGCCCATTACTAAAAAGCTAAATGTGTAGTTTCTGGTATGGATATGCCTTTAAAAATGTCAACTCCATCAAATTCAAAATGGCCGACTATCGGCCATAATTAACTTTACCCTATATTTCGGCTTACCCTATATAACCGGCAATTTTTTTTCTACATTGGAAGGCCTAGTGTGGGTTATATAACGAGTGGGGGCTATACATTGTTGAAGTCCGAAAAATACAAGAGGACAATTATTAATAATTATGGTTAAATTTATTCTGCCGTGGGGCCTATATCGCGTCTAAATACGTTGTTTTTTCTGTACTTCACGGACCGGGGCCGTCACTGGGCCAGTATATAAATAGCAGCTACTCTGGCAGCTACTAGTGGCGAATGGCACACACATAGGCCTATGCCCCACTTTCAACTTTTACAACTGTACAATGTAATTTAGAGCTGGATAAGAGCATGTTACAGGATAAATACCAGGTTTTTATTCAATTCTGAGTTGCATTATAGCATTCCTCTAATTCTATTAAAGTATTGTTTAATAATATTCATGATAATAAAGTACATTATACACTTTGAATTATAATTACACAAGTTAATGAAACATGAAAGGATATTATACTATATAATATTTAGGGAACTGTTATTGCTATATGATGATCTGGTGTGGTATATAACTCGTTAGCCCTAAACATATATCGTATTAATATATGTTTTCCACAGGATTAATATCGTGATGTTAAAAAGCGTGTGGAAATTGGTTCATGTACTTTTAATTCAATGTACTCAATAATATAATTATTATTACAGTTACTACAAGGTATAGATGTAGTTTTTCTGTAATGGTTACAGATTTGTAAAACTCCAATTAAATCCAAAAGTTCTTATAGTACTACTACAATATAGGATATCACCAAAAATATGTTAAGAATTCTGACTGCTAGTGTTATAATAGACAAATGGTGAGAGATGAGAATAAATATACATGCATAACGGTGATTAGTTAGTTATAGCGTGAATCTACATGAATAATAGTATTTATGATACTAGAAGAACTAAGCGAAGTAGATTTTTTCCGAGTAGTAAAGATTTATCCTAATCATATTGCTTTTTATTGTATTGTGACTGTTAAAATGTTTGGTTTGGTACGTGACCTTTCCTTGTCTATTTTTGTGATTGACACCATCCATAGCAGTACCCTAAAATTCATGCTTGAAGATTTTTTTAAATAGGTGATAGTGATTGATATGAGAGATAATTATTGTGTCAAATATTTAATTACCGGTATACAATATAATTTCAATATAAATATAATACATATTGTAGTTTGCCCTGTTTATAAATTAGCAAATATCAAGTGGCCTACACGACATCATATCACAAAAACAGACGGGCACTCACCTAGATATGGGAGCAGGGCTTTCTCTCGTAATATCAACAGAAATAGTGTTAACACTATTGTCATTCACTCACTCATTCCTAAGCTATTGCAGCGGGAACAATTCTGATGTTTGCCAAATGCTTTAAAAAGAGCACGTACATTACTATAAATTTACAAAAAGCGGATCTGCAACAGAAATATGTGTGGCTGTTTGAAGTACATGGTGGTGATGGAAATATTTAAAAAAATTTGTTGATAATACTGCAATTTATATGATGAATCCGATTACACTGCCGTCTAGACCCACAATTTACAATAATTATTCGAGTCCTGACAGAGAAACACGCTACTCACGGTCATGAAGACTCCTCACAATACTGAATTCTTATGTGTGTGGAGGAGAAACATTTTTTAAACATCCACGGAGGTCGGACATGATCCCGATTTTAAAATAAGTTAAACGCAGTGTCATTGCATTCACTGATAACAAACACAAGTGGTTTAGTGAAAAAACTTAAGTCTCTGTTTGAAATGTTAAGGACGGTATGCACATAAGCAGATGTACTTTTATTCGGTAACTATCATTAATATAGTATTGAGAAATTGGTGCTAACATAAAATTGTTATCAAGAGAATGATGTCAAATAAAGGTATCGTGTCTTTTATTGTATTCTCGATATCGTAACAAATGGTTCGTGAAATAATATCGTCTTTATCTCAATTATTGATAAAGATAATTATGATAAAATTTGTGATTTCATGGCGGCCATTTTGAATTTTGCATGGTAGTGATGTCGATAAAATTCCCATGTGTTTTATTGTATTCCTTGATAACGAAATATATAATTTGGTGACGAACTCAAGCCTCTATCTGGGATAATGAGGAAGATATTATAACTCTAATGATTGCATAATGGCCATTTTTAATGATAGTGATGTCTAATAAAGTTTCCATTTGTTTTATTGTATTCCTTGAAACAGAACAGATATGATTTGGTAAAAAAATCAGAGCTCTATCTTAAATATTGAGGAATATATTATGATAACTTGAATGATTTCAAGGCGTCCATTTTGAATTTTGCATGATAGTGATGTCGAATAAAGTTTCCATGTGTTTTATTGTATTCCCTGATACCGAAAACATATCATTTGGTGAAAAAATCAAGTCTCTATCTCAAATATTGAGGAAGATATGATAACTTTAGTGATTTCATGGCGGCCATTTTAAATTTTGCGTTTTAAAAAATCCCTCAAGAGTTTGAAACCCACATCAGCCGAGATCATCACTAGTATACTAGAGATGTATTTAAATTCATTGATTCACATGACATACAACTTCACATATTCTGGTCCACTCTACACTGGAGAACGAGCCTGTGACAATGCGCCCTCAAAGCTTCAATAAGTGTTTAATTACTAAACTATCAATATAGACCATGTCGTCCTTTTAGATTATAAAAGGGTATATTTGCCACTTTGTAAAGTGAAAAATAGGGCCTACACCTTTTCGTACGCCCTATCCAAGGGGACGATAGCCCTGTATAATTATCTTGAGCTCAAAATCTACACGTGCTATTTGAAGCATTAATGGCGGTATCTCTTTGCTGTTGGTGAGCAGAACAAATATGATGCGACTCTCCTCCTTGACCCATAAACAGGTTGTGAAAGTATGTGTGGCAAAATTAATACAACAGCATCAAAATCAGTAATTCTCGGATTATTTTATAGACCACCTGATTTCAAAATGCGAACTTTTGAATGAATAAATGAATGATTTTTAGGTCACCTTTGTGCACAGATAGACACAACTGGGACAGGAGAACTTCCTGAGGATGGTGAGAAGAATGAAATGACACTGCCCTCCAGACACAGGATTCGAAATTCTAGCCCTGGCGGTCCAGCTGAGGCCGAGCTCGCTGCCTCTCGGTCACAGAGGCTCCCCACAATATTGAATCTTCACGAGTGAGCGTGGAAGAAATTTTTGTCTCTTAAAAACTTGAATGCCAATGCGGGGTTCGAACCCGTGATCTCCGACTTTCTAAGCAGGCACCACTGCACTAGGGCCCCCGAACTCTTAAATAATTCGGTAAATCATTAGACCTGATACTAAAAAAATAGAGTCAGACCATTGGAAGTAATTTTAATTTCGGTTGTGGGCCATTCTCAGATTGTGGTCCCGGAGTCATATTTTTAAATACATTGAATATATTGATAACAATCATGGAATAATTGTAACATAATCTGGCATATCACTGGCATTATATTGTCCATATGCCATCTTAACACCTTTTTCTGAAGTATTTATAGTTTAAAATCGTTGTCTTGTATTGAAATGTCCCTTGATCACGTTTCCATTCTTAGTTTGGGGGATATAGGCCTATATTTCGTGAAGTATAGCCATGTGCAATAATATCTAGCATATAGTAGACAAAAAAAGAATACAAGTTTTAAAATTATTTTTCAAGATATGTCCATCTATTTTTTTTCAACACTCTACTATCAACTAAGATACGAAATCCTGATACCTAGAAAAACATACATCTCCCATTCACCATATAGCACTGATAGGTGTTTTATTGATTATAAACAACTACAAAGGATACTTGATAAAATAAATACACATAGCCTGAAAGGATATTCCACTTATAATAACAATTATTTGATCGGTGAGTAGCCTACACGTTATCATGCATTGTGCACAATTGACATGTAATCGACCTGAAATCATTGTCTACAATATGCCGCGAAATATGTCTCTACATTTTCATTCATGGTTTCATTTTTTATTTATAATGTCTAATTGCAATGGTAAAGTTATTATTTTCGACCGCTGGTCTTCTACTATACGTTTGTCATTATCAATATCGTCTAATTATTGCTATTTATATACCGGGTATGTTATTATATAAATCTGTTTCACACCCGAACTTTTAAGATGAGTGCACTCTACATCAAATGTGGTCCTTGTGGTAGCTGCTTATGCACATGCTATTGTAAGGATCTCCTGGCCGTTTGCTGAACATTTTGTGTGATACATATACAGTACTACCTCCATATAACGCCAACATATAACGCCATTTTTTGGCATTATGGCGGGGTGGCATTATGGTGAGGGAGGTGATTTAGGCCTCGGAATATATGAGAGCTGATTAACATTAATTCTGATACATATTGAATGTTCTCGCGCATTCTGTTTATAGTAATACAAAAAAGTACAGTAGGCCCTATATAATATTGTTTTATTTAGAGCACTATACATGTAAATTATATTTGTTAATGCACAAGAAAAAACACTAAATAATGATTGGCATTTGAATTGGGGTTTATTATATTTATAGGTAGGCCCTATGCCAATTCCCGCGATCAAAGGAATATATCAGAGGCGCCACTGTGTTTAAAAACAATAGGTGTGACAGTCCGTAATTCACACCATTGTGGGACAATGACGTGTTACATGTCAACAGGTGATCTGGTGATGTGAGTGTGCACTCACGGAACCCGATGATATTGTTAACTTTCTCTGCTTCATATTATGTTTTGACTTCCAACTTATGACTCGAACTTGAGTTCAAGTCAAAAGAGTTGTAGGCTAGTTTTCTTCAAGCGTCTGCACTGGGCCTACATCTCTGAGTAAAATAATATTGTTGGCCAGCTAGTGTTTGCAATGCTGGCCCAACACTGTAACAGCAAAGATCTAGTACCTGAAGAGTTATCATTTCATTGTAATTATCGCTTCATCAATCATTGGTAAATGTGTTTGCAACGCTGGCCTAGCATTGTACCAGCAATGGATCTCATACCTGATGAGTTATTATTTCATTGTAATTATCGCTTCATCACTCATTTGTACATTTATATAGGCCTACTGCCACAATGAGAAACAATTGAAATTGTAAAAAAAATTGTCAACATAGTGTCTACTACAACAGTCAGACATTGGTTCAGTGGCTGGTGAAAGTGAATGCCAAAAATTAAATAAACGTTAGGCTTACCTGCTTACTGCTATTGTTTTCTGGTATAGACATGACACTTACAAGTGTGGGCCTACTTTTATGTTCTGTTACATACCCCAATTAGTAGATATATGGTGTGATGGAGAGCCCCTCGCGCCGAAAGTACCTGTAAGTGACCGTCGGAGTCTCTAGTGTGGGGTCACAATGGCGGACGAGGGAATCTGCCCAATCTTCATCATTTCAACTCAAACTTCCTTCCCCGTCGAGTCGACGGTTCCAAACAAATCATAAAACTCTTTCTCCACTTGTCATGTTTATTTGTTTGACATTTGGCAACAACAAAGCACAACCTCCGCGCACGGCACGTCCTATCTGACTTAGCGAGAGCGAACTACGGCACGTCCGTAGTCGCCGAGTGTAACGCCTGAAGTGCGGGAAAAAGTACCAAAGCCTGGGATAACTGCCACCTTAACTGAACGAAGTCAGGAATCTACATCACCCCCGGGTGAGTGATAACGTAGGACCCAACTGACGTGTAGGAGACTGCTTTGTGCAAGTAGCGGGGTTGTAAAAATATGTAACCTCTTATAACTAAGCATAGTTTAAAAAAATATAACGAGTGTGGTTACAGCGTGGGTGGTTGAAATCGCAGCATTATACATGAATTGTCCCATCCTCGTAACACCAACTGTCCTTTATGTATGTATTCATTTGCTGCAAGCTGTGATCAACCCATTCATTTAATTACCATAAATTTCTATTCGTATTTTAGCAATTAGCTTGCTAAAAAAAATGTCTTTACATTTATATATCTGTACACAATGCTGCCAGGCCTGGCATATTCATTTACAATTTAAAAACATTGTTAATACGATGCATGCAGTTGGGCCCGCCATAGATGTCGTTAGGCGCAACTATGGCGTGAACCATCTGAACCGGGCAGGAGTCTGGACTATTCGTCCGACTCTAGTTTTTCGCATTGTTTGGTCGGTCGAAATTTTTTCGCGATTAGCGATATATTCGCATGGTTGCTTTTGGTCGAGTCGATTACGGCGTCAGCAGCACCCGGGGTTTTACCCCGTAGATGTAAAGGTATGCGGGAATACGTTCGTAAACCACCGCCGTTCCCGTTAGCGCGGGATACGGCGGGGGCTCGCGAATGCGGCGCTACATAAGTATTGTCTCTGTTAGACAAGTTGACTTTAACATCTATTTGCTTTGGGACTGTGGCCGATTTTTGACTGCTTCTGACTGCCGTCGACTTTTTCGTTTTAACTCTCATCCCGTTGGACGTCGGAGTGTCCGCACTACCAGTTCTAGGTGGACCCTGTGGATTCCTACTAGATGTCCTGGTAGCCGTCGATCTCCGTGGTTTGCTTGGCGTTTTACGCTGTATTGTCGTACCTGTCGTAGGCTCGCACTCAAGATGTGCGGGTTTAACGCGATCTAAAGAGACCGTCTCAACCTTGCCTTTAACTAGGATTTTCATTACTCTGCCACTCCTCGCGACGACCTTATATGGTCCGTCGTAAGGGGCGGTCAGAGGCGGCGCAATTGCGATTCGGTGCAAGAATACATGAGTACATGTAGCTATTTCCTTGAATTGGAAAATGTTGTGTTGTTGTGTGTCACGTGGCGGACATAGACGGAGACGCGACATGGCCACGCGTAGCTTGTCTGAATAATTCTCCAAATCAGTGTTAGCGTCGACGGTGTACTGTTTAGTAAACTCTCCTGGGAGTCTAAGGGTTGTCCCGTAAATCATCTCGGCAGCTGACCTGCCTAGTCTCTCTTTAACGGCGGAACAAACTCCTAAAAGCACAGCGGGTAACGTGATAGTCCACGGGTTCGGTGACTCGTGTGCCATAATGGCGGCTTTCAATTGACGGTGGAAACGTTCGACCATGCCATTCGACTGAGGGTGATAACTCGTGGTACGATTCCGAATAATCCCGAATTGATTACACAAACTATCCCACAATTTGGACTCGAATTGAGCGCCCCTATCAGTGGTGATAGTGGCTGGGGTACCATAACGTGCTATCCACCCGCTGAAGAAGGCATCGGCGACCGTTTCGGCTCTAATATCTACCATAGGTATAGCTTCGGGCCAACGTGTAAAACGGTCGACGCAAGTCAGTAGATATCTAAAGCCATCAGCATAAGGTAAGGGTCCGACTATGTCTACGTGGACATGATCGAATCGCTCGGTAGGTTCAGTGAACTTTCCGAAAACTGGAGTGTTGTGACGTGAAACTTTAGCAGTCTGGCAACCCTTACAGGTACGACACCATCTAGCAATATCTATATTCATGCCGTGCCATACAAATCGGGTATTAAAGGGACTGGCCCAGGCTAAAATCATCTAAAAATCGGTGATTTTATTTTGGCTTCTTAATATGACCATATGATGTAAACATGTCCATAGACTAGAACTGCAAAAGATTTTAATTTTTGTGCTGCGCATTCACCAGTTAGGCTAGATATAGAGATGGAATTCTTGAATTCTAATTATTGACAACCATGTCGAAAATTAGAAATACGGGAATTTCGGTCATATTAGAAAGCCAAAATAAAATCACCGATTTTTTTATGATTTTAGCCTGGGCCAGTCCCTTTAAGCAAAGGTTTGGTAGCTCTATGCGATGGATGGCCTAAACCGTGCAAGTTCGAAAAAACTTTTCGGCGAAATTTCGCGGTAAGGTCCGGCCGGTTGTGTCCCGTGGACACATCACACCAGATCAATTGATTATCGAACGATTTTAATAGTTTGAACTTCATAGTGGATGTAGTCGAGTGTCTCAAACGCGTGAATTCCGCGTCATTAGCTTGGTCGAGACTTAACTCTTTATAGTCTATCGCTGGTCCATCATGTATCGCTGACACTGATGGTCGTGACAGCGCATCAGCGACGAAATTTGTCTCTCCTTTTACATATCTAATATCGGTGGTGAAGTCAGCGATGAAAGCTAAATGACGTGTTTGTCGTAGGGACGCGCGCTCAGTCACGGATGACATTACGAATGTCAACGGTTTGTGATCTGTATTAACAAAGAAATTTTGTCCTTCTAAATTGTGTCTGAAATGTTTAATTGTAGCGTATACTGCCAAAAGCTCACGATCGAGCGCGCTGTAGCGTGTCGACTCTGCTGGGTTCAGCTTCTTGCTGAAAAACGAAAGTGGCTGCCACATACCGTTTAAAAATTGCTGCAAAACGCCACCGACGGCGACATCACTAGCGTCGCACGTGATGTTAATCTGAGCCGTAGAATCTGGGTGCACCAGAAGCGTAGCGTTTTCCAATATCTGTTTTGACTCAGAAAATGCTGACTCTGCATTTTTATTCCACTTCAAATCGAAATTTGACTTCGGTGACAGTCTGGTATGTCCTTCGTTGGCAGTTGTCAGTAGATTATTGAGTGGTGTCAACTTCGCGGCGCAATGCGGTATGAAACGGTGGTAGTAATTCACCATTCCCAGATATCTACGCAGTGCTCGTTGCTTTTCGGGTTTAACAAAATTAACAATCGCGTCAACGGCGCTGGGTAACGGCGAAATTCCTTCGGCGCAAACGTGGTGACCTAGAAAACTTAATTCAGTTGTACCGAACTGACACTTTTCAGGACCAATGATAATTCCGTATTCAGATAGTCGAGCAAAAAGAATTCGTAGATGTTTCTTATGCGTTTTATGATCTGGGCTGGTTACCAGTAGGTCATCCAAATATACAAAAACGAAATCAAGTCCGCGTGTAACGTGGTCTATAAAGCGCTGAAACGTTTGACCGGAATTTCTTAGACCAAACGGTGTTCTAGTGAAATTAAACAAGCCAAAAGGTGTAGTAACGGCAGTCTTGTGTACGTCGGACGGTTCCACCGGAATTTGGTAATAAGCCCTGACCAAGTCGATCTTCGAAATTTTTTTCGATCCGGCTAAACGCTGCGTGAAATCTTGTATATGAGGAATCGGATAACGGTCCGGTACGGTCTGTGCATTCAAACTACGGTAGTCCCCGCATGGTCTCCAATCGCCGTTTTTCTTTGGCACCATGTGAAGCGCTGAGGACCACTCACTGTCGCTGGGTTCAATGACCCCTAGTTTTATCATCTCATCAAACTCGCGTTTTGCGGTAACCAGCTTATCGGGTGCTAAACGTCGTGGTCGTGCAAACACCGGGTGTCCTTTAGTCACTATCTTGTGTGTTATACCGTGTTTAACGGTCTCACCCTTTGTCGTAAGGCGTGTCAGTTCCGGGAACTGGTCGAGGAGTTTTGTGTACTCATTCTGAACGGTGTCAACTCTGTTCAATGACAGAGGTTTAATCGATGACAGTGAAGCGGCAATAGCTAGACCTGTACGCATGTCCCGGAGACATCTGCTTCTCAAGTCTACGAGCAAATTATAGTGGATTAAAAAATCAGCCCCGATTATGGGTTGCTGCACATCTGCCACTATGAACGTCCACGGATATTCGCGCTTTAAGCCGACATCGACGACGCGTTTACAGGTGCCCTACGTATGTATAGTACTGTTATTAGCTGCCACCAGGGAGAGACTGTCAGCGTCCGAAATCCCGTTAGCGCAAGATTTCGGCAAAACACTGACAGCTGCGCCCGTGTCAATTAAATATCTGCATTTATGTCCTTTATCTGCGACATATAATAACTTAGAGTGAGATAACTTTGGAGAACTAGCGTCTCAGTTATACCGCCAGATGCAAGAGTCGCTACCTTGCTCTGGCTTAGCAGTTTAAAGAAAAAGCGCAAGGGCTCCTGCACGTGCGTGCCTTATCACCGAAAGTCTGGTGAGAATAGCAGACAGGTGCATTAGCCAAATCTAATGTCTTAGCGGCGTCATTTCGCTGTGGGTTCGTCGGCGGGACGAAAGGTCGAGCAAGTGGTTGCAAATTCGTCGGCGGAACGAAAGGTCGAGCATTATCCTGTTCATTTCCATACTGACTAGGTTGGTTGCTAACAAAACCTGAGGCCTGAACATTAGGAGCAAATGCAGGCGCAGGAGCATAGTTATTATTTGCTCGTCCACGTCCTTTATTTCTTTCCCTCTCTGATGTAGTCACGGTTTCTAGTTTCTTAATTCGCCTAGACAAATCCTCCAACAAACCAACTAGTTTGGTGGTTTCTTCTACCTTAATCTCTGCGACCCCCGGCTTACTCTCTTCGACGTCCTCTTCGGCTGCCAGTGCCCGGTCGGCCAAAACGGCCAAACTTTCGAGGGTGGCACTGTCGGGTTGAGTCGCCAAATGGGCTCTGATGGAAGCGGGCATCTGGCGGATGAATGCTTGACGAGTTACTGCTTTCCCCACCACAGCTTTGGTGCTGAAACCTGCAGTCTTTTGCAGACTCCGCAGGAAACGCGAGGGAATGTCATTACCAATCCTTTCACCAGAGATCACTTTGTTAACCCTTTCGGGTGTGGTCAAACCTCGTCTCTCTATCAAGATCGCTTTCAGGCTTTCGTATTTATTGGACCTGAAAGGCTGAAGTAGCACGTCCCTCACATCCGATGCGACCTCGCCCGAAAGTGCAGCGCAGGTTAAGCTGTACCTCTCATCATCATCGTTGATCTGGTGAAGAGCAAACTCTCTATTTGGTTGAACCAGAGTTCAACATCTGAAGTGTAGAAAGTGGCGATTCTGAACTTGGATAAGTTCGTAGCACGTCTCTGTGACTGTCTACCGAGCGGTGAAGAACTCCTTGAGGAGTCGCTCCTAGAGTGAGAAGTCATACGTTTAGCTCGGGCAATTCGAGCAAAATCAGCTTTGAGGCGTTGATATTCTTCATCTGCCTCTCGGAATCGAACCTCATTGTCCTCACTGTCTTGACGATAATCATCTTTAGGTCTAGCACCCGCACCTTTTAGGGGCGTTGACATGAAGCCTTCACTGTCGTACTGCTTCGACATTATGAAGTAGTGTTTTTAAATTATCTAACTAGTGAAGCATTTGAGATAGCTGGCCTATTGGCTCTATGTCTATCTCAAATGTGTTTAAAATGGCATGTCGTATTAACACATGCCAACTATTTTGACGCGCTGTGCGCGGATAGGTTGTGCGTTGCCGTGTAAATCAGATGAAAAATGTCTGTAATATGCTGAATCTTAGAATTGTAGACTGTGGAAAATGTTCATGCTATGTCGCATGTTGCGAGAAACAGGGGTTGCAGATAAGTTGAAAATGCGTCGCTGAGGTTGCACCTAAATGCTGTGCACTAATTCACAAAGGTATATATTGATTGAAGTGAAAACTGAAGGTCTATATTTGACATAAAACGTTTTCACTTATTCACACACATGCATAATGGTATAGTGAAAACCGTAGGTCTAAATGGTACATAAAAAAAAATATGCCAGATACAATTATGACATGCTATGCTAAGCTAGGATAATAGTATTTTGTGAATCGACCTGGGAGAAAAAAAAAAAATTCACGCAAGTCGAAAAACACATTCAAATATTTGCAATGTTTCGCAATAGCGCAACTGTCAAATCGAATATTTCTGTATTTATGAAAAATTTAAACTTCAGAAATAAACTATCGTGAGAAAATTTCGTTCTCAAACTGATAGACTAAATGTGACTGCGAAGGAAAACAGTTACATTTATGATTTTAGAATAATATTTAAAACGTGACTGACAGTAGTCTATGCTGATTAATGATATAGTATATCATTTCGCTGAAAAATGATGTCTGTGATGAACATTCCACGTTTTTTTTTTTTATAATGGTACGTTCATCACCGAGTCATTCTCATAAACGTCCGAATCAATCGCTCGCATCGATTCATTGATTGACGTATAAACCGACTGTCGTCGTAGCGGTTGTGTTTATGTCGTCTGTGGTGGGTGTGTGTATGATGTATTGTCGGTGCTTCCAGCCTGTGCGGCAGGCAGCATGTGGCTTACTGTCTGTGACGGCATGCGCGGAACGGTGTGTACATAATATATGGTCAGCATCCCCGTCTCGCCTCACATTAGCATATTTATTACCTACTGCGTGCCCAAATAAGGCACTAAATAGGCTAGAACGATTACAAACACCGAAGGGCGTTTCAAAGTGAACAAAAATCTCACACAACTAGTGGTACAATTTTTGTTTTCGAAACAACTTATTTATATTTCCTCTCCTTCAATCGTTTTGAAAAAGAAAATTTATAAACAATTTTAAAAAAATTATTACAACCAGTCCGTGTTAAACTTTGAACACGTGAGAAATGATTTCCACCAAATCAAAATGGCGGCCTAATTTATGCTAATGTGATGTGGCGACACAGGTTCACTGTCCAGATGCATGCCGGTTATGGCGGAACACGTGTGTGCCCACGGCGGGCGAGCAGCTAAGTGAGGGACACCAGCGTCCAAAATGGCGCACACCTACCAAATACATGTACAATATTCAGCATTCTCTGAAATAACATAATATGATAATAGTACAAAATATTGACCTACGGTCCTGGGAATATTTTAAACAGACCAAATAAGACCGTTTATTGACATTCATTTAGGGAAACAATTTATTTTGGCCCTAAACCTATTAAAGGTTACCCGAGTCGAAGCGATATTTATAATTTCTGTCGATTTTGCTGAAAAAATCGGAAAAATGGCGAGACTTCGTCTATGGACTTTAAAATCGAGTCACCCAATTATGGTAATCAACGATAAAAAATAAGTTACCGAAAATACCCACTTTCTACTCGCCTACAGTGGCATTAATAGGATGAAGTCATTAAACAAACTCTTACATTTAACAAATGATAGACTAAGTCTATGAGAATAATTTTCTGGATTCTTCTAGAGAAACCGACATGGTCGCCATGTTGAAAAGGCGCCAAACACGTGGGATTTCGTCCAAAATTTAGAAATTTACGCCGTTTTCGACGTAAAGAAACGTGCTTCTCCTCTGATAACTCTTTCTGACTAATTTAAACTGGCATATAAATAATGACCTACAGTTTTCACGTACCTGATGAAAAAAATGCTATTGATTTTTTTCAAAAAATCTCTTAAAATTAATCAAAACTAGGCCTATCCTTGAAAACAGTGGTTTTCAACTGGCGTCTAGGTGAAAACACTGTTGCGCAGACGATCAGTCGTCAGGGGTCACCAGTATGGTGTGATGGAGAGCCCCTCGCGCCGAAAGTACCTGTAAGTGACCGTCGGAGTCTCTAGTGTGGGGTCACAATGGCGGACGAGGGAATCTGCCCAATCTTCACCATTTCAACTCAAACTTCCTTCCCCGTCGAGTCGACGGTTCCAAACAAATCATAAAACTCTTTCTCCACTTGTCATGTTTATTCGTTTGACATTTAGCAACAACAAAGCACAACCTCCGCGCACGGCACGTCCTATTTGACTTAGCGAGAGCGAACTACGGCACGTCCGTAGTCGCCGAGTGTAACGCCTGAAGTGCGGGAAAAAGTACCAAAGCCGCCCGGCTGCAATTGTGTGCACCCGTCACCAAGGTACGGAAACGGGGCGGTCGTCCACAGCCTCCCGCGTCCGAGAAGCCGGGGATAACTGCCACCTTAACTGAACGAAGTCAGGATCCAACAGATACCCCCACCCAGTGTTTTATCTCAGTCACGCATGAACGCCTGTGCCCACTGCCGTGTGTGTGCATTGAACCATAGAACAAGTGGCGATTGTTGATCAACCATGCAAGAGTTTAATTAACAGTCACGATGTCTGATAAATTAGACCTGTTGGCATTACGATCGGGGGAAAACATATGACAAAAATGTCATTGGGACTTCAATACCATTGGCGGATGGCAAATAGCGGGGTTGGCATTTTGCCGCGGGATTTAACATTGGCGGAAATCCGTTCAAACACTTTAATTGGCAGAAGGCGGGGTTGGCATTATTAGCGGGGGCAATACAGCGGGGGAGCACTGTATATATATATTTATTTGTGATATCAAATAAATAATTGTGAGTCTGAATCTACAAGTAGATTGTTAAACTTTTGTACCACATTTTAAGTGAGGGACACAAATAATTTAAAATCAAACATAAGCTCTCTCATTGATATTATTTTTTTTATAATAGGAACATAATTATGTGTGCAATAATAGTTTTTTTCCTTTAAGACGATTCAGGGTAGACATTAATGATCAACCCTGCTATTGTCAACCCTGTGATTATAATATGGTTATAGGGTTTGGCATTACTTGTAAAAAAGAATCATTTATCAAATAAATTTTGAGATGACCATGTATTTTTTTTTTTCTAGACAACTTTGAACTGTATTTAATTGATATAATTATGTGACCTATCTGCACGAAATGAGTCGCATGTCGGCTCCATACAAGTTGAAAAAATGGACATAATGCATGATATGGGCTAATAATAGCAAATTTTGTTATTTGACAATTTTTGATGTTTTAAAGCCTAGAATTATCATTTTAAGGCCAGAAATTGATTCTACGCCCCAATATTAGTCAGCAATGACATATCACATGAGTGTGATTATCATATTTTTTGTTAATTTGTTTTCAAAATGGCCCTTGGCGGCCATCTTGGATTTTACCCATTTTACATCACTAAAATGATCATAACTCAGCTCCAGATGAACATAATTTCATGTTCTTGGTGTCATATTGAACCTCCGGCTCTGTGCTATCCAATGGTACTATTAGCTCCATATTTTATTTTTCTGACATAAGACTCGTTATGTACAGATGGGTCACATATAATAACGACTGAAATAAGATTCTTTTAAATACATCAATAATCTCAGACATATTGAATATTGGTAACAGGGTTGACTTAGACCTATTAGGCAACAAAGGTGACGATTTTTAATAAAATAGTTTTTTTTTGTGATATTTTTTCAGATAAAAATATAAGCTTGACCCACCTGTCGTAGTTTTTTTTATATGGGGAACAAAAAATATTTGAATTTGTGAATAATAGATATTTTGAGCATTTCGCCCAAACAAGTAAGTTGGCAAAGAATGCAGGTTGGTTATTTTTCTTTTAAATGGTTCGGAAAGTTATAGTAGATATTTTGAAATAAATGCTAATTTTACAGGAACCCAATGCAATTGTATCAGTAGCGGCAGGCCTATAGGAAAAGAACGACTAAAACGTTCGCATTGGTTACAACTCTAGCAAGACAGTTCTGAACTCCTTGTAGCGATGTTCTTTTCTGGAATTTTGGTGAATACTGGTGAAAGAGGAAATTACAACTATTGCTATCGAGTGCTACTGCAATTATTTTCCGTTAATTAACACCACACCAAGGTTTTCGGCAGAGGCAGATGGATTTCTGTCTTTACCCAAAATTAGTCTGAACATGGGAAATTATTTAGGAATTTTTCCCATTGAAGTTTTTACCCAATGAGAAAAAAATTATGTTACCAGATTACTGGTCGTGTCATTTGCCATGCGTTTGATGAAGACTCACTAGAAAGCAGGACACCATGTTAGAAAGAGTATCTGCATGACAAGCATGTACAGTCAAAGGCATCTTCTTCTTCTTATAGTGAACAGTGAGCACTATTCACTTGGAGCATGATACGCTGTATGGGTGACGTGCGCTGCTCAAGGCGGAGAGTGAAATAAAATGTGCTGGTGATAAACAAAGTGGTAATAAAATTATGTAGCCTGACCCAAAGAAAACGGGGGATGGATTACAAATGAAATGCAATATAGTGCAGTGCAGTGGGTTAAAAACCTCTCTGTCTACAGCTTATTGAGGTATCAGCGGAAGGTCAGGAGATTTGGGGCAGAAGCAACCTCTAATGGGAGGTTGTTTCATAAGGGAATAGTGTTCGGCAAAAAAGAAAATTTATAGGCATAATTATTTGATGGGCTGGGAGGGACATACGTCCATGGGTAGAACCCACGCATCGAGGACTGCTCTTTGAGATATATAGCTGAAAGGAAGTTTAATATCGGCCCCAGACCAGCTAAGTTCAAAATTTAGACGCCTATGGGGGACTTTATCAAAAGCTTTGCTTATTTGGGTAAAACTAAAAATTGGGTTAATTTTATATAAAATTAGTGTCCCCAGGACTTAAAAGGTCCGCATTTTTATTTTAATATAATAATATTAAAAATAAACGGTTCAACTTCACGTTTAAGCATTATTACTTAATATTGTTTAGATTATTTGTAAAAGTAATAAATATATATATGGTTTTATAAAAGCTCCACGTCATGGAAACGTGGAAAATGACATATGTCCCCAGAGAAAATTCCACTATTTGAAACTTCACTGTAGGATACAAATGCACAATATAATTCTAATAATTACATTTCATGGCTAGACATTGTTCAGTTAAACTAATCAATGATAAAAATTCGACTTAAAATTGATATCGATATAGGCCTATATAATTTTAATGAATATACATGTCCCCACATTTGCACTCTACTCCGTTACCATCATTGTAGCATTCCCCATCAAGTGAATAATCATAAACTAAAATTATATCAAGTGTAGTTTGACACACTCAAGGGCCTTTTACGAGTTTTTCATCTTGAAAGAATTAATATTGTTGAGGGACAAGTTATTCGAAGCAGGTATTACCGAAACGTTTGAAAATATGCTTTTGTTTTTACTACTCCGTTCCTAGCCTTGTGGGTCTAAAAACGAGTTTGGTTTTATGCTTGCATGCCTAGAACAGTTGCTATGGGGACTATTTCCACCCGTATGATATATCTTTGAATTATTGCCCATATATTTTCATTAATCCCAAGAGAGCGGGGTTGACCTGAGCGACATCTATGTGTGGAGAATGAACGGAGTTAAGTTTTTTTCGCTTGGTAACGGAGTTGAAATAAGCCCCTAAGGATGTTTGTGTATCCCGTCAAATTTTCTTAAATTTTAGCAGTTTTGAGATATGATTGCTTAGTATTATGCTTCAATAAGGATATCACGATTAAAAGTGTGATGTCAAGCTAAACAAAGTAACAACATTTTTGAAATAGTTTGGATTCGGTAACGGAGTAAAGTGGAATGTTGCAACTTTTTTAAAATGACGTTTTTAAAGCGAAAACAAATATTCTAGCACAGCCAGTGACTTTTTTATGCTCTATTCAGACTATTGGGATCAGTGCACCAAACCCATCAAGTGGTTTTCCTCCTCTTTGATGGTCACCTCACTGCCATTTTTGATGCTACAAAATTACCCGTATTTTTGGTTTTACCCATTTAAGCTCTATCTGGTCAAATAGTGTCCAAGAAATGAAAAAAGTGATGATTATGATTTAGGGACACCTAGTGAGTTAGTAAGAATTAAATTATTGCCATCTGGTGAATCGACTGAAAACTATCGTTGCTACCTAAACAATATGGCGGAAAGCGAAACGACAGAATATTTGAACCATGCTTAAAATCCCATAGAAGGAACTTTTAAGAAAAATTATATATTTATCACTACAAACAAAAGCTTCACAAAAATGGCGGCTTCACTAAAAGGAATAGATCCGGATTTGAAACACTATTTAAAAATAAATAAACTGCCAGAAGTGTATGAGGTAGGTCACCACTCGAGTCTTGACTCTTGAGACTTGACAGTTGACTCTTGTTGTCGTCTCGAAATTTGACGAAAATGTCGAGTGAGTCTCGACTTGAGACATAATTTCGTAAACTCAGTCTCAGCGGAAAGAGTTTCTTTTGTAGTTGTGCCCCCTCGTCATTGTGCCAGTGTACTGTATCATGTATGGGCGATAACATTTGATAACTGAAACTGTAAAAGTCTGAATGTCAGAATTTCCACACAGAAAGACAGAATGACAGACGTCACACTCACAGTGTCACACTGTCACAGTGTCAGTGACAGTCTGACAGACAGTCACAGTCTACACAGAGTGACACTGAGTGACAGACTGACACTGACAGTGACACAGGCACAGCCTCAGGGCAGTCAGGCTACACTAC
This sequence comes from Flabesymbios commensalis, assembly GCA_964017125.1. NCBI lineage: Eukaryota > Metazoa > Annelida > Polychaeta > Terebellida > Flabelligeridae > Flabesymbios > Flabesymbios commensalis. Next base: position 32,625,234 of record OZ024911.1, on the reverse strand, counting down.
AGCCTCACACTGTCACTGTCCAGTCGTCACACAGTCAGTCACTGACACAGTCACGGTCACACTCACAGTCACACTCCCAGTCCCAGTCACACTCACAGAGTCAGACTGAGCCTCAGACAGATGAGGAATTCTAAGTTCTAACAGTTACTGTGTAACGTTAGTTAGACTACTCTAGTAGGTCTACAGTCTAGGCCCTATACCCTGGGCCACATTCATTTTGATAATTCTGTAGCGCATGCTAAATGGCGGCTTTTTTCACAAAAATGGCGGCTTCACTAAAAGGAATAGATCCGGATTTGAAACACTATTTAAAAATAAATAAACTGCCAGAAGTGTATGAGGTAGGTCACCACTTGAGTCTTGACAGTTGACTCTTGTTGTCGTCTCGAAATTTGACGAAAATGTCGAGTGAGTCTCGACTTGAGACATAATTTCGTAAACTCAGTCTCAGCGGGAAGAGTTTCTTTTGTAGTTGTGCCCCCTCGTCATTGTGCCAGTGTACTGTATCATGTATGGGCGATAACATTTGATAACTGAAACTGTGAAAGTCTGAATGTCAGAATTTCCACACAGAAAGACAGAATGACAGACGTCACACTCACAGTGTCAGTGACAGTCTCACAGACAGTCACAGTCTACACAGAGTGACACTGACAGACTGACACTAACAGTGACACAGGCACAGCCTCAGGGCAGTCAGGCTACACCACAGCCTCACACTGTCACTGTCCAGTCGTCACACAGTCAGTCACTGACACAGTCACGGTCACACTCACAGTCACACTCCCAGTCCCAGTCACACTCACAGAGTCAGACTGAGCCTCAGACAGATGAGGAATTCTAAGTTCTAACAGTTACTGTGTAACGTTAGTTAGACTACTCTAGTAGGTCTACAGTCTAGGCCCTATACCCTGGGCCACATTCATTTTGGTAATTCTGTAGCGCATGCTTTTCGTCGATTTCTCCGTCAATTATGAACTGATTTTCTTGAAATTTAGAATAGTCAATTTTCAAGTCATATCCTAACGTCGGTAAAAATTTCGCAAAATTATATTGAATATTTCAAAAAGTTAGACCATTTGACATGTAATAACATTCTAGAATTAGTTTAATGGGTTTAAAGAGGGACGTCATAAATTAAATTTACTACATGTCAAATGGTCTAACTTTTGAAATACTGAATATAATTTTAAGGAATTTTCAGGGATATTAGGACTCTGTTGAAATATGCTTGTTACAAAATTTCATAAAAATCTGTTGATAATTGACGGAGAAATCAAAGAAAAACATGCGCTACTGGTTGAATGTGGCCCAGGGTATATTCTACAATAGAAACGCTTTACTACAAACTAAAGATAGACTATAGTAAAGGGACAGCTTAATTAGGCCTAGGGTCTATTACTCTATATTGTATATACATGACATCATGTCACATGTAGGCTACTTGCCATCAAAATGATCAAATTAAAAATGATCAACCAGGATCGCATGATTTTCAGCGATTTCTCCGACAATTTTGAACCGATTTCCATGAAATTTTGCAGAGCCAAAGCAAAGGCCATGACCTTTGCAAAATTTCAAGTGAATTGAATCAAAATTGACGGGGGAAATCGTCTAAAATCATGCGATCCTGGTTGATCATTTATCGACAGGGGGTATAATTATGTTGACATGTCAATTTTGAAAATTTATATCAATTAGGCCTAGCCCAAGTCTAGACTATACTCGTACTGTCTTGATCAAGTACTAGACTTAGGCCTAACTAAAAATACAAATTTAATAGCACTGGAAAATACTAAACTTTTTAAAACTAGTTTTATTTCCAAGTCGTATATATATATTGTCAATGACAAATTTATGTCAATGTCATGTAAACACAACTGGCTGCAGTATAGGCCAACACTATATACCACAAATACACACCGTCTGACGCTCAAACGGCATGAACAAAGTTACTACCTGGTTGCATAAAGAGCAATTCATAATTTGAAGGGTACACTGGTACTGTATTAGATGCTTGCGTATACAGAGTAACAATGGCAATTTATTTGTCTTTTCTTGAAGGCACTTCTCAGCGGGCTGTCCATCATGTGTCCAGATGACCCGCTGGATTTTCTCATCCGTCAACTTCGCTATCTGGATGAAAATGGTACAGATGACATGCAATGGTAAGTAATTAGTTTAACGTTCCCTTCTATAACACTGAAATAGTAAAATTGTATCAAGACCACAGGGATTTATCAATATGAAAGGGTTACTTATATATACAGGTACTACATGTATATATATAAAAATCTTATACAGTAGTCCCTCCAGATGCGACCCCCTTCAGATCCGACTTCTCCTATTATGCGACTTTTTTTCTGAGCACCAACGTGCTTTACACTGTTAAGCACCCCTTAAATGCGACTTCCCCTCTCCCACGACATGCGACCTTCAAATCATGGCACTACCTAGCAACCTCCCTCTAAAGATACGACTTTTTGAAATTAGCTACTCAGCGGCACCTTCAGCCTGGCATGAGCTGCCGGTCTGAAGATATTGCTTGTCTGTACATACCGTCAAATACAGCCCAGTAGATACGTATGCTAAGCCACTGTCGGCTTAAGGCTGGTACAGCGTCGTATGAAGTGGGCTAGCATTGACACAATGTTGGTCAATACACCGTGAAGATGTGTACTGGTAGCTTCAAATCACCGTACCAGATAGCGATATCCTTCTAAAGATACGACTTTTTGAAATTAGCTGTTCCCAGACTGTGTCACGTCTGCAGATGTCTGTCGGCCCTACACTGACAAGAGACGACCTTTTAATATTTCCAGCTGACTAAATGTATAACGACTTTAATATTCTAGTCACATTGTTGGGGACGCATTTCAGATTATAGTGGCTGAAAAATGCTTTCCGGTGATATAACTATTTTTACTGTATCTCAAAAACTTTTTCTGCTATTAATTTAAAACCATGTTTAAATGGGATTTCATTGTAAATATTTATTTACATAAAGTGCAGTTAACATCAAGTGCACCCTTGGCTTTACAAGGTGCATTACAACACTAATTAGCAGGGGACGTCAAAGGTGTCAGTGTGTCGGCTAGTTGTGATGAACATCCCACTTCAAATACCTAACTTTTTCAATTATGGTCGCACGGACATGTAATAAATATCACCAGAAAGCTTATTCAAGGCTGAAAATAATGATATAAATTAGATAATGATAGAGCTGTCCTAAACTCGCGAAGTTATTGATTTGGAAAATGAGGCAGGTGTAACAGTCTATCAGAATGGGGAATAGACGTGAACGGGATATGCCGCCTCGAGACGTCAAACCGATGCCGTCATTGACGACGATGGCCCAGCATTAGAACAACACTGCACCAACGTCTCGCGCCGACCGTATTAACAACCACGTGCATTACAGTGCATCAGAGTGTATACACGTGAAGATAATATCTGTGCTAGTGTTGTCGGTATTGTCTGTTTAACTTCACATCTTAGTCAACATAGAAGACGCCTACCTTGCCTGTTTGCCATTGAATATTTTAATGAGAATACAGTGTACATTCATAATATTTGTTTTTAAAATTTTATTTGGTAATGTAATATTGATCACATATCGATGCACATATATGATAAACAAGACCCAACTGCGTCTCCCTACCTGGCACGTTTATTAGGGATAATAGGGTACATTGTTTTAATGCTGGGCCAGAATAGACACTATGACTCAGTATTCGACCTGTAGTCTTAACTTTTGACGTTGACATCAATTGACAGTAGCCGCCACAGTCAGTGTCACATGTGTACTGGAAAGCATAGGCCTATATTGAAATGTGGAAAAAAGACTGCCTCAATGCTTATGAAAACACAAGCCACTTCCAGTACTTCTGAACTACGTGTTACTGTTAGAACAGGCAATTAACACTTGCTGTCAACTGCGCTGATCGTGTCACAACGAAAATGGAGGTGTTTAAAGGGTGCTGTCTTAAACATCAAATTCGGCCCATTTTACGTTTTTTCTAGTGTTTTTTTCACCCCTCCCAGATACGACTACCCCTTGGATGCGACTTTAGTTCTCTGGCAGTATGAAAGTCGTATCAGAGGGGGACTACTGTATACAGTAAAACCTGATATGTGCAGCAACCCTTGAGACACAGGAAAAGTGGCCTTTCAGTTTCAACGCAGGTAGATGCACATACATGTAGGAGGTTCATTTGTATACAAAATGCCATTTCGGGGAATGGCCAAGGGGCCTCCCATAGTAGGTTGGCTGTTCATAAGAGTGGCTGCTCTTAGCTACTGTATAATGGAAAGAAAATAATTTTTGAAACCAGAGGAGAATGTTTAGTCAATACAAACTATTTGTCTTGCCAAGACAGCCTCTACAGTGTAGCGATGACCATGATGATGATTATAGTACCAGGTACTAATTTTCTTGAAATTTGTCAAATTTGAAGACCATAAATTAATTAGTTCCCATCACTTAGAAATTGAAACCGGTAGATATACCCGGCTTCTAGCACCAGCCAATCAGCGATTTTGTGCTGTGTGTCCTGGAAAAGTGGGTGATGAATATCATTTTCTTACAGAATGTGTGTCTCATTCAGAAAACTGTAACATTTTGTTTGATGAAATTACGAGAGAGATACCAAATTTCCTGATTCAGTCAAATAAGGAAAAAATTATCTCAATCCTCACCTCGCAAAATATGAATGTATTGCTTTCATTGGCAAAATTTATTGTTATAGCATGGGGTTAAATATTAATTGTGTAAAGTTAGATATGAAACAGATGTAAATGCTGTATTATATATTGTTCTTTAACATACTCCATTCAGTACAAGTTTGCATACCTGACATAAGCATGATAAGTGCAAGCTTGGATCAAATTTAAAATATATATATCTGTTTAAACTAGACTTTTCCGATTTTTTTTTGTGATATCAATGAATTTCGATCAATATATTCCTGTGGGGAATACTGATCACTTCAAAATGTGCTTATAAGTGCTCCTATTGAAATGAAAGGAGATTAGTCTTAGAATGTATTTTTATTATAGGCCTAGGTCTGTACATAAAATCTATACATATTTTTTGTCTAATGTGTAAAAGGTATATTTTCATAACCATATACTTCTATGCATTTTTTATTATGAATATTCTTTGATACCATAGACAACCTTTTATTTTTATAACACTGACATTTGTATCATACTGATTCTCTTTGTCAATAAAAGTATTATTATTATTATTATTAATTATTCAGGATTATGTATGGTCTGTTTTTTTTCAAACTAACAGTACTTGTAAATTAATACTGTAAATTGTCTCATTAAAAATGTTAAATCTGCACACAGTTTCAGGGGTAGGCGAGTCAATTTGTCAAAATATTTCATTTTAAAGAACATTGGTTTACACCTGTTGTAGGGATATGTTTATTGCGGAGCACATGCGGCCAAAGCAGAAGCTTCTGCTGGAAAGCAACCTGGATGCCATATTTAACTTTGATGAGAACTCACAGGTGAGGCAAAACTTTTCTAAAGTTCTACAGTTCTAATGCTATTTTTTTAGATTTTATTTATACATATTGTAGTTACTTTTTTTAAAAATTCTATATGCATTTTTAGCTCGCTTTACAAATGTGCATATGCATGATATATCTTCTACTTGACTGCATGGTCAAATTGGATAATATTATTTAATTTATTTTAATAAGAATATCTCAATCATTTGAAATACAGGTCTATTACAGGATTATACAGGGCTATTATGTGTAGTTCAACAGTTGTTCAAGTGCTTTAAATTGGTTCAGATTTGGCAATTTAAATATTTAAAATACATGTACATTGTCAAGTACAGAGTTTAGATATTTAAAGTAAGATGTTCAATCCATGGATTCATGCTGTATTAAATCAGATTACAGTGAGCCGATCGACTTTAGTCAACAGAATCTGACGTCTACAGACGTCAGAAAGTCGATCCCCGCACTGTAAGAGTAAACATATTTCTAATGGCCGTAGACCCATGACATAGGTATTCAAATGAATCGGAAAAAGCTGACTAGGACATTTACATGCACGGTGATTTCAAATTGAAAAAACCCCTCTGTTCTCCAAGGTTTTCATAAACAAAATCTGCGCTGTAACACAGTAAGGGTTAACCCTTAAAGTGCTAATCACATCTATACCCAGAAAACACACAAACATTTGTATAACATTTGTACAATGTCGGCCAAACATCTTAGCTGTTGGTCCAACATTCTACAAATGTTCTACAAATGCTTTTTCAGCCATTTTATTTGTCATTCTTGAACAAAAAAATTTGAAGAAGAAATGAGCATCACATTTGCTCGATTGGTATATTTTTTTTTTGAAATTATAGATGCTAGTAATTTTTGCAGCGACCCACAACGTCAAGTGGGTGAAATTGTCAATTACATAACTTGGAGCTCTAGGGTTAGAATGATTTCCTCTGGCTAATAGTACATTTTTATCATTTTTGTAATTTAACAATAATTAAAAGTCAAGAGGTCCTATTTATGTTCATGCAATAACAGGTAAATCCACTTTGTTTAGCACTGCTACTGATCCATGGCGTTAAACAGTTACCGGTATATTATTTATATTTTAACACATACCATATTTATTCTAATAAACGTCCACAGTGTTAATTAGAATACCCCCCGAGATGGCAGTCTCTCCCAATAACGTCGGACCGACCGGTCATGTCTGGTGAAACAGAGGGAGGGCCGGCAGAATATCCAACAACATCGGACCTACAAGCCGGATATTTTTTTGTCAGTTTTTTTTTTTTGGTCTTGAGCACAAGGTAAGAATAGGGCAATAAACCACCTACTGTCTGGTGAATTTTTTTAGCTCCGGTAAAAAATAAAGTTCACATAACCTACTGTCCAATGACATTTTGAGCTTATTAGGAAAGACTGAGATGGGCGCTTATTGTTTAGTAGTTTTTAGCCCGCCTTTTAATTTTAATTAAAAAAGGTGGGCTATTGCAATTGAAGTTAGGCGTCGTCGGCGTCGGCGTCAGCGTTAACATTTACTTGTGGGCGCGATAACTTGAAAACTTTTTCATGTTTCCTTCCCAAATTTGTTTTGCATGTTACTAATGACCACTTCTCGGACAAAATTCAAAATGGCCGACTTATTGCGATTTTTCACCTTTTACGTCAATAATTTGACCTTGTGGGCGCGATAATTCGAAAAGTTTTTCACGTATCCTTTTCAAATTTGTTATGCATGTTACTAATGACCAGTTCTGGGAGAAGTTCAATAATGGCAAAAAAAAAAAAAAAATGGCCGATTTATTTCGATTTTTCACATTTTACGTCAATAATTTGACCTTGTGGGCGCGATAACTTGAAAAGTTTTTCACATATCCTTTTCAAATTTGTCATGCATGTTACTAATGACCAGTTCTCGGACAAGTTCGATAATGGCAAAAAAAAAAAAAATGGCCGATTTATTGCGATTTTTCACATTTTACGTCAATAATTTGACCTTGTGGGCGCGAAAACTTGAAAAGTTTTTCACATATCCTCTTCAAATTGGTTATGCATATTACTAATAAGTAGTTCTTGGGGAAGTTCAATAATGGCTGAAAAAAATTTCAAAATGGTTGATTTATTGCGATTTTTCGCATTTTACGTCAATAATTTGACCTTATGGGCGCGATAACTTGAAAAGTTTTCCACGTATCCTTTTCAGATATGTTATGCATGTTACTAATAAGTAGTTCTTGGACAAGTTCAATAATGGCTGACATTTTTTTCAAAATGGCTGATTTATTGTGATTTTTCGCATTTTATGTCAATAATTTGACCTTGTGGGCGCGATAACCTAAAAAGTTTTTTATGTATCATCTTCAAATCTGTTATGCATGCTACTAATAACCAGTTCTCAGACAAGTTCAATGATGGCTGGAAAAAAATTAAAAATGGCCGATTTATTGTCATTTTTCGCATTTTAAGTCAATAATTTGATCTTGTGGCTGCAATAATGACTTCAAGTTCAATAATGGCGGCGGGCTATTGTAGAGTGTGCTCTTGTTTAATGATCATATAGTGTACATGATCGTGGGTTTTATTTTCAAATCAAAGGAGGGGGGGTGGTCGTTTATTGGAATATGGGCGTTTATTATGTAGAATAAATATGGTACATTTCCTCTTTCAACAACATATTTGAGGATATTATTCAATTAGAATGTGAGTTAGTTGATAAATGTATAAACCAAGTACAGACAATGTACTCTACATTACAGACAGCTTCTAATGGTATGTTACAATAAATGAGCTCTGCATGTACACAAAATGAACTCTGCATGTACACAGATTGTTGTTAATCCACAATAACTCTTTACCTGCAACATACTGTAGGCTACCAGTGTATGTGCTGCTATTATTTGTGACATTTAACTCTTACAGCGCGGGGATCGAATCTGACATCGATTCTGACGACTAAATTTGATCCCCGCACTGTAATCTGAGTAAAAATATTTCTAATGACTGTAGACCCTTAACATGGGTATTCAAATGAATCGGGAAGAGCTTGATGATGATGATTTCAAATTGAAAAAGACTCATTTGGTTGCGATGTTTTTTACAAATTATTTCAGTGCTTTAAGGGTTGATATTGCGCAATACTGATTTTGATATACTTTGAATACTGATATAAAAATAAAATAACTAACTAGTGCTTCCGTTACAGATTGTAGTTTTTTATTTTAGTCATTGAATTTAAAATTTCTAGGAAAAATAATTTTTGTGTGAAATTGAACAAAATTTTATGTGAAATATTTTTGTGTGCACAAAGCGTCACTAGTACATGTGGGTAAAGGGTTACAAATGGTATTGCTGATTGTCATGTTGTTATCTTGGGAGATATTACAATAAATCACATTCATGAGCTGATGAAGAGGTGAACAGGTGAAGAATCAAATCTGTGTACCGGTATGTGTATGACAAGTACAAGGACTTGTTATACATGTATTTTCATCATTTTCATCACCAGCAATGTGATATTGTTCACACATACATGTGTACATTTATTGTTGAATATATATCTTTAGAAGAACAGTTACATGCATATTTTGTATGCCTGCTTTCTTATTTCACTCATCTAGCACAATATTTAAATCCTGGATTTGTAAAGTTTCACTTTTCTTAGCACTTCTAATTGATATTTAGCATGTTTCACCACACAGCTCGTGGGTATTTCACAATGACGTCACAGCCGTAGACATCATAGATAAATCAGTGATTACAGTCGGGAATCTGAGTGATTTTCCGATGTTTCGACTGTCAGCTCCTCTACAAGCAAAAAGATGCTGATTCGCAAGGTACAAAAATTCTCATGGAAAATGCTTTCAAAAAGGGTATTAAGTTGTCGGGTCATCAACACCATTGTTTCTAAAGAAAGGTCTTTCAGATTTTTACTTGCCTGAGCCACATTTCTTCTTGTTGGAAAATAATAATCACAGCATGGTCAAGAGTCTTATAAATCCATTGAAGTTTACAGCATTTAATTATCAAAATCATGCTGCACACTGACCACAGATTTAACATTTCTTACGCCAAAAGTTCCATTCCTGCACTGTGATGGTCAAAGTGTGGTACTGGTAGAGATTATATGGCTTGGCCGGTTAAAATTTAGGTTGTAGAAATCAAGCTGAGCAGGGCTTTTTCAACAAGCAAAGTTCAACCAAATTAAATGAACCCTATGCATGTCATCTCCCCCTACCATACTTTGAAAAAACATCACAGGATGTGATTGTATCATTACATATATCGTCGCCTCGGAGCTAAAGGATCCTATCTGAGTCTGACACTCGTCAGAGTGGCAGATAGGATCCTTTAGCTCCGAGGCGACGATATGTACACCTTGACAACTTTAGTCAGTCACACCCTCAGGGCTGAACCCTAGGTTAGTCGATAGCTTTTCAGAAATCTAGTACCATGCCCTCCAGAGGCTGCTGTTTAATAAATTTGTAATTGCAGATTGCATACGTAGGTATCTGATCAGTATGTCTCAGTTAATCAATCGTTTAAATTTCTACACCATTCTAGGCATACCCCGACCTCTTGAATCAGCCAAAGTTTGATTTATTTACAAGCCATTTTCATCTCGTTGTCATCAATTCACCAGTGAGCTTTCACAATAACTAATTCTCTGACCTGCTGAATTGTCATCTAGATATTTTTCATTCATTCGAATAGCTGCAATTCTCTACGCAAGTTACAGCTTCAAATGACAAAAATAAATAAATTTTTGAAAAATAAACATCTCAAATTAAATGATTTTATCAAACGTGTATCTACGTGTACCAAAACTCTTTGATCCATTTCATTGACACTTTATCATGTTTATTATTAGATGTTTTAAACTTGCTCGAAGCCTTTGCACGAAAAGAGTTAAGATTGGTGATAGCCATTGCTGGGGAACTAACATGACAAGGGGTAAACTTGGTTCAATAGCTAATTGTTTTAGCATGCACAGTGGCCTCTCACTCCCTGCTGTATACATGATATACCAAATGTCGTGAGTTTGTCCTCTTCACACTGAGTGTAGAAGTGTCTAAATTGACTGTGCGCGGAGTATAATTGGGGTTGGTTTAGGGTCCAAACATGTTAAAACATACATGTATGTTGTTTACCGTTGAAGTCTCTAAGGATTGTGTGCATAGTAAAGTAGATCACCTTTAACCCTTAAGCCCCTAAGTTATTGAATTTGAATTGTCACACATTTGAAGTTAAGGGTCGCAGTAAAGCTGTTAAAATACTCATATAAATATGAATTTGTTTAATTTGATACCAAATATAGGCAAATATTCTTGTTTAAACATTCATTTCATGCTGAATTTCCTATGATTTAACCTGTTGATTAAACGTATTGAAACGACTATACATGCTTAGTGCTTAAAGGGCAAATTTAAAAGTCTTTATATCTACCACTTTGTGGGCTGGCATATATATGATCTTAAGTGAATATTTACTAGCATTATGATTACAGGGTGGTTATAAGTTCTCACGAAAGGTGATGTATATGCCATCCAATACAAATTATATTTTAACATTTTTAAAGCTATCCGCAGAAAAATAATGATACTGTATAATTTTTCGCTGAAGGTGTCTACAGTAACAGAGTACAATTAAATTCCCATTTTGCGGCTCCTCTTTCAAATTTCGTGCGATTCTTTTTAATTACGGGGTTTACGTGGATGACTTTCTGTAAACAGACATTATATAGGTGGGGTCTTTAACCCTTCCACCATTGAAGCCCGTTTTTATGTGCTGAATGCTATGGCATTCAGCACATAAAAACGGGCTTCAGTGGTGAAAGGGTTAAGGGTTCTCATGCACAACGACTTGTCCAAATATTTGAGCATCACACCTACGTGTTCACTTGACACAGCGGTGACTACATGTAGAAATGACAGCTATCAGGCTATAGCCACAATAAATAAGCAGGTTGTATACCATGTACTTTTCCATGATCTTGTGACAGTAGTTTGAATAATCTTTCCTGCTGTGATAGTATACTATCACAGCAAAAATGAGACATTATGACTCTGTGCTCGATGTATGCTTGGTCAGTGTCTTAGTTGTCGTCTGATTCTATTTTATTGCAGAATAGTAGTATATTGAAATGGTCTGTATCTATGTCTGTATACATGATATAGAAATAGAACCTACGTTTTACTATAGAACCAGAACCCTTTATCACCAGAGTCCAGTTATAGCACTTAATCAGATAATGTAGCCTACTGTCATCAAAGTCAGTGATCTATGATGAAGATCCACATTTTAGACCGATTGACCGAAAACGTGCATGTACATATATTACTATGACAAATAAGTCTATAAAGACTTTTTGTTTATGTCAATACAATATCCATCTATCTATTAGCATTATATATATCTATCTGACTTAAGGAAGTAGCCAATTATGAAACTCAAACAAGGTGACCCGTCTGAGAATGGTTTGCAAGAGACAGTATCTGATGAGTAGTGACGTGCCTAGCTGAGCTTCACCCAGCACGGGCCAGCTGGCACAAGACGCTCACCCTGCGTTGTCCTAATGTGGGTCCACCGTCTGTGACGCGTCTGTGACGCTGGGCCAGCATTAAACCAACACTGAGTCAACGTCTTTTGTTTGTTGGGAACAACCTGACGTGACGTCTCCATGGTAACGGGTGGTTACCCCAGCTCTTATGTTTGTCTGTCATTTGTCACACCTTTAGTACTTTACCATAATTATCCTCTCCGTCGTTCGTCGCGATTGACTCAAACTAGATTTTCAAGCGCGTCCTACATGTACACAGCAAACACGAGACATTCACCCAAGGTTGGTTCAAAGTTGGTCAAGCGTCGTAGACGGTGGGCCAACATTGAACCAACCTTGGGTGAATGTCTCGTGTTTGCTGGGATATAGAGCAATATATCTAGAGCATTACATGTATCTGAAACATTAGTTTTGCTTGTTTGTATTAAGCGTGTTTTTAAACTTGGCTGACATGTTCCCCTGTCATCTCTCCTTACGAGGTCGAAGCCTCGAAACTGGACAAAAGTACTTCAAATACATGGATGTCTGGACGTGGTCCGTCATTGTGGGCATTGCGAGCTTTGTACACAACCACATTACCTTCAGGATTACCATGAGGACATTGCTTGTCGTCGACTTGAAAATAATGAATATATCTACTTTGTTCATTCAATGTCGATCTTCAACATGTTCAAGGCTTAACAGGCTTAACAGTCAGAGTGATTATTAAAAAAAAATTATGTGCCGATGTTATATTTGAAACAGTCATTATTGGTTGGTAGATATGTCTTTGATCTACGCTCACGATGCCTTTTATTACGTAATTTGCATACACATTATGTGATTATCATGTTTATGTTTACCGCTGACTTTTATTCAAAATTATATTCATAAAATTATTTCCAAATACTGTAGTAGCTGCCATCTTATTTTGTTATCGCACAATCGACGACAATATTCACAAAGTTTGAACCTGCTACTTTTCTTCCACAACTTCTTCAATCAAGATATCTGAACATGTATGAGTACTGAGTAGAACCTGTGGTAGTCTCACTGTATGCTTGCAGTAGAATATTGTGACACACTGTGTCAGACACAGTAGGACTAAACCTTTCACTTATTATGGGCGACGATTGAAGGAAAGTAAAACAATTGTACGCTGCAGGTGCAGATTTAAAATAAACTTCAAATTGTAAAATATAACACATATATAGCTAGTTTTAAAAGCTATCGAATATTTTTTACACTCATTTAATACGGAGATTGCTTTAGTAACTCCAGCTTCAAATGAACTGATGAATGCAAAAAAAATGCAGCCCTAATGTATAAGAGTTGACACGCAGTGAGTGAAAATTATTCAGATTTGACAAGATGGAGGTCAAAAAATTTCAAATCTTGCTGATTAATGTCACTTTTTATCTTTAACAGGTTTAAAAGCTGATATGTAATGTGCTAATATAAGTGGGAAAAAACGAATATAGACGGCACCGGCGGTTAAAGGGTTAATGGTTTGTTCTCAAGAACATCGTATCCTGTTCACCTCATAGTTAGACACATTATACTGAAGGTTCCCTGCTGATGATAGATCATTCACAAATAACGTCCGGAACATTCTGAAGCCAATACAGCCCTTAATATGGAGTTGTAGACCGGCCTGTACATATTATGTTCTAATAGACACATACACATGAGTGTTATTCTAATCTTGGTCTGTCGTCTGCAACGCTAACCCAATATTTAAATTTAACATTGATTCATCATCGTGTTTGTTGAGGATTACTGAATTTCTCAAAGACAACTGATTGCAACTTTTACGAATTGATTGACTTTTTGGAAGGCTACTACATGTATACATGTGATGTATAGTCCAGGCCCTACCATACAGTCCCGTATACATCTCTTTAGGCATAGATGTTGAAGGTTGATTTGAATATAGGATACCTCTAGCATCAATATTCTACTAGGTGTTTTTATTCAATTTACAGCGAAACTCAGAAATCGGCCATTTTCCAAGATGGCCGCCATTTGGCCAAGGTCAAACTTTAAATTGATATCATTTTCCACTGAATAGGAGCAGGTGCATGATTTCGGTGTCTACTATACGGTTTTTAGGCATGCCCGACCTAGTAGTGTGGTCAGAAATTACGGACGTTGCATTATGGGAAAAAAATCCAAGATGGCCGCCATTTGTCCAAGGTCAAACAATACATTGCTAACGTTTTCGACATAATAGAGGCATATTCGTGTTTTTGCTGTATATCCTGAGGTTTTCATGTATGCCGGACATAGTGGTATTGTCAGAAAATATTTTCGCCATTGTAGTGTGGGTAAAAAATCCAAGATGGCCGCCATTTCTTCAAGGTCAAACAATAAATTGATATCATTTTCGACATAATAGACGCTGATTCGTGTTTTTTGGTGTCTATCATGGGGGTTTTAGGTATGCTGGACATAGTGGTGTTGTCAGAAAAGATTTTAGACATTATATTGTGGGTAAAAAATCCAAGATGACCGCCATTTGTTCAAGGTCAAACACAGAATAGATACAGATTCGTGATTTTAGTGTTCACCACGGTGTTTCAAGGTATTCATGTTGTGGTCAGGAAGTACTTTAAACATTGCATTGTGGGTAAAAAGTCCAATAAGCCCGCCATGTGTTCAAGGTCAAACGTTACCCTAATATAATTTTCAATAGAATAGAAACAAGTTCATGATTTGTCTAGCATAGGGTTGTTATATACGCTTGATCTAGTGTCATTTTTAGACTAATTTCCGACAATGTTTACATACCTAAAAAACAGATGTCGTTCATCATGGAAACAAAATGGCTGCTTTATGGCCATGGAAGAGCAATGATTGTACAAAACATTGAGTTGAGATACATCGATGATTGTGATGTCTACCATAGAGTTTTTAGTTCATTCCAACATTGTGGCGTTGTCATGCATAAAAACATTTTAGACGATATGACTGATGGCTAATATATAGAGAGAGACAACTATGGCTATAAATGGTCATTGTGTCCACGATTATGGCTATAAACACCGCGAGTTCGTCCACCTTCTGGCATTCAAGTTTCAAAGAAACAAAGTGTTAGTTCCTCGCTCACTTGTAAATATTTAATATTGTGGGAAACCTCTGTGACCAAGAGACCGTGCTCGGCCTCAGACCACCGGCGCTTGAATTTCGAGTCCTGTGTCTGGAGGACAGTGTCATCTCATTCATCTCACCATCCTCAAGAGGTTGTCCTGGCCCAGTTTAGCATATAAATTATGTGCACAAAGATGGCCTACAACCCCATTCATCCATGCTTTTTGGGTCATTAACAAACAAGAAAATTTGCATGGTTCTTGATAGTTTTTTCATGAAATGTTGAGTTCCTTAAAGTTGATTTTAAACTTGATGATATATTTTGTGATAGTACTGAGCTAAAGGAGTCGTGAGACCCCGGAGAAGACCATGCCAAATCATGGAACTACAATTTCCTATAGTTTTATGGCCAAATGAAGTTCTCGCCTACTCGATCACTACTTTATTTGATATTGAAATTGAAATGTTGCAGATATTTGCACAGATAATGATATGAATGTAAACAGTGATATTGCTAATTATACAGATGAACGCATTATAACAATAATTATACATAATGTTATTTTTCTATCCCTGTTCCTGTAATTACCACAGCACTAAATATATATTTTTCTGTTTTAATTGCGGTGTGTGAAGTGACATGCTGCCATAGCTCGTGAAATATTTATTGAGGCAAGTTGTGTGCTGTATAATTATAAAGCCATCAGACATAATTATGAGTACTCACATGAATCTATCTTTTTTTTCTATCCTTCATATTTTTCCACTATATCATAGCACAAAATGTATGCTTTTTCTCAATTTTTTGCGGTGTGTGACGTAAAAGTCGTTAGCGAACTGTCATATTTCGTGAAATAGTTTTTGAGTGCTACATAATTATACAGACTACTACATTAAAGTAACATGATCGGAAGAAAAATGACCAAAAAAGGCTTACACAAAGATGAATGTGTTGACAACCTTAAGTATCAGTAGGCCTATTGTCGCTGTGATTAGCGTCATGCAACAATCTAACTCTTTATTCAATCTCAACTGAATGTTTGTATTTTCTAATTTACTTGCGACGGTGGGTGACATGAAAGTCGCTGCCGGAAACGGAAACTTCTGCACCTTAACATTTCTTCGTGTTACTCTTGTTTGTTAGTTTATATTTACTTTATTTCTGTAATTATTACTTATTATTACCTCGGCTGAATGTAAGCTTCATTGATACTGATGAGATCAGTTGCGGGCAGTTTAAACGCGGATAGGAAAATAAAGTTGTAACTGTCACATACATTATTCTGATACACAAAACAACATCAAACAAGTGCTGTAGGTCAATAATTTTCACCGATACGTACATTTTTATCTCATCTCATGAGCCTATTAAGTTTATTTTCCTGAGTTTGTGTCTGGGGGTATATCCCCTAGACATGCCCAGAACCCCTTATCGGGCAAGCGAAGAGAAAACGCTCTCAATAACCCACCATGCCCTATCACCCCACCCTCACATCATCATCTGTACATCATTCATCTCATTAATTGACTACAACGTTTTTATCGTATTATAATGTCACTTAAAAGACCTTTTGTGCCGAAAAGTGACGTAGAGCAATGATTTACTACTACTACTATTCCTGAGTTTGTGTCCTATTTAGGGGATAGAGGAGTGTTGTGTGTGGGAAACGGTTGACATGTCTGTACACCAGTCCTTATCAGCATGTCGAATATAACGTTTGAGGTCGCTAGGTCAGACAGTTGCGTTTTTAAACAGTGCTAAGAAAAAATAATAATCACGATTATATTTATGATTAGAGCTTAAAGAGTTTTGGTTGGGATAATGTTGGCCCAGCGTCGCGGACGGTGGCCCATCATTACATCAGCATTGGGCCATATCGTGTTATCTGGGAAGTGGCCTTTTTGGCGCCGGGGTAAGAAAGTGTCACCCGCATTGCTATGTGGCAGTACCCCAGCAAACACGAGACAATCACCCAATGCTATTTCAATGCTGGGCCAGCGTCGAAGGCTGTAGGCTAGTTCAACATTGAAACAGCAGTGGGTGAGTGGCATGTGCTTGCTGATGTGCTTGCGCAAAGTATAGGCCTACAGCAGACCCAGTGTTGTATTAGTGGCGAGCCGGCATCGTGGACGATTTACCGTCATTGAACATGCGATGGGCTGCGACGCTGGCCCAACAGTGAACCGGAATTGGGTTGGTAGGCCTACATCGTGTGTACGTGTGTAGATACATGCGGCAGCCCGAATCACTGGCAATACAAGTATTGAATAGGTGTTGGCCAGCACCGGCGATGGTGGTGGAAGGAATACACGTTGAAGATATATTTGAACTTGTCTCCTTGGTTCTTTCCTTAATTATATCCTAGATATTTAGGATTCTGACCCATGAGCTAGACCAATACAATTATATACAATACAAAATAGTAAGCTGAATTTTGTTCTATAGCACTCAAACAGACTAAAGCCGGGCTTCGGAGCTCGGGAGCTCCTGTTCTAGCTTTGAACATGTAATTGTTCCACTGTTACGCTTGTTACAAAATATTTACACCATGCATCATGTGCATACGACGTACAGACTTAATTTGAGAAATGAATCGATACCTGGAACCCTGTATGTTTTGGGTGGTTTTGTCACTGGAACCTTGAATGTTTTGTTTGTCTCGTTGTCATCAGCTCATCGATTTACTTGAATTCTGGCAAGGCACATTATTGTATGACCATGACCGTGTAGCTATTATTATGGCGACCATCTAGGATTTTACTCACAATGCGATAATTGCAATACTTTCTGATCACACCACTTGGCCGGGAATATATGAAAATCTCATGGTAGAGAGATAATCGCATACCTGCAAACCCGATGTGTGAGAAAAATATCATGAATCGCTTTTTATTATGTCCAATATATTGTTTGACCGTGGACAAATGTCGGCCATCTTGGATTTTACCAACAATGCAATGTCTAAGGTGATTTATAACCCCACCACTGGATCGGGCATACCTGAAAACCATAGTAGACACCAAAATCGTGAGCCTGCTCCTATTCTGTCGAAAAATATACTAATTTATTGTTTGACCTTGGGCAAATGGCGGCCATCTTGGATTTTCCACTCACAATACAATGTATAAAATATTTTCTGACAACACCACTATATCGGGCATACTTGAAAACCCCACGATAGACACCTAAAACATGAATCTACCTCTATTGTGTCGAAAATGATATTGATTTACTATTTGACCTTTGGCAAAAAGCGGCCATCTTGGATTTTACCCACAATGCAACGTCCAAAATAATTTCTGACCACACTACTAGGTCGGGCATAGCTGAAAACCGTACAGTAGACACAGAAATCATGCACCTGCCCTATTCAGTGGGAAATGATATGAATTTAATGTTTGACCTTGGACATATGGCGGCCATCTTGTATTTTACCCACAATGCAATGTCCCAAAGTTATTTCTGACCATACCACTAGATCAGGCATACCTGAAAACCCTATAGTAGACACAAAAATCATGAAGCTGCTCCTATTCTGTCGAACATTATGTCAATTTAAATTTTGACCTTGGCCAAATGGCGGCCATCTTGGAAAATGGCCGATTTCTGAGTTTCGCTGTAAATTGAATAAAAACACCTAGTAGAATATTGATGCTAGAGGTATTCTATATTCAAATCCACCGTCATAATCTATGCCTAAAGAGTTGTATACGGGACTTTATGGCAGGGCCAGGACTAGTATACTCCAAAGACTTTCTGTCTGACATGGTGGTCCAAAGTTAAATCTAGTTGAATTGTTTCAAATTGACACACACAAAGTAATATTCAAACCTACTCTATATAATATAGCGTACTGTATGTATATATACAGTATTTGTATTCGAGTACTTTTGTATTCGCCCCAATCCTGATACATTATTTTGATTTAACTGTGCAGTGAAGTCTATATTTATCCACACCTCATGAAGGTGATAATGTGTTTATTGGTGGGCCTTTATTTTCCAAGTACCACCAGCAGGCCTATATCATGTATATAGGCTGATACACCACGGTCTATGTCTTTGTTCTCTGTCACACATGATAGACATCTTACTTAGTCTGCGTAGTCAAACAGTAAACCAGAACATTTTGTACAACCTAGTTTAAAAGCTACATAACATTTAATCTTTTCACTTCAGACAGCTGCAGTTTGCCCAAACTAATGTTTTATTTTTAAATCGGTATGCTCACCCCGTTTAAGTTGATGTCTTCAGACTCTTCAACGTTATTCAAATTTAATATTAACCATTAACAAATGAACAGCGATGAAGGTGACATATTAGGATTTTATTCATTTTTGGTCTCAAATTTGATGATATGTATAAACCTAATTATATTAAATATAACTTGATTTCAACATTTGAAATTTAATTACGAATCGCGAAAGCGAAACACAACGTCAAGTGGATTGTTAATCTTCTATTTTATGCATATCTACATGTATATAATAATTACTATAACGTTGCAAAGTGACAGTCAATCGATATTTGCATGTAGGCCTATTCCATCACAAATTCACTTATCCAACGACTAAGTCACAAATCTAATTCAGCCGCCGTCCGATGATCAGCTGACGCATTTTTCGCCCATCGAGCGAGCGACCATGATAGCACAACATCAACGGTATATATCAAAAGCTGAATGTTGGCCCGAAGAGCGAAAAAATAGATTGACCGATCATCGGACGGCGGCCGAATTGGGTGTGTGACTCAGACATAAATAAAGTAGGCCTGCTGATAATTATAAGATTGTAGCCTACTTGCTTCCAGATTGACAACCCAGAAATAAATACAGAACTAGATGGCCTATGTGTTTGGCTATTTTGAATAGGAACAGTATGTTGACCTGTGGTATGTAGAGGGATAACTTGTCATTTGATATGTTTGCTGCCATCTGTCGCACGGACGAGAGAGTTTTTTTATCATTTGCTGCGCGTCGCATTTTCTCAACAAAAGTGTTTATTATTAGGAAATTTGAAACACCATGGCACAGGACACGTCTCACTTATCGCCGTAGCACACAACGTGTCAGCTCTTTTTCAGTCTGTAGCGCGCCACCAAGAGACAGTGCTGGTCCACCGTCTAAGGCACTGGCCCAGCATTGGATAATTTGTATTTGCTGGGTACTTGACACGTGTTTCGATCTTAGCATGCAAAGGGTTGTAGCAATTCTAGCAATGTTCTGAAAGGGCATTGGCAGAGTGATGGGGGTCCTTTACAACCCTGAAAAATGTTTGTATAAACCATGGAGACCATACGTTTATTTTCAATTTGAAATCATCGGCCATTTAATATTAATATTTTACTCTTTCAGTGCGACTTTAGACGACATAGTCTGCCGTCTGAAGTCGGGCCCCGTGCTTAAAGGGTTAAGTGGCTCTCTGGATGAGGTATGCCAAAGGGTATCGCTGTGCTATTAAAGGTGTGGTCAACTGTCAAAATTCGCGGGACAAGGGTCCCCCAGAAGGCAATAGTGCCCGTGGGTAGACCAAGGCCCTACTCCATAATAATACTAAATATGCGTTCCATACCCAGAGCCTCATTAAGAGCAAGTTCTCAAATCACAGCAAGTTCATATATACTTGAGCGACATCTATGAGTTAATAATTCAAAGCCCTTTGCCCTTGCCCCCACTTGGTCGCTGGCTTGCAAACAAACTGACTGTATTACTGCTGGGATTTGGAAACTGTTTTTTATTCAATGTTGGTTCAATGTTGGGCCAGCGTCGCAGACGTTGGCCTAGCATTAAAACAACATTGGATCAATGTCTCGTTTAAGTAGTATCTTGTAATCAGTTCAGTGGCTATATTAATGCCGTCAATCTGTACTCAATAGGCAACTGTTGGCCTACACTTGACCGTCCCAGGCATGCGCATTTTGCAGTTCAATGATTCTTTAAACATTATAAAAATTGTAGGCCTATACGCTGAGACCTCTGTTATTATGTTTGGACCTTTTGGTCCAAATATATTAGGTTTTGTATGGATCTCGACACTTTTATTATTCTATGTCCGGGCCTATTACTGCCTTTTTTATCCAATCGACTTCAAACCTTGGCACAATGATCCTTAGGTTTTGGGGAGGTGTGCTATGACTTTTCTAAGTCATATATCATGATCTTCCGGATTTCTTAAGGATTTTCTGGATCACCATGTGGATTAACGTCGGTCCAATGATTTACATGTCGGGAGAAGCCCATGAATGTATCTTGATTATTAATTGGGAGGCGACACCACCTACCCTTTGAGCACTCTCTACATTTAATCAATTAAAACACAGAGGCCTATATCCAATAATGTTTCAATGTGGGGCCAGCGTCGCAGAGAGTTGCTCAGCATTGACCCAACATTGGGTGCTTGATATGAACAGTAGAACCTTTCAAATTCTGCATTTTAACATTGAACTAGCAGTTATAATTGCTTCAAACACGAAACGTCGACGCAATTGTGGTTTTAATGTTTTTCCAGCATCACAGACAGTGATACAGCATTAAACCAACAAAGTAGTTAGAATCCAGAAATTTAAAATTGCAATCAATCTCTCATAAATAACCCAACAATATTTAAAATGGTCGCCAAAAAACGCGCAAAACATAGTCCAAACATTATTGTTACTTGAAAAGTCACAATTCCCCTCTAGTTATGTTTGGACCTTGTGGTCCAAACATATTGAGTTTTGTTTGGATCTCGATGTTTTCAATCTTCTATGTCCGTGCGCTATTTCTCCCTGAGTTTTTATCCAATCGACTTCAAACCTCGGCACAATGATCCTTAGTTATGTAGGATTATTGCTATGACTTTTCTAAGAATTCCCAGTTGTTCTGCCGGATTTATGCAGGGTTTTCTGGATCACTAAGTGCTAATCAATGTTTGGCCAATGATGTACATGTCGGGGGCTTATAATGTGTTATTACTCCCCGAGTTTTTATCCAATCGACTTCAAACCTTTGCACAATGATCCTTTTTTGTACAGCGAAACTCAAGTCTCCGGCCGTCTGGGCATGTCTGGGGTCCCCTAGACATGCCCAGAACCCCTTATCGGGCGAGCGAAGGAAAACGCTCTCAATAACCCACCATGCCCTATCACCCCCACCCTCACATCATTATCTGTACATCATTCATCTCATCAATTGACTACAACGTTTTTATCGTATTATAATGTCACTTAAAAGACCTTTTGTGTCGAAAAGTGACGTAAAGCCATGATTTACTACTACTACAATGATCCTTTTCTTTTGGGGAGGTGTGCTATGACTTTTGTAAGTCATACACCATGTTCTTCGAGATTTTATTCAAGATTTTCTGGATCACTATGTGGATTAATGTTGGTACAATGATGTACATGTCGGGAGAAGCCCATGAATCTTGGCCAGTGAATATAGGGGCCCATTGTCAGAGGCGACAGACAGTCTTGCACCCTGTACATTTAATAAATTAAAATGCAGAGGCCTATATACAATAATGTTTCAATGTGGGGCCACCGTCACAGAGGGTTGCTCAGCATTGAACCAACATTGTTTGTTTTATATGGACAGTAGAACCCTTTAAATTCTACATTTTAACATTGAACCAACAGTTGTAATTGCATCAAACACGAAACGTCGACGCAATGTTGTTTTGGCCAGCGTCGCAGACAGTGATACAGCATTTTTCCAAGAAAGAAGTCAGAATCCAGAAATCTAAAATTCCAATCTATATCTCATAATAAAAATAACCCAACAACATTTTAAATGGTGGCCAAAAAAATGCACAAAACGTAAGGCGTCCAGCATGTTCTTTCTGGATCACTATACTCTTTCTGGATCACTATACTCTTTCTGGAAGTCCAAAGGCAGTTTCTGCTTATTTGTAAAGTTAGCAGATACTGCACTATGCTGCTCTTCAAATGCAGAAGGCAGTATCTGCTCACTTGTAAAGTGAGCAGATACTGCATTTTGGCTTGCACGGCAGTAGCAATGTAGCTAATATTGCACAATTGTGTCATTTTGAATGAATCATTAGAGCTATTTTAGTAATATAAAATGCCTAGCTCTATGCGTCACTAGCAGGCTAAAGGTTGATGTATATTTCCTGGCCTGTTGTTATTAGATTTTCATCGGTTACCGCGGCATGCAGAAGGTTTTCTCTGTTTTTGGGCATGTGGGGCGCATCGCTCTGAGCTCTGCTTACTTTGTGAGTCATAGCCGTGAGCAGGATGAGGGGTGGGGGGTTGATGGAGGGGGTCAATATACAAACATGTACATATGACATTCAGTGACAGACGCTGCTCTCACGCCAATATACTGTAACATCCAGATTTTGGCTAGTTAACCATTTTGGCGATTTCTATCGTCAAGCAGCATGGCGCCTAGCAGCCATACTTTTAAACAAACTTTTAAAGTTTTAAATCATTCGCAAAAAAAATCCCAAAAAATTTCAAATAATTTAAAAACATGGGAAATATAACTACTTTAAAAATGACCATGTATTATGTATTTTAGCTTTCACCATATTCATAGGTGTCACTGGATGTTTAGAAAAAATAATAATACATGCTGGTGCGTCTAACTAGCATTACCAGTCTTTATGTTTTACGCAATTAAAGACAATATTTTTTGTTCTTTACGAAACAGACACGATAATCGTTTTTCCTCATTTTACATCTGGAATTAGTGACGCAAATTTCAAAAAAATATGTCTAAATATTAATATAAGTTATTTATGATCATAGAATTTGAACAACTATTTGCTAATTCGAAATATATACCCGATAAACACAGATATTCATCCACTGTTGCGTTTTTAATATTGGTTCAATCACCGTGTACGACGCTGGCTCAACATTAAACCATTATCAGATTAACATCTCCTGCTTGCTGGGTATTGTCATGATAACTAAGAGTATAGGGTGGCTTTTACAGTAGGAGGGTGACTGTCAGATTAACCATGTTAACCCTTCACGTGCTACGTTACACAAATTTGAAGTTGTGTCTCGCTACCGCGACCCACAACTTCAAGTGGTTGAGAATTACTCATATTTGTTTAATTCGAGACAAAACATTTGCAAATCCTTATGTTCGAACACTCATTTTTTCCCACTTTCAAACAAAACAAATTATAAACGACTGCATTCGTGTCTAGCTGGGAAAGGGTTAACCACGTTAACTATTGGGTGGTGAATTATGGGGATTCACGGTATTCACGGTGTGCCCTTAACTTACACACAGCGTGATGTCATGTACTATTATAATGGATGCTCGGATGTGACGCGGGGGCGTGCACTAAAACCAGGGTTAACACTGCAATCCTCACACGCAAATACCTGCTGGTTTAGGGGTGATTCCGTCAGGCATAGAGTTTACTGGCTGATGTGTGATGTGTATGATGGCGGTATAACGACGTATCAGCCACGTTAGTGTCTTTGGAATTATACATGGCTTTTGAATATATATCAGTAATGCTCACGAGGGATATCATACACTGCGTGATAGCGTGCTCTTTTAACCATCTGCTGGAATAATAACTACTTGGTGCATGTTTAATACTGATTTGACTGATTGATGGGGAGCCATAGTAATTCTGCTGGAAGTTATGCAACATTAAGAGTCTCCAATTGTTATTATAGTATTTCTATAACTGAAATAATGTGCTGGAATAAGTCATAGCAGCTGTTGACATGTGTGGAACATCATAGTCTGGATTTATAGCATTAACAGCACCTATTGGAATATCATTATCTACAGAGGGATATCCCAGAGGAGTTGGAATTGACACGTGGAGTTGTGTTATGCTATATATGTAGCATCGATGAAATATTACGATTCTTTTGTTTTCCATTCAATTGAAATAGCATTGTGGTGGCTGCATGTGAATTTGCTTTTAATTAGAAAAAATTGTCATTGGAATACTGATTGAAACATCTGAATGATTCAAAACTATGTATTATTTATCCTTCAATGTGAAGTAGAAATTACTAAGTACCACAAACTCTAAAAAAAAATATAAATATTGTATCACATATTTAGTGATCGTTATCATGGTTATCATGATATATGCCTTGTACTAAGTTACACCCATGGATGTTATGCGATATTATCAGACAGTAATAGCATTTCTAGCTGAATATCACAGCATCTGTCCACCATATACATGTATATATCATAACCACAACAAATAACAATCAAAGTCTGTGATGTGAGGCTAAGTTTTGTTTTGTTACTGGCGCTATGTGTTATGACATGACTTGAGGCAGAATAGAGAAAACAGTGCGCTGATTGTTTGGCGGTCTACATGAGGTGGACATCCCACTGACGCTGTGCTTTCACCCAATGCTGGGTTAATGCTGGTCCAGCGTCTGCGACGCTGACCAACCAGCATTGTTGACCGGTTAGTGTTAGCTGGCATGTGGCTGCTGTCTGCTGGGTGGGATCACAGCAGTCTCTCACGACTCCTGGCTTTCATGTGTCTGTGGACATATCACACATTTATCAGGATGCATTTGAGTTCTATCAGGCTTACTATTAGGGCAGTGCCAGGTATATACTGACTCGGAGGATAACTTTCGGATTTTAGACGTAATTGTGCATCAGAGATCGTATAGAGCGGTTGACTTCCACCTGGGTAAGGTCTTTGTGTGACTAGACAAAATGAAGCCATTAGAAGTAGATACTGTAGTGATGACGTCATCTAATGAGGCTCACGTGAAAACAGATGAGGCCGTGCGTGATGAGGACCAGCTGTGTGAGGACCAGCTGTGTGAGGACCAGCTGTGTGAGAACCAGCTGTGTGAGGACCAGCTGTGTGAGGACCAGCTGCGTGAGGACCAGCTGCGTGAGGACCGGCTGTGTGAGGACCAGCTGTGTGAGGACCAGCTGTGTGAGGGTCAGTTGTGTGAGGGTCAGCTGTGTGAGGACCAGCGTTGTGAGGTAATACTTGCCCTCGTCTCATTGAAAATGTTTTTTAAGAACCTCATACAAATCTGCAAATAGGATATTGTATTGTAAATCAAGCCAAGATGTCATTGTACATATCTTTTGCTTAACAATAACTGTTTTTTGTGATCACTTAATAATTAACGACTATTTAACGCCTAAATAATCTTGAGACCCGAGCTGAGAAACGTGTCAAACTGAGTCATAGTAAGAACTATATTTTTTTTAACCTAGGAATAACACTAAAAAAAGTCACTGATGATGTATTTTCCTCTATGTTTATTAGATATGCTGGTTCAAAGTGTAATGAGCGATTGGTGATTATAGAGCACGTGATAGTTCTAATTGTAAGGGTAATTATTTGCTGGTTAGCAGTAAATATACAGATACATACCGGTAGTATGGGCCGGACACAGTTGTCCTAGTGCTTGTTGAAAGTTTGTCCATTATCGCAGGCGGTGGGCCAACCTTTAACCAGCACTTAATGAACGTCACTTGTTTCATGGGTATACACACTGACAGGGACGTATCTAGAAAAGGATTGAGGAGAAGGCCAAAAGCTGACAGAAGATTAGATATCAGGTGTCTTCTCAGCAAGTTTTTTTTTCATATTCCATTGCTTCTTTTAATTTATTAAAAAAAATCAAATAAATCCATGCCTCCCCTCCTAAATACGCCCCTGTGGATACTATAAACTAAGTTTGAGTTAATGTTGGTTCTGGACCAGCGTCTTCGACGCTGCCCCAACTACTACATGTACGTAGTGTCCAGCCAACACAAAACATTTGTACAACCTCGGCTCAACGTCCTCGAAGTTGGTCCAACAGGGTACAAATGTTATACAAATGTTTTGTGTTTACTGGTTAGATTGACACATCCCAAATAAAAGTTGATTTGCAGACGCGTTCCAAGGATACTAGGATTATTTATATACATTATCATGTAACTTTCTTTTCACCGAGTTCCCATTCAATACGGTTTCCGGGGACGTTACTGCGTTTCACAGAATATCAGCAAGCAGAAGACGTTGACGTAATAATTTATCGAATCAGGCCAATGTCAACGATACTGGTCCAACTTTCACCCAACATCGGTCCATTGGTTAACTTTTCGTATTTGCTAGAATTTTGACCCGATGCCGTTAAAAGTAGTATATGATTCAGTACATCATAATTATTTATAATTATGTAGTTGACTCAATTCTTGACCTGCTAGAGTCTTAGGCCTCTATTTATGTACATTTATATATATATACACGATTTTTACTAAATAAAATGCAGAGATCGCCGAAATACAGTATGTTGTGATATTTGTATAAGTCAGGTATTCAATTAGGCCTAATTCATTGTCCTCCATTTGAAGCTGAAAATTACAGCTTCAAACACAAAATGCCATACAAATGAAAAAGGCAAATATCTACGAGCAGCTTATTCATCAAGTTTTATGTTCTCACCGTAGTAAATCCACGGACTTTCCTGAGTGATTTTATTAATAGCCGAGATCGACACGCGCACAACTACATGTATTTTGATACACGTTGACGTGTTATAAATATGTATGAGGTATATATATGTCAAACTGTTGTGTCAGCGGTATAGAGAAAGACAGGCACGTGGCCAAATACCCCGTGGCCAGATGGACCTGATACATGTGTATTATCTTCCTACAAATATTTTTTATGCCTACTTTAGAATTAAACATGCTAAACGTCCTCTTTCGTGAACATGTCCTACTACATCCCACGTTTAAGACATACGAACTGAATATCAATGCCAGTTATACAATGCTGACAAAACACTGAATGTTAGTGCAGCACCGTTTCAATGGTTTCAGCAACATTGGGACATCGTTTGTCCAGCTTATTGTGATGGCTACCCAGCAAACACGTAACGTTGAACCAATGTTGACGCATGTTGACCCACGTCTTTCGACGCTGGCCCATGACGTCTTGGCATGCCTGGGGGTAAATCCCCTAGACATGCCCAGAACCCTTTATTGGGCGAGTAAAGGAAAACGCTCTCAATAACCTATCATGCCTTATCACCCTCATCCTCACATCATCATCTGTACATTATTCATCTCATCAATTGACTACAACGTTTTCATCGTAAAAGACTATTTGTGCTTAAAAGTGACGTAATGCAATGGTTTACTACTACTACTATCCGACATTTGATATTGACATAGTTATCCTTTGTATGTTTTAGTGATTTTGTAGGCTTGCAATCACCATTACCACTGGGTGGGGGGGATGACGTTAATGTCACTCTCCCACACTCATTGATAGCAGCGTGTGACCCTGGTACCTCGTTTCAACAACAGTGCCTATGCAGCTCCCGCTTTAGTGTAGGCACTGGTGATGGCCGTGGTTAGGCTTTAAACTACCGACAATAGGGTGTGTTTGACATCAGGTCTTTCACGTCAGATAAATGGAGTTACCCTGAGGAATATCTGACCCTAAGCTAGCCGAGCTGTGTTTTGTATATCCAAGTCTCTGAACGTCTGGGCATGGCTGGGGGTGAATCCTCTAGACATGCCTAGAGCCCCTTAAATCGAGCCGTCGAGTAAAGGAAAACACTCTCACTAACCCACCATGCTCTATCACCCCACCCTCACGTCACCATCTGTACATCATTTATCTCATCAATGGACTGCACTGTTTTTATCGTATTACAATGTCACTTGACTTAAATGGCCATTATAGACTTAATGGCGAAAAGTGACTGTGCGTTAAGCAATATTCTACTAACTACTAATACCCATATGAGATATCTAAAATGTAAGCTTAAAACGTCCTTATTGTGATGTATCATTTTTTATTCAATGAATTCTATCTAAAATATTATATTGGATGCATATTTGCGACGAGGGAGCTTAAAGGGTTAATGTATTTAAACATCGTAACTACGTATCTATATAGAGTTGTTCATTGGTTAAACCTTATCATTCCGTCTAGTCCTGTAGCTCACTACTAGCATGATTAGCATGTACTTTACGTGTTCTACATGTACATATATATTTTAGAATATTACAAAGCATGAACCATTCCTACATTTTTGTTATCGTAAAGTGAAAACAGACATACATCTATTCTACATCAAATGTGAACGAATAACATGACTAGCCCCAAACACGTTTTATTAAGTTAATCTGATTTTATTTTTGCCGCATCCCAGGAGGACGAAGCTCAGGTAACACAAACTATGTATTATATTATAATCATGATGGAAAACTGTTAACAATATATAATGTCACGAGGTGAAACCTATGGGACCCGTGTTCTGAGACCATCAATTAATGAGTTAAGCTGTTAATTTACTAACCAGATGAATGCATGGGTTAACCCTTTTAGCGCAGGGACCGTCTTTATGGTATACATCAGATTCTGACGTATAAACACGGTCCCCAAAGAAAAAAAATATGTATAATGGTGGTAGCCCTATAACATAAGTATTCAAATGAACCGGAAAGAGCTAACTAAGACATCTATGGTGATTTAAAATTGAAAAAAAACTTTTACTTTTCGTGATTTAAACAAACAATTCAGCATTGTATGGTTTAAGGTGGACTTAACTATCAGCTTAACTTTGAAGATCGTCTCAGAATGCGGCCCTTGCTTATTATCATGATTATGTCTTGTGTTTATAATGTACAGATCTCTGTTTTGATTGACCTAGTCATAGTCATAAGTGACTACAAGAAGCTATCATAGATATATATGTACACCTGACCATTTGATTATAATTATGTATTTTATTGTAATTATGTGGGGTCCTGATTTTGCACATCTTCTTGTCAAATGTGATATGATGTCAGGGCCCGTATTCTCTACAACCAAAGATATCGTAGGCTTTGAATTGGTTCAGATTCATCCATGGTTATCTCGACCAATCCGAAGTGTAGGAGAATACGGGTTCGGGATGCTATGAATGCATGATTTATTTTCTTTGTCCATTGTTGTCTTTTTCACACTGTTGTCTTTTAGCATTGGCATATTCGTTATTATTCGCTCTGCTCTAAAATCAGTTGGTGTTGTCCTTCAGCCTTTCTCGCGCCCAGCCATTTTCACAATGAACCTGTGGGAATTGCTGTCGAATGTGAATACAAATTATATTAGGCTATGCCCGCGTTGGCCGCGTATATATATAATATCACAAATTATTACTCATAACATCGTAAAAGAATAGAACATTTTTATACCATCAAATTTATTCAGAATATGCCATGTGGTGCACAAATCATGGCAATGCGAGTAGAGCGCCGACAAGGGATCTTGTGTGTAAGAGAAACTACAGATGTACGTCATTCTTCCTGATTTATAAAGAACTCCACAACTAAGCTTCGAAGTAGGCCTATTTTGAAGTGTTATATGGACGCGTTTTCTTTCTTAGCAGCGTGTTTACTTATATACTTATTATGTCAAGGACGGGGTCTTTAGAGCTTGTCTCTACCCTTTGTGACCACAGCGGTTTAGCTTAGACCTGTATAGCATGTGTTAGTAGGACATGGAATTTCATGTAGAAAAAGTGGAATGTGTTTCATCTGGCCAGTCCTGACATGGCGCGCGCCATGCTGCCTTACAGGTGCGCCATGCTGCCCTTCTGATATATTTGGAACTGCCGCCACGTTGTATGTACAGTTTGCAGGTGTAGACGCAGCTGTCGCGTTATTGCACATTATATTTATCTAGTTATTTATATACCATGCATACCGAGTGCGCCTCTTCCACCTGATGTATGTCATTATGGCATCAATTGTTAAAAACAAGACGATGAGCACTGCATGTTAGGTCAACATGTTTAAAGTACCAGGATCGTGAGCCGCCATCCCAGCAAACACGAGGCACTGAGCCATATTTGCAGTTATGTTGGCCCAGCGTCGCAGACGGTGTGCCAACATTATCTTAGCATTGTATCAACGTATCATATTTTTTTCTGTGTGGCCATTGTGATGATTTTAAGCATTTGTACAATCATGCTCATTTCACAGTACACATGGTACACATGAGTTAATCACCTAATGCTGATTTGACGGGCCGGTATCGACGACGGTGGGCCAACTTTAAATAGGTAAAACATAGTACTGGGTGCCCTGGCCATAGGTAGCGCCATGCAATTTCTGAATCCCTGATCGAGCCCTGATTATACATGTTATAAAAATACATACGTCAGTGTATGCTGCCTCTTTTATGTTCTTCAACCACAAGTATAACAGCCTCGTTTTTAATAATGCCTGTTAACAATGGGAGTGATGACGCGGTGTACATTACAAAACGTGCTGCGGTTAACCCTTGCCCTGCTACATCCGTCTATATTATGTATGTATAGGATTTGAAGCGAGTTTCAAAACAAATACCACTGAGCTTGGTAAAACAATTTGTGTAGATACTCAGCTAATCAAATATTTCAATTTGGTAGATGTAGGTCGTTTTGATTCAAATAGTTTTCTTTCTTTGAAGTAGCGTCAGCAATATTGGAGCGCACCAACTGAGACCTCGGCGGCACAATGGTTACCATTCTCTTCCCACGAAACACAAGATATTAAACTAATGCTGGTTTAATGTTGTTCCTGCGTCGTAGGGCCAACATTATACCAGCATTGGTTCAACACCTTGTGTCTGCTGCGTTTTCGTTGTTGAGTCACGTCCTGTGTCTGTGGGCGTCCTTTGTGATCTGTCTGCTCTACCTCTTTCCCAACAAACCCCATGCGTTTACCTGATACTGGTTTAACTTTTACAGCGCGGGGATCGACTTTAGTCGTCAGAATTTGACGTCTACAGACGTCAGATTCTGATGACTAAAGTCGATCCCCGCGCTGTAAGAGTAAACATATTTCCAATGGCCGTAGACCCATAACATAGGTGATCAAATGAGTTGGAAAGAGCTGACTAAAAAAATTATGATGATTTCAAATTGATAAAAAAACCTTTGGGTTCCATGATTTTCATAAAAAAATCAGCGCTTTAAGGGTTAATGATGGGCCAGCTTCGCAGATAATGGTTCAATACTAAACCAACATTGTATCAACTTCTCGTGTTTTGTGGAACTGTTTTGTATATATTCACACATGATATATCTACTAAGTTCACTCAGCAAACACGAGACGTTTGTTGGTTCAATGTTGGGACGACGTCGAAGACGACGGGCCAACGGTGAGCCAACATTGGGTAAACGTCTCGTGTTTGCTGGGCAACTACTACATCCACATCTCAGCATACACAGGCAGCATGATACGTCGAACCAATGCTGGTTTAATACCGGGCCAACGTCGCTGACGGTGTACCATCACTGAAACAGCATTGGGCCAATGTCTTGTATTTTGCTGGGTACCTTTGTTACATGCATTTATGTGATAATAGAATCGTTCAGTTGTTTTTAAATGGATAGCTGTTACATTTAAGTAACACCAGTTAACACATTGGCCAAGACAAAAAGTGACGTCCAGTCACGTCATAACAATGCACATGTATTATGTATGATTAATTTCGACAAAATACTTTCGGGGACTGTTATAAATACATATTCTCTCTCGCTATCGCACATACATAAATGTACATACGCCATCTCAGATGTCCAGTGTTAGTGCGGTTAATCAACAAAGTTTGGCATTACCTTGCTTACATATATTACTAGCCACGTTGATCCGTATCACTGCCTTCACAACTTCAAGTGGCTGCAATGGACACTTAATCTGGTTGATAATGATAGTTATTGTTAAATTATTAGTATTGTTGTTTGTATTTTAAGTTTCCCGGTTCGCGGAGACGTCGACAGAAATACGGTAATCCTAAATACGAGGTAAACGTCCAGTATGCTGATCTAATAAGGCGAAACTTATTGTAATTAAATGAACGTATCTGCTCAGATACGTCTCTTTAATTACCATGATTACAAACATTCTACCGGATGGTCACACACTTTTTCTGCACACATATTCCTCTTTGTAAGATCTAACAACGATTTTATAAGCCTACGAGGAATGAAATGGGTAGAGGCCTAACTAACGAAACTGAATCTTCATTTAGTTTTCTCAGCAATGTAAATTATATGCTAGATCCATGATATTTTGTCATTTTGAATGTAAATTTCTGTGACTTTTTTGTAGCTCACTCTCATACAGAATTGGTGACTGATACTGTTGTTTAATCTCACGTAGCTCACCATACCAACAACTCATTATTTCTCTATGTGGTTCCAGCATTATAATAGTCGATATCATTTTTTATTAATGTCACTCTCTGATTGGTTAATCACAGAAGTGAGCACTGATAACTTGACAACTTTTAGAAAGTGGTGTAACTGAACTGCACACAGTAATTCTGACATCACTCTATGGGCTATTTTTTAGATACCGTAACAGGTTCTTCCGACGTCACAATTAATATAGTTTCTTATTTTGTTATATATATACTATAAACAGTGATGTAAAGCAGTACTAGCACATTCTTTATAGAAAGATAATCAACGAAAATAGATGATCATGGCATGTGTACATATCATTCCATCCTTCACACGACACACTGTATTTGATAGTTTTCACAGTGTCTCATATAATCCCATTATTATCCCAGTCTTCATGCGGGCCAGCAACATCAAGGCATCATTGGTCCAACTTGGATTTGTTTCATACATTGACAATATATTTGTATGCCTCCTCTGCGGAGAGAGTGAAGGCATTTTGTTTTCTGATTTCAGGTTGTCCGTATGTCTGATTGTTCGTTGGTTTGCTTGTTTGTTCGCTCGTTCGTTCATCCGGTCATTCTTGTCATGACCATAATTCCATAACCACTAAAGCTAGCATTCCCATATTATTACCAGTGATAGAAATCATGAAAGTCTAGGTTGAGTTCAAAGATGGGTGACCTTGATCTATTTTTCATTACCACAGAGGCCAATAAAGGAAAAGTTTGTAATCAGGATATCTCCACACATACAATTTGTATCCCTTCCATGTTAATTTTTATTACTTCCCTATCGATACCAGTGATCCATATGATGAGACTCAAGGTCAAGTTCAAAGATCCATAGGTGACCTTGACCTTTTTTCAAGGTCAGAGGCCAATAAAAGAAAATGTTTCACGAAATCTCCACACCTACAATTTGTATTATATGTACTTCCATGATCCATATGATGAAATTCAGTCAAAGATGGGTAACCTTGACCTATTTTTCAAGGTCACAGAGGCTAATAAAAGAAAATGTTTCTAATCACAATATCTCCACACCTACAATTTGTATTACTTCCATAATAATACCAGTGATCTATATATCATAAAACTCAAGGTCAAGTTCAAAGATTGGTGACCTTGATCTATTTTCTCAGGGTCACAGAGACCTATTTGTAAGAAGGAAGTTTGTCAGGAAGATATCTCCACACCTACAATTTGTATTACTTCCATATTATTACCTGTGATCCATATGATGAAACTCAACATCATGTATCTCATAAATTTCTAGGTCAAAGGGGGGGGATGAAAAAAAGTAGGCCTACATTGTCAAAGGGGGGGGGGATGAAATAAAAGTAGGCCTACATAAGCCTCATGTGATGGCGGAGGTATACAATTGACGCTTATGTGTAGAATTCTCTTTCTTGTTTGATTGAATATTACATCTGAAACTGTATCATCTGAATTGGGCGGGGGCCCTAGAGTAGTGGTTAGCACCGCTGCCTTTCACGCCAGAGTTCAGGGTTCGGTTCCCGGTCTCGGCGGTTTCAAAGAAACAAAAAATGTTTCTTCCCCATCCACGTGTGAAAGTCAGTATTGTGGGGAGCCTCCGTGACCGAGAGGTAGCGTGCTCGGCCTCAGACCCCCAGGGCTCGAATTTCGAATCCTGTGTCTGGAGGACAGTGTCATCTCAATCATCTCACCATTCTCAGGAGGTTCTCCTGGCCCAGTTTAGCCTATATGTGCACAAAGGTCGCCTAAAGCCCGATTCATTTCATTTCATTTTATC
Organism: Flabesymbios commensalis; assembly: GCA_964017125.1. NCBI lineage: Eukaryota > Metazoa > Annelida > Polychaeta > Terebellida > Flabelligeridae > Flabesymbios > Flabesymbios commensalis. The sequence continues at coordinate 32,590,188 of OZ024911.1, read as the reverse complement.
ATCTGAATTATGTCTCCACTTATAATGTTATTTTTTTCTGTGGAATTTCTCTGAAACTGAATTTTGGCATTGCACCCATTTCCCCAGATGGCACCATACTATTTTATGAGCATTATTCAGCGATTATGAGACCTGAATATTTTGCATCCAATACATGGACAGATGAAGCCCAGATGTGGGATTAGTACATGTATAACTTTTTCTCTGTGTTCTGACAAAATTTGTTATGGTTATGTACAACATTAACGCAACTTTGTTTTAATGTCTTTTATTTGCCAGGTTGCCTATTATGAGGGTGTGAATTTTTTTTAATGGAGGGGTAGATTGTAAGAGTCAATCTTCTGAAAAAAAATGTGTGAGCTTTTTTTCCAAGAGGTGGGTGGACAGGGTTAATATTTTGCAGCTTTGTGTCATGTATTTTGGGGAGAGAAGGGAATGAAAATGGTTGGAATATCATGTGGAGATATGTATATTTTCACTTTTGTGCAAATGTAAAACTTACAGTACTTTACTATTTACTATACCATCATCTGACGCACCAGCTCTGCAATACTGTGGTCTGTGTACCGGTACATCTCCTTCTGTACTTTATTGTATTTTTATTTTCACTTAATTTTGGCATTTGGAATCACAGATCTATCGCTTACAACTATGTACACACTCTAGGTATATATTTTACACAGCAATCAGTAGTCCTTCAGTTATCCAAAAGTCTTCAATAAATTACTTTGGAAAATATATTGTTGTTAAAACAGTGGCACATACCATCGAAAGCCATTGTAGTTTCATATTTATGCACTTTTGAGTTATATAATAATTTGTTTTTTCTTTTTGTTATAGCCCACCCCTGAGATGTATGAGAGGGCCTACAGTCACTATAATGGCCGGCTCAAAAAAATGTGCTTCAGGTGAGAAGAAAATATCAACCTCCCCTAGTATAGTGCCCGGCAAAAACTGATAGACATGGTTTAACTCATTTCAGACGGAGCCCGAGATATTTTGGGCAAGCTACTTCGACGGTACAAGACGGAGCCCGAGATAACTTGTGTTAAGTGACGTCATAAAAAGTACATTTAAAAAAATGTCCTTTCCTCAGAAACATGTATGTACTGAGAGTGCCTGAGAGTGTCTTGAATCATTAGTTAATGTGATGTCAACAGTGAATACTGTGAAGAGTCAGCAATAATACACAGTGAATGCCTCCTGTCATTATCTCATGGGCTGTGTCACGTAGTGAAGGAATGAGTGAATGACTGAATGAATGAATGATCAAATGAAAAAACGAGTAAATAAATTTATTCGTTCATTCATCCATTTATCCATGGATAAACTGATCATGACACAAAACCCCCAAAAATGTGAGGATATATTAATTATGGTTTTATAGAGTTAGTGTACCGGTTATGTGCATAAATGCCAATTCTCTTGATACTTTACTATGTAAGCTTGTTAATTACGCTTACTTTTTTGTTCCAAGTACATAATTGATTGTATTTTCCAATGAGCTAGGTCAAAGGGGAGGGTTAAATAGGGTTAATTTTTTAGGTAGCATTATTCTGTGAATTATTAGACCTAACTGTATCGATCCACATGTGTGGGCTTCTTCCCAGAGATCTGTTATTGGTACATGTATATGATGTGAGGGGTTTTATCCCTCCCTAACCGAACTCGTTTTCACTACGTTCTAGGAAATGTTATAAGGATCAAACTGTCTGAACTGAAAAGGACGGCAATGACATACTATGAACAGAAGTATTATTATACTTTGATCCTACTACTGACTTGTTATAAATAGTATAATGGTTTCATTATGGTCACAGCTTGGTGACATATTGTGTTGGTATGAGAACAAAGTGAGGGCAGGGTGTTATGATGTCAGCCCATCCGTTTGACCGTTCATCCATCTGCCTGTCTGCATTATTTCTGGTGTATATCTCTGAAACCCCTTGACCTTAGGGGATTTATTTAATGTTGCACACACACATCCCTCATGGGTTGGTAAATGTGCCTTTTGGGTTATGACCTTTGATCTACTTTTTGACATCTCCTAGCCAAAATAGCTTAAAGACTAACAATCTCGTTTCCATAGTATTATCTCTGAAACCCTTGAGGATATTTTTTATTGCACAAATACATCCCCCAGATCATGTGCCTTTTGGGGGTTATTGACATTTGGTCTACTTATTGACACACTATGATTAGAACACACATTTTCATCTATTGAGCTCATTTCATCACATTTGTGCATTTCTATCCTGTCTGCACGTCAGTTTTATAATTGTATGGTTATATAATGTTTTACCTCATGTTTTCAGTGCTTGGATGCAGTTTCACATGTGGAGATTACAGATGAGATTTCTTATGCAGATTAAGATGCATCAGGCGGCCATGCACTACACACAGAGAATCATGAAAGTACATCTCAACAATTGGGTTGTATCCTTTTTTTTTGAAGTTAGAGGAATTGATCATGCTGTGAATTGCAATGTAGATAGTTGTAGTACATAAGTATTTCTATATGATGTTTCTGATTACAGCTTGGGTGAGCTTAAGCCATCGTGTGCTTCTCCTTCCTCGATTATTATCCGATTTCAATTGTGCTTGGCTTGTTTTAAAGAGGTTGTACCTCTGCATAAAACTTTCTCATAGATTCCAGAAATTTTAATTCCTAATTAACTTATGCCCCGATTAACACCTACATGTAATTAGGACTATTCACAAGAAATGCTTTTCCTCCCCTGATTCTTATTTGATTTCAATTTTGTTTGGTTTGTTTGAATGGGCTTGTGCCTGTGCATAAAACTTCCTCGTGGATTTCAGAAATTTTAATTTTTAATTAACTTATGCCCCAATTAGGACCTAATTAGGACCATTCACAATAAATGTTTCTCCTCCCCTAATTCTAAGATTTCAGAAATTTTAATTCATTAGGGGGGGGGGTATATCTACTCTGGTACTGAGTGAATAGTGTCAAGACACCCAGACCAACCCCCCCCCTCCCCCCTCCCGCCCATGCCTAAACCCTGCATCTGGTGTTATGCATATTATAAGGTGGTTGATTTGTTAAGTTGACTTGACTGATATACAGCAATGGTTGAGATTCAGAAAGGGACGTCAGGCTGGTGAGTGAATAGATAAAAAATGATTTAAGTACTGTACACTATGAATTGACATTATTTTTACGCTTGAAGCTAATTTTGTAGAATGTTAATATTAATCGTAAAACTTTAATTATTATCTCAGATACCATCTTTATGAGAAAAATATTTTAGTCAGCAGCAGCAACAACTTGGATTTGAAACATCATAATCAGCTCACCCACTTCAAATTGGTGAAAAATTAAAGTCATCTTTGTTCTTTTATATATTTATGATGATGCTGGAAATAGTGAAGCTTAGATATAGAATACTTTAAAAATGTATAATATCTTAAAAACTTGTATGCTATTCATCTCAAAATATATACTGAGAAGGTAAAAATCGATTTGACAAGTGAATCATAATATTGTTCACCAATTTTATCCATCACTATTTTGAGTTAACCCTTGTCTGATGTGATGTTATTATTATTACCAGTGGCGTATAACAAAGTTCAGCATGTTTACCACGTGGCGGTCTGCCGCGTCATCTTTAAGGCATGGCATGATGTCACAATGGACGCTAAACGTACCAGAGAATACTTTGAGGTACGTGATTTCTGTATAATAAAATATTTTAATGTTAGTTATGAGTCATTCACTAGGTGGTGCTGGCAATAAATAGTATTTAACACACAATCTGTTAATTGCTCAGTCTGTAAAAATCATTCACTGGGCTAAACTTTCTGATGTTGGTTCATTTTAACGAAAATACAGTCAAATTAATGGTTATGGTTGCACTGACATAAATTTAGCTTTTCCAAGTTTTTGTACCTGTTTTTTTTTACAAATTATTTTTTTGAAACAAAATGATAAAAAAAAAAACTATAAATCCAAGTTCAATTGACAGCATGAACGATGTGTTGGTTTTATCATGTAATGTCATAACCAACTTGGAGAAATTGACTCAACCCTCAAAACTTTACCCACAACTTCCAGTTGGTAATAATCACTTATATATATCTACACTTTTAATTGAAAATCTCACAACTGTAATGTTCATATTTTCCTGTTTGAAGGACAATTAAAAAGGGTGAAAACATCTTTTTCAGTCATACTTTTAACCCTTTAACTGCCAGTGTCGATTACATTCGTTTTTTACATTTTTATTAGCTCATTGCCTATCAGTTTTTAAACGTAATACCAATCAATAAGATTTGAAAATTGTTGACCTCCATTTTGTCAAATCTGAATAATTTTCACTCACTTTAAGTTGTTGATCGCATCAGAGAGACACAACTTCAAGTGGGTGAAAATTCAAATTGAAGAATTTGGCGGTTAAGATAAAAAGTTAATCAAATTATTGCATTGATGATGAAAGTTCAACAACATATGTGTGTATTGGAAAATAATTGTTAGGTTTTTATGTGCCTAAAATTGGGAATCACTTTCTGAGAGCCAAACAAAAAGGTAGCACCTACTTTTATGTCCGATCGTAATTCACTTACCGGTTTTGTAGTTGTTCTTAGCGCTTTAGGGTCAACCCCTGAAGTTCCCTTGTCGCCTTAATGCAGCACATACATGTATAAAGCATTTTTTAAATACATGTACCACTCATTTACCGGGGATTAAAAAATGGTCCAATCCAGCACAATGATGTTAGTTTGGTATTTTATTAATGCAACTCAATCTATGGACATTTTGAACATATCAAGGAGCCAAAATAAAAATGATGATTCAGGGCTGATTGAGTAGTCGCTTTGAATCAGGTAATTTTCATTTACTTTTAGATGGGATTTAACACCAAAATTAGCACCCCAAGATGTCTGAATATGACCAGACTATATTTGGATGTTATGAGGATTAAATGTCATTTGTTTAGTAGTATTAAACACATAAGTTTGTATATATTTAACACATACATTCAACTAATTACTTTCAGAGTAAGAGCATAGCAGGTTTTGAACTTTCAAATAATATGTGTAATATACAGAAGTTGACAAATCATGGTAATGTAGGGAGGCTTCCGTGTCACAATAATTTTGTGGGACTTGTTGACACTTAATATGTTTTTCAACTTGCATTAATTTGACAAAAGTTTAAATAACTCTGTGTTTACAAGTTGTCTTCTAAAGATTAACCCTTACAGTGCGTGGATAAACTTTAGTCGTCAGAATCTGACGTCTGTAGATGTCAGATTCTGACAACTAAAGTCTATCCACGCACTGTAAGCATAAAAAATATTTATAATGGCCGTGGACCCATAACATTGTAATGGATTCAAATGAAGCGGAGAGCACTAACTAAGTCATTTATGATGATTTCAAATTGAAAAAAACCTTTGGTCTCCATGGTTTTTGAAAACATATTTCAGCGCTTTAAGGGTTAAAGGGTGGTATCTAACACTATAAAATGACAGATATGACCTTTCGACCCGTATGTGACTATATGTTAATGTTTTTCTTACAGATAAATCTGAGGGTAATTACTAGCTGACATTTTTTTATTTCTTACTTACAGAATTTCTCTTTTAGCTCCAGTCGTTTTAGTACTTGTAGACATTTTGTGTGAAATACAGTGGTGTTATAAACAGTGCCATTGCTATGTCATAAATATAAATACTTGGTACCACATATTGCTGTCATTGTTAGCGTGACATCATTGTGACAATGTTACATAATTATGTCTTTGCTATTATGACCCCATAGTCCCTATTTTTCTGTAGTCCAGAAGCCATCATTATTACATCATAGTCAACCATGATCGATTTACCTGTTTAGCGTTAGCCTTTTGTTTGCCAACAACCTTTTAATAACTTGAATAAATTTTATTGGTAAAACTGGAATTAATAAAATCTCAAGGAAAGCTCCGGTTTTACCTTACACAAAACTTTATAGCAGTATCGTATGGTATCAGCTCTGCTGCATAGATAATGACTCATCAGTGAGAAAGTTTGATGAAATGTGTTGAGATTAATTTTTGTCAATTAAGGCCTACTGTAAATAAATAATAATAGCCACATATCTAACCATGAGTTGTTTTGGCTTAGTTTTATTATGTTAGGGGGATTATGCCCCCGGAACCCTAGAGCATATAAGAGGCTAGTCTGTATTTACAGACTCTGTGTATGATACAGAGTCTGTAATCAGTGCCATTCGTAAAACGTGCCCCAAAAATCTGGTGCGCGGACGATCGATTGCGCAATGGATTACTGGGTCATTGTTTGATCAATTATTTTTATAATATTTTATGATGACAGATTTACATCTCATTGGAATAATGCCTTAAATTGGGGATTTAAGTCCCTGTTTTTATAGCTGAATTTATCATTTAAATAGGGCTACCCTCACATTTTTCATGAAATTATTGGTCTTAGCGTACACTGACCACCAGCATAGAAAACCACAGCTTTTTCTATGCAGTCCATCTCTGACGTTTAACCATGCTGTTCACTTCAAGCTCAAACTAATAAGACCGCCAGCTGTGGTGTGTATGATTTTTTTTAATCGTCTGTCAATTCCAATTCTGCCACTGTCTTCACTTGCAGAAACATGTACGGACATATGGAAGTTTCCTACAGCCATTGCTCATTGCTGGCATAAAAAAATATTTTCTCAGTAGATGTTCCTTGTGGATGTTGAAAGATGCAGGGGCTTACCATGCTTACTGCTGAGTTAAATTGGCAGAACGTAGGTAATTTAGCGAGTCATTTTTGGAAACTTTTAGCATATATTTTAAACATTTGAGTTAGAATAGATGTACCTAGTTGTAATTTAGCCTGAAATTTTTTTTGTGGCTGGTGTCTGCAAATGGAAAATAAAAGTATCAATGTCAGACATATGGTAAAGATTCTGGTAATCATTTTCTATGGTACCTCGTTGCTTTTAGTCGCTCCAACAGCAGTCAGATAGTAGCATGTTACTTAACTTAGTATTATGACGGCCGATATTTTGAATACTTTATCAGTGATGAGTTTAAAAATAGCATCAGCATCAGGACATTTTTGTGTTTGGTTAAGCAGGAGCTTTGAAGCTGATTTTTTTAATTTCAATTTGAATAGGGATATATGTGGGGACAGCTGTGATGGTCCACTTTCTTCCCATTGCCCAGTATCACGTCTGTGATCCACCTATCCTGCTGTATTTATCTGGATTTAGCATTTTGTAAATTTCAAATTTGTTTTTACCTAATCATCCAATTAATTCAATTTTAGTTTTTTAGTGGATAATTATTTAATTATAATTATGTGAGATTCAATTTTTTGAATAGTGTGACTGTCAAATTATATTTGTTGATGATGGAGCTAGTGTGACTAAATAAAATTTAAATGGACATCAAGACAGTGAACTATTAGACCTTTCTTATTACAGGGTATTATTATACCGGGTATATTATATAAATTCTGCAATTAAAACATGGATTATCAAAGTATTTGTGAGTTGTGGTAAACATCAGGTTAATATTTAACAGCTACCTTTAATGGTGCATGCCTAATGATAATTGCATCCCATGCATATATTACAACCTCAAGATTTTTTACCAAACAATACCGGTAGTCAAATTGAATTAATACCATTTATTCTTTCCACATGAAATTTTTCGCATCAAATGTATTATTTAGACAGAGTGTCTCGATTGGATGGAAGGGTTGTATCCGCACCTTATAAATGGTAGATAAAACCCTTTTATCCAAGAGAGTTATATGTAGAAATCATAGTCAATAACAATCATTTTTGATTTAGTTTCATGCCCGATCACTACCTGTGACAGACTAGATGTCCACAATGTAGATGTGCCGTATACATACAATTTTGTAGAATTATTTATTTAGGGTAACCTTGGGATTAAAGGGTAATTGTCACTGTACAAAGTGGACCTTACAACCCTTTAATTGCTAGGTGCTGATATATCCTCATTTAGAATCCCAAACCTACTTTAGATTATTTTTTTTATAACATCATCCTTTATCCATTCTTACAAATTTACCACAGCATGATCAATTTTGTATTTGTTGTCCAATTTTGATTATCATTAGTTAAAAACAATGTAATTGTCAGCTAAGGCACAAATAAAGTAATAATTATGTTTTGTATAGAGCAATTTAAAGTGCACTTTTTAAAATAGTTTAATGAAAAATATTGCTTCAGCAATCTCTAATGTAGATTTAATTTAAATCCTTTACTCTAGCTTCATTAATTTACTTCATTCAAACAGTGTGTGTGGAAGGTAAGTAAAAAAATATCCGAGTACGGTATTCTGCAAAAGGCAGACCACATCTTAACCCTTACAGCGCCGGAACCGACTTTAGTCCTCTGTAGACGTGAGACTCTGACGACTAAAGTCGGTCCCGGCACTGTAAGAGTGAAAATATTTATAATGGCCGTAGACCTAAAACATAGGTATTCAAATGAATCGGAAAGAGCTAACTAAGACAGTTATGATGATTTTAAATTGAAAAAAACCCTTTGGTCTCCATGGATTTTACAAAAAATTCTAGCACTTCAAGGGTTGAACTTGTGATCACATGGTGATTGTCATGATCTCGATTAATAACAGTCATGAGATGTGGTTCAATCTCTTCAAAATACCTAATTTTGTTTAGGCAATAAATAAAGCATGCATGAAAAACGCAGCACCATCACAGCCAATAGAACACTTTAATGCTAGTTATAGGCAACCACACACTTTATGGATATGATACATGGTATACACATGGGTGTACATGTATTCACTGCAAAAATAGGCTATTGTATAAATGTGTGACAAATGTTTAGGCGATGTGCAAATGTGAATATATCAAATTTCACTTGCATAACAAAATTATCACTTAATTTGTTAGATTTTAAGTGTTTTTTTCTACGCTACTGCCTTTAGGAGTTTGTTGAGCGCTCTTTTATAAAAAGACAAATTCTAGCCATATTATTTATTATAAATCTCAGTGACGATCAGTTTAAAATTATTATAGATCCTTCACTTTATGTTTAGGTGTAATGGACTGAAATGTGTGATACAATTTAGGAAATGTGTACTCATATTTTCAGAATATTGTTTTTGCACATTCCGCTTTGATGTGTTTTTTAGCCAAAGCCCACAAGCATGAGTGATTAACTGTGATCACAAACAACATCACTCCTTTAGGACCATTTACCACACCATACACATTGGCAGAAAATGTAGGCCCTATCAGTAATGTCCAGGAGTGGTTTAATATGCACATATTTCTAACAATAGGCTAAAAGGGTAGGTTTGCTGAAGTGTGTTATAGTCATTTTTTCGCTTTTGAAATTAATGATGTAAGCTGACAATATCTTGTTTAAAAATGTACTAACAATGACTAAATACATTTTTCCCTCACCATTAACAAAGTGTTACGTGATTTTGATAACATATTAACTCTATACTATTTGTATAACTATTTATGAAGAACATGAGACTAAATATAGTGGCTATATTATGTCCACTGACATCTAATGGCTTCCCATTATAATCATGACTATTATGTGAGGTATCAGGTTCTATGTTACTGTCGCTCCTTGTCATGTTATGTCATGGCAGTAATTACATGACATAAAACATATATCTCTCAGAAAACCTGACAAATATAAATTTTATTGTTTGGGAATTAGAAAGTAGCTTTTATTTTTAATACAGTTGATTAGGATAATCAGAGTATGTATCTACTCTATGTTAGTGGAGTGTGGAGGTATGGTATGCATTACTCAGTGAGACGTGCTGCTGTATGTTGGACCAGCATAAAAGCTACATTCGCTTAATGTCTTGTCTTTTCTTGGTATGCCATATAAATATTTACTGTGTGGATCATGACTAGCAAGGTACAAATCATCACCATAGTATTCGTAAATTGATGTGGTTAAATATGGTATGACAATGCAATGAATAAGATTAACAGTTGGCTGAAAAAAGCTTAAATATTGTATGCTATGAAAATATGCTATATACCGTCTTTATGCTGTCAAACCTGACTACCAGTTGTTATAAATATATGTTTTGTTATACACTACGTTATAATAATGATAGTTATACTTATTCAATCTCAGCTTGTTTAATTTCAGACCAAACATTAGGAAATATTGGGTGTTTAAACCCACTTTTCATTTCCAATATATATAATGATTTAACTGTTTCAAGCCTGAATTTACCATTGTCATCCTCATCCACTACAAGCCGCGAATTGCTGTAGCAATTCTCGACTTGTAGTGGATGAAGATAACTTGATGTGAGTGGAAAATTAAAAAAAATTGCCATGTATTGGTATCGCCAGTTTCATGGAAATTTTCCTTCTAAAGCCCTTAGTTGTAGGGAAATAAATTGTGTTTTCAGCAATGAAAAATGATGCTTTAATGCATCATTAGGGCTTAAAGGGTTAATAGCATGCTAATAGCACAGATTAAAACGACAATAGTTGTGCTGAGTGGGTCAAGGGTTAAGCATCACTATGCTATAATTTTAGCGTCTGGAGCGAGGAGAAAACATGGAAGATGACGATGCATTCGGCAAAGGAAGTGGTGATGCAAGAGATGACATATCCATGCTGCCCAAAAAAGTTGCCATCAAAGTAGGTGTTAATAAATCGGTTAAACTTAGATAAAGGAACATTTGCAATCCTCTCACAGTAATTACATCCCTAAGAAGATTACCAGATCTACAGTATTTACAAGCATTGGAATACAGTGTACCTTACTTTGTCTTTTAAAATTTATTTTAATAGTTTAAACCGGGAAATATTGGCAACTTTAAATGTTGACGGTTTGGGGAGTGAAAACAATTGGTGCAGATTAATATTGGTGACTCAACTCCTCTGGCATCTGAATAGAAAAATATTTTTTGGCCGAGAAAAACACATTTTTTTTTATCAAACTGCCTAAATCGCCAATATAAAACGGGCGTCAATATTTCCCGATTTACAGTAAGTGATTACCGAGTATGTCATAAACAGTGAAGCCACATAGTGATGAAGAAAAGACAATTTTTGGTTATCTGAATTTTTTTTTCAAATTTAAACTTATCAACCATATTTTTATATGCTTTTTATACTACAGATTTTCAGTCACATAGACATCTGCGATCTAGCTCGATGTGCTCAGGTCTGCCGCTCGTGGAAGGTTATCACACAGTCCAGCTCACTGTGGAGCAGGGTGAGACTTTACATGACTCTTCTCAAGACTTCCCCTTGTCAATAAAAGGCAAACTAGCAAACACCAGACTTTCACCAAATGTTAGTTCAATGTTGGGCCAGCGTCGCAGATGGTGCGCCAACAATAAACCAACATTGTGTGAATGTTTGGTGTTTTTAGCTGGGTGACTCAATCATTGTCTCCCGGGATGCTTGCCCCGATTATTAACCCTTAGAGCGCTACATTCTAACATTAATTACATATTTACAATTTGAATCAAAACATATCAAATTTAATGTTCACTTCTCCTTCAAATTATCTTATTTGAAGGAGAAATCTATAGAAAGGCTGACAATGGCAATAGACAAGCCCTTTAACTGCAAATTATTCAATCTGAATTTTCACCCACTTGAAGTTGTGTCTCGCTGACGCGATCCACAACTTCAAGTGAGTGAAAATTATTCAGATTTGACAAGAGGTCAAATGTTGCTCATTGACGTCACATTTTATCTTTAACATGTTTAAAAGGTGAAATATAATAAAATATAATAAAAATGAAAACCCGAATATATGCGGCACCGGCAGTTAAAGGGTTAATGGTCATCCCTTGTCCTGCTGAATTGTCAGTTACTATTTCTCATTTCGTTCCCAATAGCGGTGATTTGATCGGGTAATGAAACAGATTTAATTAAAAGACTATAGTCGTGCTTAGGGCTTTATTAACCCTTACAGTATGGAGACCGTCTTTCTGACGTCTGTAGACATCAGATTCTGACATCTTAAGCTGATCCCCACACTGAAAGAGCCATAGACCCATAACATAGGTATTCAAATGTAGCGGAAAGAGCTAACTGTGTCATTATGATGATTTCTAATTGAAAAAACCTTTGTTCTCCATGGTTTATACAAAAAATATTTCGGCGTTGTAAGGGTTACGGGTTAACTGCATGCGCATCTACCACAAACTATTTTACCCATTTCAGTGACAATCGTTTTGTTTTTATGAAACCGTGTTATTTATATACAGGTCTAGCAGGACAATGACTTTGCACACATCTTGTTAGTACCTAAGATAATTAGCTTCATAATGATAAAAAAAAATTTCAATTATTAATTTGTAAATTCAGCTGAGGTTTGATTGTTTTTTGTTTCAGCTTGATTTGACGAGAGTTAGGCACAGGTATGTTTAAGATTTAAACTCTTGACAATATTTTTTTGAATTTTTGCACCACACCAATAAATCTTTTTTATGTTTTTAATAATATAAAAAATTATATGGAAGTGATTGTTTCTTTTTCGGATAAATTATTTATCATTATTACATCTGTTGTTTTTAGATCTTAAATAACTGAGTTTACAGTTTATGGCATGTCATAGAAGCAATTGATTAAATTTGTTTTTCAAATCACTGTATTTTATTTTCTATAAAAATTGTTATATTTTGTTTATTGGTGTGGTTTTATATAGATAGTGATCTAATTCATGTAGTATTTTTTTTGTAAAAGGCAAAGTAATTATAATCCTAATGCTTATTCATCTACTTTTAATTTGAAGCTTGACGCTTTGCTTTTTATTTTACATTGTTACTTGTGATTTATATCACAATGTAAAATAAATGTATTGTTCCCTGGGGATTTTACTATATGGCATACCCTGTAGGCTTATACATATGGTACATCCCTTTTATTTTCCAGGGGTAGATGGATAACCATCCTCACTCAGCTGTAAAAATATCAATTCTATTTATTACTGCAATTAGTGTTCATCAAAATTTTGAGCAATTTAAAAACCTAGATTACATGAAGTATATTTATATGAAGTATATTTTTTACTTATAATAAGAAATTTTGCATTTATATGGTATTTGTGCCCTCTATGTACTAAACTTGAATTGATTGTCCAATGATATGATATTAAGTGTTTTTAATACATGTACTCAGTTTAACATAACTGATCTCTGAAGTTAATCCATTGGAGGATATTCAACTTAATGCTGTTCAAACTAGAATCTTATTTTATAGATTGATAATCATATTTTCCTTCATACAATAATACTGTAGTCGAATGTACGGTATTAATCATTGCCTGTAGTGATTTTTATCCTTTCTTTGAAAGTGTGAGTGTCAAGGGGTATATATTTAACACTTTAACTCCTTGTGCAAACTTTAATGCTTTAAATGTGTAGAATTTGTTTATCAGATATACCGGTACAGCAATTTTATACAATTAATGCCTAAATAACCCATTCTATAGATATATCTGTCAACACAATAATGTGAGCTTCTACGGCATCTTCTCTTTGTTTTGATACATAGTTAGTATAATTTAAAGTGCTCATCTATAGGCCTCAAAATGAGCTTTATCTAATTTATAGTGAAAAAAACATAATAGATAACGATTCGTTATGTAAATTTTAATGCACAAATGAGATTTGTACATTCCGAAAACACACAAAAAATCTATTAGAATATTATAACAAAATGTTCTTGACAATACTTGAGGGGATTTCCATTTTTAATAAATAGAAATATTTTTTTGTCAATTGAAACTGGAAATTCCAGCTTCAATTGAATGAAGAATAGAGCTAAGCAATTCAGCACCGCTCGGGCTAGTAGTTTATTATTTTAGTTTTGCAGTATTCAGGGCGGATCCAGGGTAGAAAAAGGGCAGGGTCACCGAAAGATAAAAAGGGCACCAACATATAAATAAGGGGACGAGCGAGCGCCAGGAATTTTTTTTGCTAATCAAATACACTATTTCTATGTATCTAAGGAATAACAATAGGAAAATAACTCGCATTAGCATCTAATCTAATTATTATGTACATAAATTTTTTCCCATATTTCAAAAGGGGCATTTAAAGAATCCGCCCCTGGTATTAAAGATACAACTGGATATTTGTAGCATGTTCCAGTGAAAATCTGAACACATATTTTGAATTTGTGATGTTTTCACCTGGCTAGGGTTTCTTATTATCAGTATAGATTTGTTTTTAATGTGTCAGAACAGGAAAATTCTACCTGGCGTCTAGAGCAGTGTAAGCATAATGATAAGACACGAGTGCACACTGGTTATGGGGAGTTGTCAGCTAACAAAAACCGTAGGCACGGTGCTGTCTCAATGCTGGCCCAGCATTCAGACAGCTCTGTGCCAAGGTCCTTACATAAAACATATTCGGTCGTTTTGACATACAGAGTCTATAACATGTGATTAGATCTAACGGCTTGCCCAATCAACAAACAGAGACTTGATAGACAATTTCACAGTTACAGTAGCTGGCACAAATTGAATCGTGGGTAGTGTGAGAGGTTGTGGTAGCAAAACACGCCTGCAGGCCTTATATGGCAGAGGGAAATGCTCCTTCCTGGCCGGATGAAAAACTATGAATCTGAAACTAAGAAAATTTTGACTTACCTATGGCTCTATTTTAGTATTCATTTTAACCCTTCCAGCCTGGGGATAGACTTTAGACGTCAGAATCTGACATCTATAGATGTCAGCATATGACGTCTAAAGTCGGTCCCGCACTGAAAGAGTAAAATATTTAAAATGGCTGTAGACCCCTAACATAGGTATTTACGATGATTTCAAATTTAAAAAAACCTTTTGGTCTCTTGGTTTATATCAAAATATTTCCGAGCTTTAAGGGTTAAAATTAGTAGATTTGATCCAAATTAGTAGATTTGATCCAAATTAGTATATTTGTTCCATACTGAACATTCAAGAAAGCTTAGAGTTAGACTCACCTCACCAAAATATTACACATTCTACATTCAAAACTGTATACTGTTAACCCTTGAAGTGCTGATTTTTTATATAAACCATGGAGACCAAAGGGTTTTTTCAATTTGAAATCATCATAAAAGAGCTCTTTCTGCTTCATTTGAATACCTATGTTATGGGTTTAAGACCATTATCAATATTTTTACTCCTACAGTGCAGGGATTGACTTTAAGACGACAGAATCTGACGTCTACAAACGTCAACTAAAGTCGATCCCCGCACTGTAAGGGTTTATGAATTATATGTTTGGCCTGTTCTTTAATGAGTTCTTTAAATTTTTATTTAACCTGATAATGACCAAACACAAAGTTTTTGAATACCTTTCTCATGGGTCTAAAACAATTGTAAGAAGTTCAAACTATTTCAGTGTGTTTGATCAATCCGACCAAATGGTTTCTTTTTTTACCCTCCACCATCAGCACAAACTAACAAATCCACCTTACAAGGTATATTGTAATACAAAATGGTTTCATAGACAGTATTGCAACAATGTGTAATTGTTTTTTTTTTGAGCACGTCACATAAGTCCTCACTAACAATAACCTGAAATGTGTGAAGGTACCATCCTGCACCATTATGTACCATTATTAAGGCATATTTGACCCTTTATCACCAAAGGGATGTGATTAACAGTTGTTTGAACCACATAGCTAGCACAGAACATGGGTGTTTTATTCCTCCTCCTGAATACAAGTTGTTCAATCACCACATCTGCCCCTGTGGTGAACTGCTGATACCATGTGTTTATATATTCCATTCTATGGAAAAAAACAATGTTTTTGCATCGTGTACATTTAATATTCTGATTATTTTACTTGTCCCCAGATTGCAGAAAGGGTAATGATAACTTTGAGTAGTTGCATACAGTACATCTCATCTACAGCTATTATTCTCAAATATTCAACAGCTGTCATAATCTGTTTCTCTGCATATAACACCTCTGAAGCTCAAAGTCAAGCTCACCAAGAAACTGAAATTTCAAATTGTGTAAAGCATCACATGAGTGAAATATATAGTCTTAAAATGAAACTCACTCTGTAATTAGTGCTTCACCTTTTTATTATGAATTGATGAAATTCAAGCTTTGATGGTCATTATCTTGATTATGATCATTCAAATTGATTAAATTGATAATATTGATAATATAGAATTCAGAACCTAATAATTATTTCAATACATGACTTTGGGTTTTAACGGGTCAATTCTGGAAAATTAATCATCTAGCATTGATTAGATGCTTCAGCATGATTTGGGTCTTTATAGTCTAGCCATACTATGTAATGGGAAGATTAGTGTCTTCTGTAATATTCTATTGGCATACTTTCTTTAGAACGGATATATTCTGTTGAACATGTCTAGTAGAGGTATCTAGTTCAACTAACATTTTTATCAAATTTCGAAAGCATCACATCCAATATTACATTTCCAGTATAGCAGTTATTGCACCTTATTTATGTCTGTTCTATATGTTATACCCTGTAACCACAAGCGATTTTCCACATATTGGTGTAATGCTGGGCCATTGTCTGTGATGTTTACCCGACATTAAATCACATGGGTTAAGCATATTGTGTTTCCCGTACTAACTACCACAACTGTAAATTTCAGTGCCTTATCTAATAACATTAGTATGTTAGACCAAGATCTGCAATAATTTATTGCTCACATACACATGATACGGTATTCACCCTGTCGGGCCTGAATTTACCATTGTCATCTTCATCCACTACAGGCCGCGAATTGCTATTGCAATTCTCAACTTGTAGTGGATGAAAATGATTTGATGTGGTTTAAAAATTAAAGAAAATTGCCATGTATTGGTGAACCAGTTTCATGGAAATTTTCGTTCTAAAACCCTTAGTTGTAGGAAAATTAAATCTGTTTTCGGGGATGTAAAATGATGCATTAATGCATCGTGAGGGCTGAAAGGCTTAAGGGCACAATCTTCCAACAGATGTAGCACCACAATTCTGCATAGAACTTAGTTTTAACTATTTGGTGGTTGATTTAGTCTGCATCATGTTTGGTTGATTTATTGTTGATTAAACACAGTAATTTTTAATAACACTTATTGTTCCTTACTGTCTTCTAATGTATTAGTTAACTGTTAACTGATTAACATAACAGCTTTATCAGATATGATAGAATTAGAAACCTTCTATCATTACAACTTACATACAGTGTGGTATTTTTTGCCCTGGCCCTTGTTGTTTGTCTGGTTGTCTCTCATTGCTTTATTGTCTAACTGTAACTTAGAAACACGTAGGCCTACATGTATATTGCAAGTATAAATCACACAGGTGACCTTTGTATATTCTAGATAAAATGCCTTATAGAATACAATTTTTGAACATTCGTCCCACATTTATATGAGCATGAAAATTTACATGCTCAACGTACATGCATTTGGAAGACCTTTACAATATACAATAACTACATGTCCATATTAACATATGCACACTCCTGGTAGAATAACACCTATCTTTTGTGCATGTGTACATGTTCGCCTATCGACCCCTTAAGCTATTATGTGTCTAACTCATTCCTTTATGATTTCTGTGGCTGCTTATCGATGTCATTACTAACACCAGGCCTGGTATAGGCTTTGATAGGGACTGGTAAGTCTAATAGTAAGGTGAAACGAAATTACTAGTTAAATGTAAGAGAATATAGAAATCTGAGCACTATGTTAGTCAATGTTTTGTCACCCTAGATACTGCCTGACTAGGGCTTATAATCATGTGTCCCATTATAATATATGTGTTTGTGTGGTTGTTTCTGTACTACTACAGTGGAACCTGCTATGAGCAGCCACTCACTTTCCTGTCTCACAAGGGTGGCTGTTCATAGAAGGTTCTACTGTACTAACTGAAAATAGTGGGCATATCGCTAAAAAACAGCTCATATGTTTATTGTGGATTGATAAAGCAATTCAAAAATAGCAAAAGCTATGAATAATAGCTACGGTAATTAATTTATTCCAAAAAAGTTTTGTTAAAACTAAATAATCACATGTATTACCAACCAATCAGCACCAGTTTATAAAATATATGACATGTATCGATTCTAAAGCATTAACAATGTTTTATAACTCTTAAATTCACTTCATGCGCATTACTGAAGTTGGCATTAAAGCACAATATTCAATAATGAAGCTAAAGATGAATCCTTAACAAATATATTCAAGATTTTTAATAATTAATGTAATATTTATCTCCACCAAATTTCATCTTTTTAATAATTATCATCGTCAAACAGGTATACATGTACTAACTTGTTTACTCCATGCTGTGTTGGCATGTTATATTCTACTATATTGTAACATTTAGGTCAGAATTATTTAGTTTTTTGTTTGCTCTCTTTCTATGCCAGTTTATTTACTGAATTTTATCTTGTTTTTGAATTGTGTCTTAATTAATTAAACTAATTTGCAAATGCTGCTTTATTCTGTTTTTTATTTGTTTGTTTTTAGCGGTGATATAGAAAGTAGAGTAGCTATCTATAGAACTGTAATCTATGACCTTAAATTCTCTGTTTGTTATTGTTTTAAATGTTTAGATCGAGACTTTTTACTGTATCTAGTTGAATGTTGTAATCTTTCTATCATCAAATTACATTGATAAAATACGTAATAATCGTATTTTGTAATCATTATTATCATGCAATGGCTTAGTGATGTTGCAGTAGTGAACTACTAATGATAAGAATCATAGATAATATCTTTTTATTTTTTATTATTCAATTATAGAGATGTATCTCCTTTGGTTTCTACTAGTCTATAATGTTTTTTTTTTGATTAATGATGTTATATTGTAAGATTGGGAACATTTACCACGTACCTATAGACCACATCAATTCACAAAAATGGAGATCAATAGGTGTTTCCCATACATATGGAAAGTGCAATGCCTCTTATCTATAATATAAAGAGATCTCTGACTGAAACAGTATTGTATCTAATTGTATTATAATTATTCTAGCGGTATCCTGTTTAAATGCCGCTAATATTATGAAGAGATATCCTTCCATTTGAAGCTGAAAATTTCTTCAGTGATTCCAACTTCAAATGGAAGAAAAACTAATAGAATTCTAGTCAGATCATGTCGATGTCAAGATTTGAGGTTTTACACTGATACCATTGCTATCATACATGCACATGGTTCAAGTCATGTTATGTTGATACAGGGTGACTGATAAGGTGACATACAGGCTACTCACTAAATGCAGACCATTTCTCGTACACCTCAATCTCCGTGGCTGTAACCACATCACACCGGCCTCCTTCTACTCCATCAGAGAATGCCGTAACCTTCAGGATCTTAATCTCTCTGAATGCCTGGCACTCACGGTGAGTATATGAATGCCGTAGCCTCCAGGATCTTAATCTGTCTGAATGCTGGGCACTCACTGTGAGTATATGAATGCCGTAGCCTTCAGGATCTTAATCTGTCTGAAGGCCTGGTACTCACAGTGAGTATATGAATGTCATAACTTCCAGGATCATAACTTACCTGAATGCCTGCCTTTCACTGTTAGTTACGATTCACGTTGTAGCCCTAGAAAATTTAGCCGTATTACTTGAGCCTCATTACTACAAGTCAAATTTCGAGCAAAGTTTTCTGAAATATGATATTGATAAAAAACTTCTATTGATCATCAGGATCATGTTAATAATTGCTCTATTGTGTTGTGGCATTACTGTGCAGAATACATCATGATTATATCAAATTCCAAATAACCTTTTTTCATTGATTTCAGGATGACACATTGAAGATGGTTGCTGAGGGATGTAAGATTCTCCTTTATCTCAACATTTCTTACACTGACGTCACAGATGCCTCTTTCCGCACCATTGGCAAGTCAGTACCTTGCAACGAAAATGCGATAGATTTGTTAAAATCTAAATAATTTTGATACGTGCATGTATATTTACCTTTTTTATGACAGTAATTTTTATTTATTTTGTGATTTATTATTTTTTAAACTATCCACAAAGGTGTGTGCATGAAAAATATATACAAAGTTGTGTACATTTGAGATAGCTATACATTTAAATATTTATTTGCAAGCAATTTCCACTGTTATGCACACATTGAGCAGCTTCTAACTGTAGGTATATTTTTCCTGACAGATGTTGCCCAAATCTTCAGTACCTGAGTATAGCTTTCTGCAGACAGTTTACATCTAAAGGCCTGGCATACTTATCAAGCGGTAAAGGTGCCAAGCGACTTGTCTACCTAGACATGTCTGGATGTACTCAGGTAACTCTTGACACTCTTGTCTGTCTACCTAGACCGATAACAGCAATTAACTTTGACATAAACAAGAGGGCTACCATCTCTGCAAAGCTTGTAACAAGTATTTTGTAGGACCCCCATTTTCAATTTAACCAATTTAATGCAAAGTCAATAGTTCTCTATACTTATTTACTCTTTATTATACTCTTTATTTAAACACCTGATTCTATAATATTTCTAATATCTCAATATATTATTCTGGTCTGATATTGATCTAGCTGTGGGTCAACATCTCATATTATTTTTGTCATTTAACATACATATCTATTGCAACTTGCATGTGGTTTTACTTTTTAAATATAATTTTTCAAATATTGTATTTCTTCCTGTGATTGACAATCATGACAAAGCCAACTATAATGCTTGACTATATACATCATCAGCTTGTGCTCAATCCTGGTGAATCCAGAAACACAAGACATTCAGCCAATGTTGTTTTAACCCTTTAACCGCCGGTTTTTCATTTTTCTTATCATACATTAAGGACCACACATTTTGCACATGTTAAAGATAAAACGTGACATAAAACAGCAATATTTGAAAATAGTTAACCTCCATTTTGTCAAATCCGAATAATTTTCACTCACTTGAAGTTGTGGATCCCATCAGCGAGACACAACTTCAAGTGGGTGAAAATTCAAATTAAATAATTTGGCAGTTAAAGGGTTAATGCACTGAAATATCTTTATATAAGCCATAGAGACTAAAAGGTTTTTTCAATTTAAAATCATTATAAATGTCTTAGTTGGCTCTTTCCGCTTCATTTGAATACATTTTTCATATGGTATTGGTCCCATGCCATTATAAATATTTTACTCTTTTAGCCTATAGTAAAGTCGATCCCCGCGCTGAAAGGGTTAAGTTGGACCATCATATACAAAGCTGGCCAAACTTTACGACCATGTTGGGTGAATGTTTGTGTTTTACTTGGAAAACCCAATAATCACCAGATTTTGGTTTAACATTGTATGTATGTCATTGTTATCACATAATATTAACTTGCGACAAGGCCAATATTAGCCTTGACCTGATGATGAATTCTTCCCAAGATCCATGTAAACTGATTATTGCCATGCACTCACTAGTTTTGAAAAAAAATGAGATATCAATGCTGATTAGAAGTAGCAGTTAGATCAGTAACTTGCAAAATGCATTGTACGTCACCATATCTTTATATTCAATTTAATTTTTTTATAGATCACTGGAGAAGGCTTTAAGAACCTGGCCGATGGCTGCACAGAAATACAATCTCTGGTGCTGAATGACATGACAACGCTAGACAATGCCTGTCTACAGGTCTGATGCCTCCTACACTTGCTCATTTCTTGTTGTACAGTATTACAAGGGCAATATGTTTTATATTCATTCACATTCTCTATTCATTATTGATAATACAGTAGTTATTCGTTATAACACGATCGGTGGGGTCCATAAGTATGAATCGTGTTATAAGCCGATCGTGTTATACGAAATGGCCCGATTTTATCTAGTACTACTAGATACGATATGACTGGAGATACACGGGATGCGGTAATATAAATAACTAACACGGGACACTATACTACATGTAGCTTGTAGCATATGATAACGTTATTTCCCGGCCTTATTCACTGTACAAATATCGGAGTTTTACAAGTTATATTAATTATTATTTGTAAATAATAAAAATGTGAATTGGTTGAATGTGTCTAATATAAACAGTAGAAGTAAAATTAGTTGAATCACGAATACAGGACTCGCGAACAGAGTGACGCTGTGTATACAAGTCCGTGTCATGTACAGTGTTTAATGACGTCTTAGTTTTGAGGGTAGAGGTGTCAAAATCTCGTGAAATATCACTCCCAACGTGAGATCATACGAGACTGTCAATCATCCTGACACGGCACCGTGCGATGAGAAGCGTGTGTTGACCAATCAGCGTTTGAACACAACAAACACGATGTCTTTGCATTTTTTGTATCATGCAATCAATTACTACAACACGAATATTATGTTTTTCCAAATCGTGTAATAAAACAGCATATCACTGATGTTATAATATTCATAGGATAGCTACCTAGCCTGTAGGCTTGAAATGGTTTGACACGCTCACGTTTACTGACGACGTCGATCACGCGTAACTCCCAGCAAATGAACCAGTGCTGATTTAATGCTGGGCCTGTACCTATTTGAGCTAACACAATACATGTACATTCATGCTAGTTGATGCTGGGCCAGCATTGCAGACATGAAGCCAGCATCTGGTTATCATGCTGTGATTGGGTAATTGTTTTCTAACCAATGTATTTTACTTGCAGCCTATAACAGACAAGTGTAAAGCATTGAAACACATATCACTGCTGGGTTCTCCAAACGTCACAGATGATGCCATCAAAGGTCTAGCGTCAGGCAAAAAACTACAGAAAATGAAAATAGAAGGTGAAACACTTTATAAAAAAAAATGTACTTAAATTAGTGGTTTTAGAGATAATTGGAAGTATATATATTATACTATAATATGAGTATACACACATACCCTTTAGGCCAGATAGGGTAAGGTGCATAATATATAGGTCAAAATGCAGTAATTGGTTACTTTTCAAGTAAGCAGTTACTGCCTTTTTGTAGAGCAGTACAGCCTGTGTACTGAGTTTAATCATCTGTTAAATAAATATACAGGTCTATTCCTATATAACCTGCGCAGTGCTTTCTGGGTATACCTATTACCTAATGTTTGGGCACACTGAAAGGCCATTTTAATGCCCAGTGAAATGCAGTTAAAAATCAAAAGGTTATTTATGTTGACTTTTGTGACCCATCACGCAAAAAGGGCTTTAAGCTCCAAATTTTCAAAATTGTTTTGTTTAGTTGATTCGACAGCCGTGTCCTTCCTGTTTCATTAACCGTCATAAATAATTGTAATAAAGCCGCTGGGGGGTACCTTCTAGCATGTCGGGTCACTTATGATTATTAGCTCCCGCCGTCACCGTAGGTGGGACGAAGGGAGCTATGGATTCTACCTCCGTTTTTTTTTGGCCTCTTCTTTTGCCTATAACTTTGTAAGAAAATAAGCTAGGATAACAATTTTTGGTATGTGGGTTACTTCCAGGTGGCTAATGGACAGGTTAAAATATTTTTAATCTGAATTCAATACGCAAGGTTGCAGAGGAGAAAATGATGATGTGACGGCGTTGGGCCGTTGGGCCGTACGTAAACAATTCGTTTCCGGAGCATATCTCTGAAAGTACTTGTCCGATTGTCTTCAAATTTTACACACAACACCCCTAGGGGGTCTAGTTGTGCCTTTTGGGGTATTTGAACTTTGACCTACTTCTGGTTCAGAACTATGACCTATTTAGACGTTTTGACGCGCACTTCGTTTCCGGAGCAGATCTCGAAAAGTACTGGGCCGATGACAGTCATATTGCACATACATGTTCTCTAAGTTCCCTAGTTGTGCCTTTTCAGGTTTTTGGACCTTGACCTTGAAGTTGACCCAGCACTTTGACCTAATTTATAACATCGGTAAATCCGACTGAAAGATTTTGCGGAATATCATGAAAACCGCTCAAGATAGCTACACCATTACTATAAAACAAATTGTGAGGTTTCAGGAGAGGATGCATCTTGAAAAATTTCAAGTCGATAAAATTAAAAATGGCCGCCTATCGGCCATTATTCACCTCGACAGGCCTGATATTGCGGAATATCATGAAAACCGCTGAAGATAGCTACACCATTAATATCAAATAAATTGTAAGGTTTCAGGAGAGGATGCATCTTGAAAAATTTGAAGTTGATAAAATTCAAAATGGCCGCCTATCAGCCATTATTCACCTCGACAGGCCTGATATTGTGGAATATCATGAAAACCGCTCAAGATATCTACACCATTACTATAAAACAAATTGTAAGGCTTCAGGAGAGGATGCATTTTGAAAAAATTCAACTCGTCCAAGTTCCAAATGGCCGCCAATCGGCCATTATTCACTTTCACATGGCCGTTATTTGGTAAACCGTGCTAGATGGCTAGACC
Source organism: Flabesymbios commensalis (assembly GCA_964017125.1). Classification (NCBI taxonomy): domain Eukaryota; kingdom Metazoa; phylum Annelida; class Polychaeta; order Terebellida; family Flabelligeridae; genus Flabesymbios; species Flabesymbios commensalis. The sequence goes on along the minus strand of OZ024911.1, from coordinate 32,565,882 downwards.
ATTACTATAAAACAAAATGTGTGATTTCAGGAGAGGATGCATCTTGAAAAAATTTGACTCGATAAAATTCAAAATAGCCGCTTATCGGCCATTATTCACTTTCACATGGCCGTTATTTGGTCAACCGTGCTAGATGGCTAGACCATTACTGTAAAACAAAATGTGAGATTTCAGATGAGGATGCATCTTGAAAAAATTTGACTTGATCAAATTTAAAATGGCCGCCTTTTCGGCCATTATTCATTTTCACATGGCTGAAATTTGGTAAACCGTGCTAGATGGCTAGACCATCACCTGATTACTATAAAACAAAGTGTGAGTTTTCGGGGGAGGATGCACCCTGAAAATTTTTAACTTACGAATTCAAAATGGCCGACAATCAGCATTATTTACCTCGACAGGCCTGATATCAGGTAAACCGTGCTAGATAGCTAGACCATTACTATAAAACAAAATGTGACGTTTCGAGAGAGGATGCCTTTTAAAATCTTTCGACTCAATCGAATTCAAAATGGCCGCCTATCGGTCACTATTTACTTTCACATTGCTGATATTTGGTAAACAGTGTTAGATAGCTGGACCATTACTATAAAACAAAATGTGAAATTACAAGAGAGGATGCATCTTGAAAAAAATTGACTTGATCAAATTCAAAATGGCCACCTATCGGCCATTATTCACTTTCACATAGCCGGTTTTTGGTGACCGTACTAGATGGCTAGACCATTACTATAAAACAAAATGTGAGATTTCAGGAGAGGATGCATCTTGAAAAATTTTGACTTGATCAAATTCAAAATGGCCTCCTATCGGCCATTATTCACTTTCACATGGGCTATATTTGGTAAACCGTGCTAGATGGCTAGACCATTACTATAGAATGAAATGTGAGATTTCAGCTGAGGATGCATCTTGGAAAATTTTGACTTGATCAAATTCAAAATGGCCGCCTTTAGGCCATTATTCACTTTCACATGGCCGATATTTGGTAAACCGTGCTAGATAGCTAGACGATTACTATAGAATGAAATGTGAGATTTCAGCTGAGGATGCATCTTGAAAAATTCTGACTCGATCAAATTCAAAATGGCCCCCTATCGGCCATTATTTACTTTCACATGCCCAATATTTTGCAAACTGTGTTAGATGTTAGTCCATTACTATAAAACAAAATTTGAGGTTTCGGGGGAGGATGCACCCTAAGTTTTTAACTAATTTATATCGAATTCAAAATGACCGTAAATCAGCTATTAGTTAACTCGATTGGCCTGATATTGGGTAAACCGTGCCAGATAGGTAGACCATTACTGGGATACTGATTAGGATCATTAATTTCAATGGAGGTTTGCAATCTCTGACAGACTGTCCAGTTCTTATCTTACTCTTAGACTGGGCTTCTTAGACCTAGTTGTCTTGCGTCTTGATTTTTGACCTATACTAGGACTACATTATTAACCCTATACAAAATTGCTTAAATCAAATTCTAATTCGGAGCGGGAGCTCCTGGACTTATGTAGTCTTGTTTATGTTGACTTATAAAACATACCAGTAGTGTCTTCTTGACCCTGCTTTGTGCCCAACCCTTTCTAGACTTAACTTAACATTAATGTACTATTGTTATTTACAGGGAATCAGAAGATGACTGACGCCACATTTAAAGCTCTGGGTAAGACATGCGGAGAGCTGCGGCATCTCTACATGGTGGACTGTCAACAAGTGACCGACCTCAGCCTCAAATACCTAGCCTCATGTAACAGTCTCACTGTCCTCAATCTAGCAGACTGTGTGAGGTAAGGACATTACCACAGATAAGTATATCCTCAGCTATTAAATTTAAATTTTCTATTTAAATCAACAACATCATTGTCTGAAAAGACAATTTTTACATAAAAATTGTAATAACTTATTTTTGTGATTGTCACTGACATATATATATTTCAAAATTTAGAAAAATTGTAAATTAGAGATCACAATTAAAATTTTCCCATTTTAGTAAATTTTACACTTGAATAAATTTGAATCTTGGAGTACTGACACAATTTTCAACTTCAAATTAGCAGAAAATAGTACATAATCATATAATCAGGTAATAATGAGGTTTAAATATTATTATTGTGTTGATTTACAGGATGACGGACACAGGTGTAAAATACATCACAGACAGCAGCTGTGGCGGCAAACTGAGGGAGCTGAATCTGACCAACTGTATACGTGTGGGAGACAGGTCCATGGTCAACATCAACAAAAGGTCAGTCTTAGGGAATTTATATTTATTTTCAGGTAAAGACAATTTTAGTTTTGGTAACTTAAGCCTGATGGGGCACATTAAATTAAAGTGGTCTGTACCATTGAAAAGTATATTTGCACTCCAATCCCAATAAGGTTCTCTTTCAAATTTGTGCCCATTTCTGGTTGTGGGACATTTTTAATTCACAAGTATAAAGTTCTGGTGTTACTGCACCATGCAATTACCTACACTTTACATAACTGTTAACATTTTCTACTCTAATAATACGGTCCCTATGTCTCACTGATACTAACTTTGTCTAGTCTGTTTATTTATGAGCAATAGAGCCACACATGACATGTATCTTGTTTATGATTGACAGGTGTCACAGTCTATCTTATCTGGCAGTATGTTACTGTGAACATATCAGCGAGGCGGGGGTAGAGCTACTCGGCCAGATACAGAGTCTCACATCTCTAGACATATCTGGATGTAACTGTGGAGATCTGGTCAGTAACTTATTATAAAAGCTGAAGAATAGTGAATTTTATAGGACAGTATCTTTTAATTTTTTCTTATATTTTTCCCATTGAACTACTGCATTATAACAAATATCCAATAAAAACCTAAAACATGCTCAATTTTGCCGCTTTTTGAAACTGTTACTTTTGAAACTGTTATTCTTTCCTGAATATTGTTATTGTGCTTATAGGCATTACCGACCCTCGCTACCAACAACCGGCTGAAGGATCTCAATGTATCAGAATGTGTGTCCATCTCTGATCTGGGTTTACAAAAATTTGCACAGCAATGTACAGAAATAGAGAGATTAGATCTATCACATTGTCAGGTATATATAGTATTTTTGATTGCTAAAACAATACTTAATTTCCTCTTCTTAACCCTTTCAGTGTGGGGATTGACATCAGAATCAGACGTCTGTGGACGTCTAAAGTCGATGCCCGCACTGAAAGAGTGAAATATTTATAATGGACATAGACCCATAGCATAGGTATTCAAATAATCCTAATTAAGACATTTTTGATGATTTCAAATTAAAAAACAAACCTTTGGTCTTTCCGTTTATATAAAAAAATTATCAGTGCTTTAATGGTTAAATAGCTTTGTGTGCACACTTAGTCCCAAAGTAATTAAAGTGCAGAAGATGTACTAAAAAATCAAAGTGTGTTGAGAGTAAACAATAAAATTCATTACAAAGGAACTGGTTTTCACAAGGATAAATTATAAAATTTCTCATCAATGTACTTAACAGAGATGTTACTTTTCTGCAAGTTTAAAAACACATCTGTTCATGTGTTACGTTGGGTTTTATCCCACATATTGTTCAATTTTTGTTATTCACATTTCTTTTGCAGCTTGTTTCAGATGCTGCCATTAAGAACCTGGCTTTCTGCTGTCGAATGATCACCGTCCTTAATCTAGCCGGCTGTAAACAGGTGGGTGCACCTTTTAATGATATTATTTTTTATGTCCAACAGAGCCAAATTGCAGTGTTTTATATTTATATCTGACAGAGTGTATTATGTACTTGCTTATCTGTTTTAATCTGAATGTTCAATATTTAATGTTCTGCTTCATGGCAAATGACCTACATGTATGCAGTCTTCATATTCTTGTTTTTAAGTGAACACCCTGTAGGCCTACCTAATTTTTTTGACACATGAATGTACAACGTTTTTACCTGACAGATGTGAGGCACACCATTTATTTATTTCTTTCAAGCACAATTTTTGAATGAACATTATTTATTTGTATATTTTAGCTGACAGCTTTGAGGTATAAGGTGTTTACTTATCTTTTTCTATCTGCCCTGTTTGAATGTATTATATAACCTCCTAATGCCATGTATGTGTATTACAGCTGACAGATCTGAGTGTACAGTATTTATCAGGAGTGTGTCATTATCTGGTTGTACTTGACATGTCAGGCTCACTACATATCACGTCAGTATATATTATGTAAAATATTATGAAAATAATACAGTATATTATTCTACCACAACATATCATGTCAGTAAATATTATATAAAATAATACACTATAAGCCTTAGCAGTTTTTCATTTCAATATGTCACCTGACTTGTTTGAAATACAATCAATTGAATAGAAAATATGGTCACCGCCCCTTTATCCCTTTCAGCACGAGGATCAACTTTTGACGTCAGAATCTGACGTGAAAAGTTGATTCTCGCGCTGAAAGAATTAAAGATTGCCGTAGACCCATAACATATGTATTTAAATGAAGCAAAAAAGCTAACCAAGACATTTGTCATGATTTCAAATTGAAGAAAACCTTTAGTCTCCAAGGTTTACACAAAACTTTTTGGCATTGTAAGGGTTAAAAGCGGATTGTTTAGTTATAATGATTTTAGATATTTTTTAAAACTTTGTAATTTTCTTTCGCTGTGATTCTCACAAAGTGGCAGATACACCCTTTCATATCTAAGGTGACGACGTACTATGAATATTAGATTCTGATGTGGAAAGTTGATCTCTGAACTGAAAGTGTTAAATCAATTTCTTCATCAATGAAAACAAAACAGTTTAATATAATGTTACTGTTGTGCTTTTTTTCAGAGATAAGTCATTAAGATACCTTCGTAAAGGCTGCAAAAGGCTGAACACATTGATAGTCTACTACTGCAGAAACATTACAAAGTAAGTAAAGAGACTTAATAAGACTTAATAAAACTTGGAAGTTTATAAATGTCAACTGTTTCTGTAGTATGTGTACATACATTAAGAGGTCATGCTGTGTAATAAGACCACATATTTTCTGCTAATATGGTTTACATATATATGCATTGTCCTATTTACTGAAATGGAAAAAAAAATTACGGGAAATAATAATGGGAAATTACAGATTTGGTTATTCTTTCATGGTCAATCTAATGGGAAAAATGTAAACAAAGTTATTGGTGACTACAATTTCACTTACCAGAAAAAAAAAATTGTTTCCGGTAATTCAACTGTCCCTATCGACCCAATGATTTCATTGCTTAAAAATAATAATTATAAATAAATATTAATTGTTGTCTCAATTCGAGCATCTCCATCAAAAATGGTGTGAAGTCTACTTGAAGTTTTATCAAAATAGGTTTGTTTTGGAGATGAAATATCAGCATAATGAAATGGATGCCCTAATTAAAAAAAATGCAAAACATTTTTTTCTAGCTGGTTGTATTATGGTTGTAATATGATGTGAGAAAACTGAAAGAATAGTCAATCGTATGTCTTCTGCTGATTTTTGAGTGTATGTTGTCATTTGTGTTGACAGAAATGGTGTGTATAAGATGATGCGCTATGTACCAGAAGTACTCTACAGCGATGAAGAAATACCAGGATACTATAATTACTAAAAAAACATTATAAATTTCTGGCTGACATTACTTGCATTTCTATGGATAAAACCAACAATTGAACCAAACAGCTGAACTGAAATACAAAACGGCGTGTGTACCACCAATAGTTCATTTTGAGATACAAGTGACTCAGCTGTGGCTATGTCGTAGTCAGATCAGATGAGCAGATTATATTGTATGAATTGTTGGACAATATTAACCCTTGTGCTGCTGAAGTGTTTGTGAGTATTTTTCATTCATTTGAAGCTGGAATTGCTAACACAATTTCCAGCTTCAAAGAAATGAAAAATAATAGTATTTATGAAAAATATACATCTCCCAAATTGGATTATTCGATTCACTGCGCATCTACCACAAGATATGTTACACATTCTAGTGGTACTTTATTTAGTCTATATATGGTCTTAGCAACTTTGGGTGAAGCACATCATAGGGACTGCATGGTTCGGTAACGAGGTTAAATAGGCTCGCCACTCATTCAAAACGAGGCAAGAGTTTATTCATAATGTTGCTCACTATTCAATGGCGAGTCACTTTGAATAAATTGTTATTTATTACCTTAAGGGGAACGGCAAAAACTAAGCGTAGTCCATTTAGGCTTTAGGGAAATATGTTTTGTGCGAATTCATCAGTATGATGTTTAATTAGTAAGATGAGAGAATCATTAACTTCACAAATGATGTGCTTTTTAATGATGTGCTATTTAATGACTAGTTTTTGGCATATGATACATTTACTGTGTTAGGTAATGTAGTCGTTAATTGGTATGTTTTAACCTTTTTAAGGCTGAATTCAGCATTGTCATCTTCATCCACTTCAAGGTGTGAATTGCTCTCACAACTCTCTTCTTGTAGTGGATGTAGATGGCTTGAAGTGGGTGGCGAATAAAAAGATGTCGTTATTATTGAAACAGTTCCACAAAACTTGAAGTCATTCTTCAGATATGCGAAATGATGTTTTGATGCATCACGAGGGTTGAAAGGATTAAAGTACTGCATACATTGCAGGTAGGCAACTGTTAAGCCCACCAGAGCAATGGGTATGCCTGCAACAAGACATTTCTAAGGCGAATGCTGTGATATTAAATATAGGAAGTGTATATTATATAATGGACCAAAGCAGACCAGAGATTTAATAGTTAGGTTATCAGCTAGGCTGCTTGGTCATTACATAAGTGTACTGGCCAAAATAACTTTAATATTTCAAAACACGGCCCCAGATCTGATTAGCTATTCCAGATTACACCTAGGTTTATATTCACCAACATTTGTCTGTCTTTTTTTTTTTTTTTATATTCACTATTATGAAATGGTGGAATGATAGTTACATGCTATGTAGTAGATTAAATTAAATGTGTAGTAAAAATGACACATTTTTTTTAGACATTCAAAGTTGTATTCCTGGGTGATGATTCTTTAAAAAATCAAGGTCACTCAAATATAATATAATTATCAAATATAATATAATTAGAAGACAATATATATCTATTGGCATTTTTGCAAATTGAAAACTAAACTAAATTTTACCCATTGCAAGTTGTTCTCGCTACTGAGACTCACATCAGTAAGATATTGCAAATTGCTTATATTTGATAAATGTGTAATCTAATGCATTCATTTTGGATGATATGCTTGGTAATTATAGAAATCTAGAAAACCACTCTTTAATATATGTACCTAGTTAATATACCCAGATATAATGGTTCTCGATGGCATATCGTTTTGAGAAATCGGGGTCGTAGTGGTCTTTTTGAGCTGTCAACCATTCCATAATGTAACTTCCCTGGAATTTAAAACTATTTATAAATTAAAATGATGTGCTTTAGACTGATCACACACCTCATAATAATATTGATGATGAATGCGGTTATGGTGGAAAATTCACTTATTCTTGTCTAACACTTCAATATAATCTTTGTTATGTTGATAAATTATTTTTTGATAGGAAATATTGTATATCTATGTATGTATCTCTATGTATATCTAAGGCAATACCTTACAGAGAGACTTGTCTTTTCCATAATATTAGTTTATCTGTATATTGTGTCCCTTAACTCCATTTTCACTCATAAAGATAGTTACAACAGAAGTCATTTTAACTTTTTCTGTCTATACATTATGCATTTAGTACCAAGCCAAGTTAAATAACCAAGCCAAGTTAAAGTGGTGAATAGACATATTTCATTGATATTTTCTTTTAATTGACGTATTTATCATTCATTTGAAGCTGAAAAGCACACCAGCAACTCCAGCTTCAAATGGAAGGAAAATATGATGCAGGTAAATGGTACCCTGGGGTACCAAATATGAATCCCCCATATTGTCTAATTATTTCTTTGTTTTGCTGGGTTGTACACTGGTAACAAAAAATGTAATTTAATTATTGAAAAGGGCGAAAATAAAAGTTAAAAGCTTATATTCTGCAAAATATTCTTGTTTAAGAGGCCTTTTCAACTATAAGGACAGAGAAAATAACAGAAATTTCACCCAATTAAACACGCAATTAAACACGTTGCAACATAATGGATAAACCCTACTAGTTCTCACCACATTAACCAGTTGGAGCTGAAAAATGTGGTACTATACCCCGTGGGGACCGCTTGTTGCATCATATCATCTATGCACCATGTGAATTGATATAATAAACATTAATAGTTATGCAATTTAGCCCCAGAAAATGTGCCAATAAGAATGTTCAAATGGTGTCTGCTCTTGGTGCTACTTACAAGTAATTTCACAAGTTGAGTGTAAATAAATATGCACCTTAACCTTTGTAGGCGCCTACTGCTGAATTCGTTTTTCATTCATTTGAAGCTGGACTTTCTAACACAATTTCCAGGTTTAAATTAATGAAAAATAGTATTAGCAGTATTTTTGCAATATAGACATCTCCCAAATTGAATTATTTGATTTTGTGGTATTTTATTTTGTCAGAAAGTTGCTTGAAAACGTTTATATACGGTCTTAACAACACAAGGATTGAAATCGATCCATATTGGAAACCATGTGAATGAATCGGTCTGTATTGTAATGTCCTCCATTTTCCCTTGAATAATATTTTTCAAGATACATTATATTAGTGTAAGGATGCTACATGGGTGCTCCCACTTCGTATCTATGGACCACACGTTTTTACCCTTAGCTCACTTTCATTTATTTAAATTTTCACCCACTTAACCCTTGTCCTGCTGAATTGTTTCAAATTATTTTTCATTCATTTGAAGCTGGAATTGCTAACGCAATTTCCAGCTTCAAATGACGAAAAATATTTCTATTTATGAAAAATAAACATCTCCCAAATTAAAATATTTGATTAGCTGAGCATCTACCAATGAATATTTTATCAATTTCAGTGGCTTACTATTTGGGTTGAGACTTGCTTGAAAACGCATATATCCGGGTCCAGCAGGACAAGGGTGAAGTTGTGTTTCACTACAGACCCCCAACTTCAAGTGGTTGAAAATTAGATTAAACACTCATTCCGTTTCCCAACAACAGTGATGTTATCGGCTCAAAACGACTATGGTCGTGCCCAGCAGTAAAAAGTGGTATAATTATCCTTAACATACAGAGGTTCTGAGATTACCTTGTTATTTTATTGTATCTAGCCATTCTACTTGACATAGCTGGGTACTGTATCAGGGGTCTTAAAGGGTTCCTGGTGTAATACATTTACTTTAATATGAACAAACCTTTCAATGTGTTATGTTGTTTGTGTTTAGCCAGTCACCGCACTGGTTAAAAAAATGAAAAAAATGTTATACTTTTACAGTACATGTAGCTATGGGCCATGACAAATACTTTCTACATTTTATTTTTTATGACATACATAGCTTAATTCATGAATCACATGGCTTCATAATAGTACTTTATTATTCTTAATTAAATATTTTCAAATGGTCTTGGACAATTAACCTGGCTGTGTATATTATCAGTTTTGCACTGTGGACCAGTGTGCACCTTCTCTGGGTGGATCAAGTATCATAACTGCTGCACATGTTTCTCCTATCTTAACCCCTTCACATGTAAGTCATTTTGAATATGTGTTATTAGCTGATTAAATTGCTGTTTTAGACATCAAGATTTGCAAATGTCCAGTTTCATATTAACCCTTGTCCTGCTGAATTGGTTGTAGTGTATTTTTTGTCATTTGAAGCTGGAATTGCTAACGCAATTTCCAGCTTCAAATGACAAAAAATATTAAGAATTTTTGAAAATATTTGACTAATTAAGCATCTACCACAAACCATATTATCCATTTCCAGTTGCATATTATTAGGCTTAAAATTTGCTTGAAACCATATATATCCGGGCGTAGCAGGACAGGGGTTAAACAAAAATGAGCAATTTTTACCCACTTTGAATGTGTGGGCCGCGGTAGAGAGGCACCAATTCAAGTGGGTGAAACTTGTTTTTTAATGTAGCTCTTTAAAGGTTAAATCCATATGGACTTGTAATTGTAATTATATATCCTCTCAGACACCTTTATAAAATGTCATATTATACCTGTCACACAACTTGGATTACAAAAGAACAAGGAGTTGTTCTCATTTGGATTTAGTAATATCAATTCATTTTAAGACACTGAGTATGTTGATGTATTAGTTTTACATTACTGAATTCAGCGTTATATATAATAGTTTTATTCTACATCTATTACATCTATGATATACATTGAAATATATTATTAAGATTTCTATAATTTATAACATTGAGAGAGTTATTATAATACATAGCCCACTGATATATCTTTTTATCACATATACTTCACATGATACTGCTATCCCAACGCTATTCTACATAATATATTTGAACATTATATTGATATTGCTTAAAAACTATTTACAATTAGTTGTTGTGATACAATTTCCATAAAAGAACAATTCATTCGATGTTGCCAAAAATATGTGTGGAGTGTTTCTTGTTATCATGTAGTCTATATGATTACTAACATAACATGTATTGTTACTATCAGGCGACATGTTGTCTCTTTGGATATGAAAGGGTGTATCTGCCACTTTACAAAGAGGCAGATACACCCTTTCATATCCAAGGGGATGATGTATACCATGTATACTGTTTTGTTATTTTTTTACACTGATTTAAATCCAAAATTTTCCGAACAATAATATTTATAGCCGGACAACTTTTGACCTACCATAATTCGTTCCATACATTTGCTGCTCCATGGCAGCATTTCCATAAATATAATTATGAATTGCCAACAATGATATGTACATATTTATTGTTACCATTCTGTTATAGCATATCAGAAATTTTGTGATTAAATATGCTACATTTTTTATAATATTTGTGTCGTATTATTGATTTGTATTATGTTGAGGGGTTGATTAGATATGTCATATTAATCCTCATCTGTAGAATTTACGGGGATATGATTTTTGTGTCTCTCCTTCACATGTGCTACTCTTGAATGTGGTGATTTGGAATGCTGTATCATTAACTCCCGTCTTAGTGGGGCAGATAATTGAAACAATAGTGAAAATGGTGATACAAGCACCAAAATTGGTCTATATACTCGTCAAAGTATATTTCTTAAAAAAAAGTTTGTAGCCACCTAAGTTTTACAATGGCCGCCATTTTCCAAGATGGCCGCCATTGGCGATGCAAAAATACTACTTTTCATCATAAAATTTGACTCAATGAACCGATTTCAATAATGTTAGAATCAAAAAGTATGTTTTTGACCCTAGAGAAGCTAAATCTACCACTTTAGAGCAAACAAATATTTTAAATTTATTTAATATATATGCTAATTTAGCATAAATAACATAAAATATACATCGCGATGCAAATATGTGATATAAATGTGCAAGTAGGTCTACCAGATTAAATAAAAACATGCGAAGAGCCTGGTGACATGGGTAGGACTACTGAAAGTGAGTCATCCCACTTTGAATAATTAGCCAAAAATGTCATCACTTATTAATTTCAAAATGGCCGCCATTTGTTAACCCGTTGAACACGATATTTTTATGCCACTGCGCTCTTTTTGAAACGAGATTATTTTATGACGTCATAGTTATCTCATGCAATCAGACCCGGAGATCTCCGGGCCTCGTATCTGAATAGTCTCCCTAAATCACGGAGATCTCCGGGGCTCGTCACAAACGGGTTAAGATGAGCACCACGAAAATACACCTTTATTGATGGTTATTCCGATATAGATCTTACGTTTATATGATATTGATGGTAATTCCTATTTCTAAAACACCAACACCTCCCACTTTTTTACATCCACATTTGATCAATGCTTGGCAGCTGTGCTTGCCACTGGTGATATGGTCGTCCAGACGAGTTTTCATTCATTTTCATCTTTCTTCTATTCCCAGTCAATCCGCTGTATTTCCGGATGGCTGACTGTAGCCTGTTGCATCCTCTGATGCCAGTCTCTGTAGGAGAGATGCCATCGTATGCTCTCTGCTTGCGAGCAAACTTAGCATCATTCGCATTTATAGTTTCTTCACTCCATCTGTCAATACATGATGACCACCACGAACCGCGCATGTGATTCTGGTTATCTAAAGTAGGTAAATGGCTTAGTCTGGCAAAGGTATTAGACGTTCCAAGTGTGTGCCACACTGACTTTCCCCTCTACCTCGGAATGCAGTTACAACGTCATCACATCCAGTAAAGGTGTGAAAAATATGAACTCTTGGCCAATCTGGGATACTAGCGCATGAACCAGGATCCACAGTAACGTCCTCCCAAATCCAATCAGTATCCACCTTCTGTCCAGATCATGTTCTTGCAGGGATGTGGTGCCGGCAACAGGATATAGAGCAGCGATTCTGACCACTTCAGTCTAGGCCGGGCGGGCTTGGCGAGATCTGAGACTGACGAGTTTCACTAGCGCCAATTCCACGCCACGGTTACGTGCGTATTTTGCCACTTCTAACCAAGCAGTCAAACCGAACAGACGTGCCTCTCTGAGGAGCGCCAAGTTGGCTGATATGGCCTGACATCACACCCCGCCTCGAGCTATGCTTAGCATTTTTGATATACAATAAAGTGAACAAATGAACTTCATCTAGTCATCATATTTGCATTGACAACCACATCTGTGGCCTCAATTAGCAGTGCGTTGTAGCTCTCCTTTCTGGCATGTTTAGCGTATGTAGACAACCCGGCGTAGCTACCCCTTCATGTGGGTCTTTGCCCCTCAGCGATGTGTCCTCACGAGGTCAGTCATGCTGGGTCAGCAATATCCTTGGAATCAAGCACAAGTAAATCAATTCAGTCTTCCATGAAATGGTTTCCCGTATCTCACTATAATAGCTGAAGACGATCTTCTCACATTGCCAAGGAAGAATAGTTGAGCAGTGTTGGTCATGTGGCCGTTTTTCGGATGTTGCATCCTTCATACCAGATGCCTTCTCATGCTGTGAATGGACGCCCAACCTCTGGTCCAGCTTGTCCATGTTCTTAGTGCAGAGTGATCTTCAGTTAACCCAACGGAATCACCATCAGCCTTGATCAGTGATTATTTTGCTCATGTGGGCAGTGAACACTCAGTATTGTGTATGACAAATGTCCCTTGTGAAATTTCAGAGCGATCTGTGGGTGATTCTGGCTGATATGCGTCATATCCCTGAGGTGGAGGGAGATCCATCGTGCATAATTCACGTTGTTGCTCGCAAAAAATAGAATCAGATTGTAGAGTGTGAATCAAAATCTGCTTTCCTGAATGACCGAACCAAGGCAAATATTAGAACTATATACCAGTAATAAATTTGTGGGTTCTCCTCCGTTTTACACGCCAGTCAGCAAAGCTTATAATTTCTTCTATGCCGCCCTGTGGGCCATCAAAGTAGTTGATGTATGCAGTCATCATTAGTTTGTAGAGACTACAGGCCGTAACTTGATGGACTTGCCTACATGTAGCTCTAGTGCCATTTGAGGCAGACAGGAAAGATCCAGCACTTCCAGATCTGCTTCCACAAGAGACGATGTCCATCCACTGTTTAATACGTAGGAGAGTTCCAATGGATCTCAATGCCCCCGAACATACTAGTCCCCGCCATATTTATCTGGCCAGCACTTTCTACTGAATTTGCTTGGCCAAGACATAAGTCGGACGGTCAGCAGCAACAACAGGAAATTGATCAGGATTCATACATGTCTTTGATTTTATCAAATAGCAAATGGTAACCACAGAGTCAGTTTGAACACGAAGGAGGGGTAGCAGTGAGGTTATGCTCACTTTGAAATCACTTTCGAAAGCCGCATGACGTGCTTACCAGCTCGCGTTAACTGTTCCACCTTTTTTTTAGACGAGACTTTTTCCAGCCATTGATAGTCGTTGATATGGCAATTAGTGTCTGGTACAGAAGCATTCTGAGTGTGGACCGGAGGCAGTGGGTTCTTCTTTGAGAAGTATGCAAGAGGTACATTGGTGAAAGACTCCTGTAACGTTACTTGTTGTTGAAATACTAGTAGGACAGGAAGGTGGAATTTGCGGTCGTATTATGATTAATATTGTCCATGGCTGATGTGGTGAGCAAAACCTTTTCTCAAAACAAGTGGATACACCCCCCCCCCCATCTTCTTCAAACTAACGGGAAGAGAAGTATGCAAGAGGTACATTGGTGAAAGACTCCTGTAACGTTACTTGTTGTTGAAATACTAGTAGGACAGGAAGGTGGTATTTGCGGTCGTATTATGATTAATATTGTCCATGGCTGATGTGGTGAGCAAAACCTTTTCTCAAAACAAGTGGATACACCCCCCCCCCCCATCTTCTTCAAACTAACGGATTTCTGTATCACCCAGTTGTGCTAAAATCTGGAGCACTCTGTGGTAAGAAATGGTGACCCCATTATCACGGAGCATATTCATTAAACACCGCTTCTCCATCCCCTCTTTATATTCCCTGATGTAGAGGGAATGGGGACTAACGACATTGGAATGCCTGTGAGATGGTGCAATTTTTATACTTTTTGCAACAGTTGTATTCCACCAGCTAGGTCTGTCTTAGATGCTCCAAATCTCAGATGTAACTTAAGGAGACGGCTGTAACAAAAATACATAGGCTACCCCACATCATTCTGAAAGCGAGTAGGATATACCATCCTTTCTGATGAGAAACCAGTCCATGCATTTCGATCAACAGATTTTCATTCAATCCTGGGTGGATATTTGCTGTTTCTATGCCAATCTGTTGGAGTCGCTGCTTGCATAATTTCACAAGATGTGAGAGGTTGAACTGTCTCACCTAAATATGTGACAGGCTCGGAAAAAGCCAATAAATAGGCATATCTTTATATATTAGTACTCCTCTCTTTTTCTAAATTCTATGGCTGTCAGATGTTCTCTTTCTCAGTTGTATAACACTGTCAAGAAGCTGCATGATACAAAAGCACCTGTGCAATGACATCACATGAGATCAACTTCGCGAGAAGCCTCTTGTCATTCAGAGAAATGACTGGTGTAGTCCCTGGTTGAGCTGCTTTGTCATGGCATGTCTGCACTATCCTCCTCTTCTCACAAAAGACATTCAAACTGGACTCCAAGTATTGTTCATCTGTTTTTGTTGTCTCTCCCATCTTGGCTAGCCGAGGGAGTAGGCCTAATCGTTCTTTTCTTGTCTGAGGTAACTTTGTATTGTTGAAGAGCATACAGCAACTTTAGTTATATTTAGGATAATTTAGCATTACATTTTCCTTATCTGGGTGCGCAGTGCGCAAAAAAAAACCCTAGAACACCGATGTCCACGAATCTAGTAAATTTTGTCAGTTTGTTTGGTAACCATTTTTAAAAGAAAAAAATGTGTCCTAAATTTAAGACAACATTATATGTTTTACCTTAATTTCGACATTAAATTTTTTTTCTGTACTTATAGCTGTGTATCGTGTGAAGCACTACCTCGCATGATCCAAAATCAAATGTCGCTCTTCAGAACTCTTAGGGTTAATCTGTAGAAATAACACAGTCGCTGCTTGTTGCTCGAGCGCTGGGCGAACAGCCCATGTGTACCCAGCTCTGGCTTTGAGCGCTGATGCAGCGCATGACAGGCTCAATGAGCAGCCATGTGATACAAAGCAAACGTATCTGGCGTTGATATGACGTTGTTCTAGCACGCCCTGCGGGTTTCTAGCAGGCTTCTGGCATGTACATTGATGCGTTCTCATGCGTTGAATATTTTATACATGCCCAACTTCTTTTGGCTCTAACAGAGCGCACAAAAATATGCGTAGCGTTAGCACAGCGCGCTCCATGAACCAGTAACGAGTGCTGGCGCAAGAATGACGCTCTTGTAAAAAATTATCAATTTTCAGTTCGTTGGTCGTGCGTCGACTTTGTGTGACTGAGCCTCTCATCTAGAAAATAGCTCGACAATGACAGCACTGAGCTAGCATATATAGTGCCAATCTAACGTGTTTCTAGCGCATGTCCATCAAACGTATACAACGTACATGGGCGTGCTAAATGACTCTCCGATTTGTTCGTGCAGCGGGCTAGCAATGCGCTGTGCCTTCGTTAGCTTCATCGCCCTGCTAACACGCAGCGCATTAGCAAAACGACAAAATTTGTGGACGCACAACAACGCACTGCTCTCATTTTTGTCACCCAAGGCGTGGATGGTGCATGGTGTATGTGTGACTGGGGTGTAAGGCATGATTGGTAATGGCAGTCATGGATGTGTGATTTACGTGAGGTAGGACAGTGAGTTATGATCTTCAGCTGACCGTGTATAAACTATCAAGCTGTTTTCTATACACACAGTGTGACTCCGGTCACTTGTGATCCTCAATGGCTGCTAATCATCGACAAATAAATCAATCCTATATTTAATAGGAAATACAATTAATTTTAACTATTATTTTTTATGCTGTCGCAATTTTTTTTTGCTGTGGACAGAAATATAAGCCTACAGTTTGAAAATAAACAAAGTCGTTGCCACGGTCGGTTAGTTGTAGGTGTGTTGATTGCAGTTTAATACATCGTACTGTGGGATAAGAGGGGGATCTGATAAAGCTGGGGTTTTTTATTTGATACTACTCGCATGTATAAGAGGAATGTAAATCATAAAATTACTCTGAGACTTAACAGTTGCTTAATGAGAAGCCAATTGAATTACTGTATATAGGTATAACACCATAAGCCTACCCCATCGCTTGCTTGCATCGATTGAGGCGGCAGACGTTCTCCACTTTCCTTGGTTTAAAAATGGATTTTCAATGAAAATGGTAATAAAATATATTTACATTTATTGTTATTATACTCACTAGACTGTGCCTTTTACTGGGCGGTTTCTGCTGCCGGTATCGGTCGGTTTCGTGGAAAAGATCTAGCGGGTTGGCCACGCCTCAACAGGCCAATATTTATGCTCAATATCCGAATGCAAACATGAAGTGCTGCGTCTCTTTGGACAGTCTTACCAGAACACCCACCCGACACGATTGCACACTGTGGTCAGATGAATTTTATCAATTTATCGGATGTATATTGGCTGATTATGTAAAATGTATTTAAAATGTTGCGTTATTTGAGGTTGTATATATATTTAATACGTAAACTATCAACGTATGTGTTTTTCCTATATTTATATGTGAGGGCCCAACGGCTGGATGAGCTGTGCGCAGTGGGTTGGTGCATGTATGTTTTTAATGTTTGATTGATTTTACACATTTGTGCTTGCATATACATGTACATGTACCTTCGATAAATAAAGACCTTATTATTATTATTATTGATACAGGCATAGCAGATAATCTAACAGGATCTACAATAGAAAAATACAATTAAGCCAATTCAGGGGACTTTTTAAATAATTTGGCAGAAATAAAGGGACGTGCACCCACACTGGACTCTCGCCTGCCAGCCACCACCACCACCATAATCACCACCAACATCACCACTACCATCACCACAACCACCGACACTAACAAACCACCACAACCACCACCACCATCATCACGACCACCACCATCAACAACAGCACCACCAACATTACCACGAACACCACCTCAGTAACCATCACCACAACCACCACTATTACCACCACCAACATCACGAACACCACCATCACCACCACTGCCACACCACCACAAACCACCACTGCCACACCACCACAACCATCACTGCCACACCACCACTACCACACAACCATCACCACCACCATCACCACCACTACAAACATCACCACCACCGACACAATCATAATCATCGCCACCTGGTCCACCACCAAGGAGATTATTATTATTCGTGCAGGTGTCACATGCGGATTTATATCAAAACCGCACCCTGCACCATGGAAACAGATGACCTGTGCGGGTACGCCCGCGGGACCTGTGGTGATGATGGTGTTGGTGGTGTTGGTAGTGATGGTAGTGATGGTAGTAGTGTAGTAGTGCTGGTGGTGGTGATGGTGGTGTTGTTGGTAGTGATAGTGGTTGTGTTGGTGGTATGGTGATGGTAGTGGCGATGGTGGTAGAGGTTGTGTTGGTGGTGTGGTAGTGGTGATGTTGGTATTGTTTGTGGTGTGGTAGTGGTTATGGTGGTGGTTTTGTTTGTGGTGATCGTGCTTGTGGTGTGGTGTGGTGATGATGGTAGAGTTGGTGGTGTGATAGTGGTGATGGTGATGTTAGTTGTGTTGGTGGTGTTGGTTGAGTTGATGGTAGTGGTGATGGCGGTGATGGTAGTGGTGATGGTGACGATGGCATTGTTGTTGGTGCTGATGAAGATGATGGTGTTGGTAATGATTATGGTGGTGATGATGGTGTTAGTGGTCGTGTTGGTGGTGACGATGGTGGTGATGATGATGGTGGTGATGATGATGATGGTGGTGATGATGATGGTGGTTGTGGTGGTTATGGTGTTGATGATTGTGGTGATGATAGTTGTAGTGATGATGGTGATGATGCCATTGATATTGCTGATGGTGGTCGAAGCGCCCTGAAATGGGACACGTGCAAGTAGGTCTATCTGATAGTGTGGGTGCACGTCCTTTTTTCTGCCAAATTATTCAAAAAGTCCCCTGAATTTGCCAAAATACATATTTTTTCATTACTGGATCCGCGCCTGGGGTCAAAATGAACGCTATCCCGTGGCTTAACCCTGAAAGCGCTGATTTTTTTTATAATTTTTTTTTAAAAAACCTTGGGAGACCAAAGGGTTTATTTCAATTTGATATCATCATAAATGTCTTATTCAGCTCTTTTCGATTCATTTGAATACCTATGTTATGGGGTTACGGTCATTAAAAATATTTTTACTCTAACAGCGCAGGGATAGACATTAGTCGTCAGAATCTGATGTCTACAGACGTCAGATTCTGACGACTAAAGTCTATCCCCGCGCTGTAAGGGTTAAGTACTATTCTGGTTACAGGCCTATTGCGGATAATGTGACACAGTATCAAGCATTGAAAAGAAATTGGCAAATTCAGGAGAATTTATAAATACTTTGGCAGTAATAAAGGGGCGTGCACCAACACTGCCAGACACTTGCACATGCCCCAGTTCAGGGCGCCTCGACCACTATCATCATCAACACCAACATCACCGTCAATGGCACCATCACCACCATCACCATAAATGGCATCATCTGTATCACCACCACCACTACGACCACCATCACCACCGCAACCATCATCACCACAACCAACACTATCATCACCACCATCACCATCACCACTACCACCAACAAAACAACCATCACCATCATCACCACCATCATCATCACAACCATCATCATCTTCAACACCACCACCGACACAACCACCATTAACACCAACAACACCACCACCATCATCACCATCATCACCATCAATGGCATCATCTGTATCACCACCACCACTACGACCACCATCACCACCGCAACCATCATCACCACAACCAACACTATCATCACCACCATCACCATCACCACTACCACCAACAAAACAACCATCACCATCATCACCACCATCATCATCACCACCATCATCATCTTCAACACCACCACCGACACAACCACCATTAACACCAACAACACTACCACCATCAAAACCATCATCAACGCCATCATCACGATCAACTCCAACAACACTACCACCATCATCACCATCATCATCATTAGTAGCATCAAACTACCATCACCATCATCATCATCATCATCATCATCATCATCATCATCACCACCATCACCATCATCATCATCATCACCATCATCATCATCATCATCATTTTCTTTGTCATCATCATCATCATCATCATCATCATCATCATCATCACCATCATCATCATCATCATCATCATCATCATCATCATCATCATCATCATCATCATCATCATCATCATCATCATCATCATCATCATCATCATCATCATCATCATCATCATCATCATCATCATCACTACCATCATCATCATCATCACCATCACCATCACCATCACCATCATCATCATCATCATCATCTCATCATCATCACCATCACCAGCACCACCACCATCACCATCACCATCATCATCATCATTATCATCATCACCATCACCATCACCATCACCATCATCATCATCATCATCATCTCATCATCATCATCATCACCACCACCACCACCACCACCACCACCACCACCACCACCACCACCACCACCACCACCACCATCATCACCATCACCATCCATCACCATCATCATCATCACCATCACCATCACCATCATCATCATCATCTCATAATCATCATCATCATCATCACCATCACCATCACCATCACCATCACCATCACCATCACCACCACCACCATCATCATCATCATCATCATCATCATCATCATCATCATCATCATCATCATCATCATCATCATCATCATCATCATCATCATCATCATCACCATCACCATCACCATCACCATCATCATCTCATCATCATCATCATCATCATCACCACCACCACCACCACCACCACCACCACCACCACCACCACCACCACCGCCACCGCCACCGCCATTGCCATTGCCATCGCCATCGTCATCGTCATCGTCATCGTCATCACCGTCATCATCCTCACCGTCATCATCATCACCGTCATCATCATCACCATCACCGTCATCATCATCACCATCACCGTCATCATCATCACCATCACCGTCATCATCATCACCATCACCGTCATCATCATCACCATCACCGTCATCATCATCACCATCACCGTCATCATCATCACCATCACCGTCATCATCATCACCATCACCGTCATCATCATCACCATCACCGTCATCATCATCACCATCACCGTCATCATCATCACCATCACCGTCATCATCATCACCATCACCGTCATCATCATCACCATCACCGTCATCATCATCACCATCACCGTCATCATCATCACCATCACCGTCATCATCATCACCATCACCGTCATCATCATCACCATCACCGTCATCATCATCACCATCACCGTCATCCATGAACACCACCTTCGTCACCACTATCAAACTACCAGCACCACCAACTCAACCTCCATCACCATCACCTCTACATCACCACTACCATCAATTGAACAACCACTACCACGTACACTATCACACCACCAACACAGCCACCACCACCACACCAAAACTAACACCATCACCACTATCACGACATAACAACAATCACCACAATCCGCACGGGTGTCACATGCGGATCTTTATGAAAATCACATCAATGGGAACAGGCGACCTGCACTGGTACATGCACATGACCCACACGGGTTTTTGGGTCTTGTTCGGCTAAACAACCCTACCTGTGGAAACGTAGCCTTAGCGTGATAATCCCGGTTGATAACACATCCTTAGGCCCTAATCACGGTTGGGGTCGATTACAATTGATGCTTACGATTACGATTATGACTACATGTCATTTTTATTTATCGATTACGATTTTTCGTCATTATAATTATCAATTACGATTATGATTATGATTACATATCATTAAAAATTATCGATTACGATTATACTTTATTTTCTCCGATTACGATTATGATTATGATTACAATAATCATATTTCGTGATAACAGTCACGATTACGGGTGAAAAAAATTATCTTAGAAATTCTTATTAATAATAATGACTTACTATAACAAACTATAAATAACAACTGCAATTGAAATATACTTTTTTTTATTTATCCATATTTGTGTTCAAGAATGTCACAAACTATCTTACTGAACCTAATAAAATATTCTATTCTGCGTGATTCTACTTATTATCTGCGATGTGAGTTTTGGGATAACAAAGGTATCCTTATAAATATAATCTATAGTCTACGGATTTGTATTGAACATATATTTGATATTCGATTATTTCTTACAACCGAACTAAAAAAATAATTTCGTTTTTTGACAACTTGGCAGATAATATCAACCTTGTCGTTAAAAATTGTGTAGGATGGATAACGCTAATAGCAGCTGTAATTAGCAGTCGCGCCTGATTGCTATGCCAACAGTTGAGCATGGCGAGGAGCGTCCCTCCTATAAAATAATATCTATATAATAGGCCCACCATCTTGAAAACACAATATGCTGATCTAATATTGCTGATCCAATATTGGCCCATCTGCGACACTGGCCCAACAAAGACCAATATTGGATCAACGAGCCGTGTTTGCTGGGCACCCTTGTTTTCTAGGACGAGCAACACGTTGTGTACAGTTTGGAAGGCGAATTAAACATAACAAGACTACATAAGTCCAGGAGCTCCCGCGACGAATTAGAATTTGATTTAAGCAATTTTTTTTTGTGTAGGGTTTTTAATAAAGTCCTAGGCTAGGTCAAAAATCAAGACGCAAGACAACTAGGTCTAAGAAGCTCAGTCTAAGAGTAAGATAAGAACTAGACAGTCTGTCAGAGATTGCAAACCTCCATTGAAATTAATGATCCTAATCAGTATCCCAGTAATGGTCTACCTATCTGGCACGGTTTACCCGATATCAGGCCAATCGAGGTAACTAATAGCTGATTTACGGTCATTTTGAATTTGATATAAACTAGTTAAAAACTTAGGGTGCATCCTCCCCCGAAACCTCAAATTTTGTTTTATAGTAATGGACTAGCATCTAACACAGTGTGCAAAATATTGGGCATGTGAAAGTAAATAATGGCCGATAGGGGGCCATTTTGAATTCGATCGAGTCAGAATTTTTCAAGATGCATCCTCAGCTGAAATCTCACATTTCATTCTATAGTAATCGTCTAGCTATCTAGCACGGCTTACCAAATATCGGCCATGTGAAAGTGAATAATGGCCTAAAGGCGGCCATTTTGAATTTGATCAAGTCGAAATTTTCCAAGATACATCCTCAGCTGAAATCTCACATTTCATTCTATAGTAATGGTCTAGCCATCTAGCACGGTTTACCAAATATCGCCCATGTGAAAGTGAATAATGGCCGATAGGAGGCCATTTTGAATTTGATCAAGTCAAAATTTTTCAAGATGCATCCTCTCCTGAAATCTCACAATTTGTTTTATAGTAATGGTCTAGCCATCTAGTACGGTTACTAAATAACAGCTATGTGAAAGTGAATAATGGCCGATAGGCGGCCATTTTGAATTTGATTGAGTCAATTTTTTTCAAGATGCATCCTCTCTTGTAATCTCACATTTTGTTTTATAGTAATGGTCCAGCTATCTAACACGGTTTACCAAATATCAGCAATGTGAAAGTAAATAGTGGCGATTGGCGGCCATTTTGAATTCGATTGAGTCGAAAGTTTTTGAAAGGCATCCTCTCTCGAAACGTCACATTTTGTTTTATAGTAATGGTCTAGCCATATAGCACGGTTTACCAAATATCAGCCATGTGAAAATGAATAATGGCCGAAAAAGCGGCCATTTTAAATTTGATCAAGTCATTTTTTTTCAAGATGCATCCTCATCTGAAATCTCACATTTCGTTTTACAGTAATGGTCTAGCCATCTAGCACGGTTGACCAAATAACGGCCATGTGAAAGTGAATAATGGCCGATAAGCGGCCATTTTGAATTTTATCGAGTCAAATTTTTTCAAGATGCATCCTCCGCTGAAATCACACATTTTGTTTTATAGTAATGGTCTACCCATCTAGCACGGTTTACCAAATAACGGCCATGTGAAAGTGAATAATGGCTGATTGGCGGCCATTTTGAACTTGGACGAGTTGAATTTTTTCAAAATGCATCCTCTCCTGAAGCCTTACAATTTTTTTATAGTAATAATGTAGATATCTTGAGCGGTTTTCATGATTTTCCACAATATAAGGCATGTCGAGGTGAATAATGGCTGATAGGTGGCCATTTTGAATTTTATCAACTTCAAATTTTTCAAGATGCATCCTCTCCTGAAACCTTACAATTTATTTGATATTAATGGTGTAGCTATCTTGAGCGGTTTTCATGATATTCCGCAATATCAGGCCTGTCGAGGTGAATAATGGCCGATAGGCGGCCATTTTTAATTTTATCGACTTGAAATTTTTTAAGATGCATCCTCTCCTGAAACCTCACAAATTGTTTTATAGTAATGGTGTAGCTATCTTGAGCGGTTTTCATGATATTCCGCAAAATCTTTCAGTCGGATTTACCGATGTTATAAATTAGGTCAAAGTGCTGGGTCAACTTCAAGGTCAAGGTCCAAAAACCTGAAAAGGCACAACTAGGGACCTTAGAGAACATGTATGTGCAATATGACTGTCATCGGCCCAGTACTTTTCGAGATCTGCTCCGGAAACGAAGTGCGCGTCAAAACGTCTAAATAGGTCATAGTTCTGAACCAGAAGTAGGTCAAAGTTCAAATACCCCAAAAGGCACAACTAGACCCCCTAGGGGTGTTGTGTGTAAAATTTGAAGACAATCGGACAAGTACTTTCAGAGATATGCTCCGGAAACGAATTGTTTACGGACGGCCCAACGGCCCAACGGCCCAACGGCCCAACGCCGTCACATCATCATTTTCTCCCCTGCGACCTTGCGTATTGAATTCAGATTAAAAATATTTTAACCTGTCCATTAGCCACCTGGAAGTAACCCACATACCAAAAATTGTTATCCTAGCTTATTTTCTTACAAAGTTATAGGCAAAAGAAGAGGCAAAAAAAAAAACGGAGGTAGAATCCATAGCTCCCTCCGTCTCACCTACGGTGACGGCGGGAGCTAATTATGTCATTGTTCTCCCTCTATGTTAGCATTTAGATATATATATAGTATTAATAGCTATCTTCCAATATAAATTGTGAGCATATATTGATATCTCACTGCTAAGCATTAAGTGAAGGTTATCGCAAAATAGACCTATAGGTCTATTTGAAACCGAATTGTAGCTGTAGCCATAATTGTATTCTTTAAAATAAACAACCTACCCAGAAATAAATATTATTATTGCTCCAGACAGTTTTAATTTTCTGAGAACGACAAAACAATAAATTATTCACTTAAATATAAAAACATTGTTGAAATCTCTGGTAAAAGGTTAATCCAGGTGACCACACGACGATGTCAATTGTAATTAACCGTTTACACTGTCTGCTTACAGCAATGTTACAACTTATTATTTTATTATATATTTTTAATTCACTTATATCAAGAATACATTGATGTATTCTTGCTAATATGGCTGACGGGTCTCGCAGATGTCGTATCGACCTGTTCTCGTCAAGCAAAGTTAATATTATTACTAATAAAAGCCCAGTCACACTGGGGTATGGATTGACACGGTCACCCCGCACCGGGAATCAGCGTCGGTAAGCGTCTGTAAGCGTCCGTGGCCGTACATTTCCAGGCAGTCACCGCGTCACTTCTCGCGGCAACCGCGTCCATCCGTCGGCTGCCGCGAATCAACTTCTTGTTCAAAAATTCGTGGCCAAGCGCGGGTGTCCGCGGGGGCCCAATCATCCGTGAATCAGCGTAGATACACAGCGACATGGTGTACATGCACCGTAGGCATCGTACATACACCGTAGGTATCGTGGGCGTGCGCGACAGAGCGCAGACCGGAAATGGCTCACCCTGCACCCTTCTCCAAGACGGAGCCCCTGCACTGGCACGCGCTGTCCCTACGCTGTTCTACACTGTTATACGATAGCCTACGCCACCCTACGCACGCGCAAAATTTAATGCCAATTTTGGGTGTTGCAGCCTCGGATAGGCACGCCACTCCACACGATTGTACGCTAGTGTACGATACTCACAATACTGTACTCTACTATACGCTGCGAAACCATCCGTGCGAAGCTTCACGCCATGTCATGGTGCGAGTAGACCGTGGGACGGTCTGCGTAGTGGATCCGTAGCTACTGGCTGCGCTTAGTCACGCTGCCTACGGTCTCTGTACGCCATGTACGGTTTCTGTACACCGTTTGACGACATATCACGCTTACTCAGTCTATGTCACGGTATGTCACGCTGTCTACGGTGTATGTACGCCATCTCGCTGTGTCTGTACACAATTTTGTTGTGTCCGCCACCCAAATATGTCAATTTGCGAACCGCGTATGAAAAGGACGTGGATCGGAGTATTTTTCATTCTTCCCTGTTGACCTTCCCCAAGTTCCATCTGCTCCGTTGCTCTTCTGTTGCTCCATCATTGTCGTCAAATGCAGTTGAGGGCTTGGCAGCTGCAGCTGGTAGAGCATTGACGAATTACTTGTGTGAAACTTGGTCTGATGGCAAAAGAAAAGAAATAAAGAGAAGCCGCAAAGGCGCAGATATAAAGACGAAATTCCCGATTTCTTTTTTGCTGAGGGCTTGGAAAAGAGAAAAAAAAGCAAGAAAAAGAAGTCGCAAAGAAGCAGATATAAAGACGAAATTCTCGTCTTTATATCTCGCTTAACTGGTATATAATGCACAACACAAAAACTAAAAACGTACGCAGTTCTATAGTCTATGGACATGTTTACATCATGTGGGGGGCGGGGGCCCTAGGGCAGTGGCTAGCACCGCTGCTTTTCACGCCAGCGTTCGAGGTTCGGTTCCCGGTCTGGGCGGTTTGAAAGAAACAAAAAATGTTTCTTCCCCATCCACGTGTGAAAGTCAGTACTGTCGGGAGCCTCCGTGACCGAGAGGTAGCGTGCTCGGCCTCAGACCGCCAGGGCTCGAATTTCGAATCCCGTGTCTGGAGGACAGTGTCATCTCAATCATCCTCAGGAGGTTCTCCTGGCCCAGTTTAGCCTATATATGCACAAAGGTGGCCAAAGGTGGCCTAAAGCACGATTCATTTCATTTTACATTATGTGGTCATATTCAGAAGCCAAAATAAAAATACTGATTTTTTGATGATTTTATAGCCTGATTGTCGCTTTAATTATTTTCAGGAGAATACTGTGGAGCATAATGTTTCCTGACGCACAGTATAAATCTACATGGTGGCAAGATAATTAGAGCCCTTTTATTTACGCTGTGTTAAGCTATTTTGGCTCTCATTTAAGCTTGAATTATATTTATATCCGTGTTTGTAATTCCCTGATTATTGTAAATAAACATAAATCTAAAATGAACTCGGATCTCCTGGGATCATAGGCGGGCGGTTACGCAATGTTTGGCGACGTCACTAACAGTAACAGTGGCTAGTTTAGCGTGTCGCACCATTTCAAGCCTACGGGCTTGGCAGTTATCATATGAATAATATAACATCAGTGATATGATGTTTTATTACACGATTTGGAAAAACATAATATTAGTGTTGTAGTGATTAATTGCGCGATATACAAAATTGCAAAGACATCGTGTTCGTGTTGCAATGTTTTATTACACGATTTAAAAAGAAAAATGTAAAGGAATATTGCGCTCGTGTTGTGATGTTTTATTGTCCGCTTTAAAAAGATTGTTATTATCGTGTTATTCTTCCTTTACCGACTTTCCCCTGATAAAACTATCCCTAGAAACCGACTTCTTTTTTAAAGAGGACCCCTGAAGTAGTCCCTGGACGCAATACAGGCAATAGTTATGCGCATGCGCACATCAAACAAATTAAAAATGCAAGAGAACATTGTACGTCACTGACTATTCTGGTTGGCCATTTTCAACCACGCATGTAAAGAAATGTCTCCCTTTGCAATTAATGCAAGTCCATACACTTGTGGATCTCGCATAAATGCGAATTTGGTAATGGAAGAGTTAATATATTTAAAGGTGTTGTATAAATATATTTATATGCTGACACGGATCACTATCATGCATTATCGACAGCTAACCAGCAGGGCTGATTGACAGGCATGTACAAACTCTGATTGGTCAGTGTGATTGAAAGGTCTCGTATGATCTCGCGTCGAGAGTGATATTTTCCGAGATTTGACAAGCACACATTTAGGCGTATCCTCAAAATGATGACGTCATTATCTTTATAATATGCTATGTTCAATTTTTTTATAGGCAATAATCATGTTAATCTATATGACTAAGTGGACATCTGAAGGGTCCACATGGCTACCAGAGTTTTGTGTGGTTATCTGTACCCCTGGAATTAGATATAATTTGAAGATATATATTGTTATAAAGATATCTTTCAAGTTATATATCAAATAGTATAACATGCATTATAATAAATATAAATTGAGGATATATTTTATATAGGAAAACGATATTCTACACTGTACATGTGTTACACAACGAGAAATAAAGAAGCAATAAAATGAATATATCTGATATAAATAAATTCAAATTGAAATAGAATATTGGGCAAGCCAGTGTGAAACATGCATGCGGACAAGCGCACGGACCAGCATGTACAAACCCAATGAAAGAAATCATGTGCGCGCGGCTTTTATCACTGCGCCGAATAGGGTCGTCTGTAACACAGTCGATTGCCGTTTGTGACTGACTACATGTGATATGCCGGCTAATCGGTCCCCACTGTCCAGAGAAACGGTAAGCAGGCGAACACCGTATGCGTCTGATTACGTGCACTACGAGTGCCGTCATCGGGGAAAGAATCGGGGCATGGTTATGGCTACAACTGGTAGCTCACAGTCGGATAAGACACGGAAGACCGATTATGCATCAAAGTAATATATTTTCATATCGCCGGCATTCACCAGAGGGCTCTTCACAATAATATCTTATTGCTATTTAACAAAATAGAGACCTGTTTCCTTAATATTATTTTTGAGATATTGTAAAAATATATTATGAGAGATGGAATACTTTGCAAACGTGACATATCGGAACGGAAATCTCACTATTAATTCTACTAACTATATTATCAAAATAACATAGGCCTACTAGAATATAAATTGTTGTTATGTCTTTTAAGACGTTAATTGTCACAATCCATTGTTACATACAATTATAACTATTATAATATATCTGATTGGGGGACATTATTTAAGAAGCAAGATATCGGAATATCTGTTTTTGTTGTTTTTTGTTATATTTTTATAACAGGGAAGCATATGTTCACATGTCCTACTTAAATACTATGATACATTCCTTCTGTCAATATATATTATATATCTGAGTTACTATACGTGAGTTGCTTTGCTACAATCCTGGAAAATAGAACCATCTGATTATATTTCCATTGCTAAAATGTATATATATGTATATAGAAGGTCAGATGTGTGTTCTGTGGTTACCAGTTTAGTTACTCGGTGCTTAAATGAAATGAAATGAACAGGCTATTAGGCCACCTTTGTGCGCATGTAGGTTAAACTGGGCCAGGAGAACCTCACGAGGAGGTGTTTTAATACTGGGCGGTGTTATACGTGTGTGCATTATTTTTCAAGGCATTGTCATTGTTAGACATGTGACAATGGAGTATAATTATCTATTCGTACGGCAAACTCATCAGGTTATATTTACAGTCAATTGCATGTTCAATTGCATGTACATGTACCCGAGTACGAAATAAATATATTATATTAATAGGAGTCCGTAATTCCGTAAACTAGGCTGGCCATAATAGAGTTCAATTATAAAGAGTCCCGTAATGTTAATCACTGCCTGTTTAAGTGTGATATCCCTATTGTTAATCCCTGCAAATACGAGTTGGCCTAATGCTGGTTCATCATCTGCGACGCCGGCCTAACTTTAAAACAACAATGATTCAACGCTTACATGGCAGTTATGTTATGGCTGGTGTACGCCTCCGCCCACCCCGAGTCAGTCGGGGGGAGTAGCCGCCCCCCCCCCCCGCTCCCATGACACTGTTCATTGAAAGCTGGACATTGTCTGCCGCATAGTCTCACCAATAATGAAAATCATTATCCTGACTCTAGAAGCAATTGTGTCCATAATTGGAATATTAATTTATATTCTAGTAATCGGTTAATTAGTTCAAAATTTGTTTTTATTTGTTATTATCTTGGAAAAAATACTTATTATGTAAAGATAGGCTGAATTATGCTGAATAGGCTAAATGAATTTATTTGTTTGTTTGCAAGTTGGTAAAATATGCAAGTCTCTCTCTCTCTCTCTCTCGCTCCATATTATCGAACTGTTCTTTTGGAAACTTGAATAATTTTTATTTGTGCACCAGCTTGAAGTTGGGTCTCGCTGTGTGCAAGATTGCAAAAACATTTAACATTTTTCAAATCGACTGCAAAGTATTTTTTTTTCTTTTGATGACATTAGAAAGTTGTTGTTTTTAAAACTTGCTAATAAAATACCTAAAACGTACAATAGCTTGTAGAATCACAAAATTCTGCCAAGATGTCTCGTCATTAAAGCAGCCCCTTGGGATGACATCAATTTTTGTTTTTAGTTTTGTAATGAAGTAGTGTATCACCCAGATCAAGATTTTATTTTTTTCAAAGTTTTTAGATTTTTACAAATATTTTTAACCAACATTTCTATGAAACCAGAAGTAACCCAAACAAACTATTTGTATACCTGAAGGACGATTGAATGTTTCCACAGCATTGGGCCACATGCTGATGGCATCGGCCCAGCATTGGGTAGACAATCAGTGCTGCAGGTGTGTCCTCTCGTGTCCTGATTATAAGACACCAATTAGCGGCCACTGCTCTGATCTTACCGTCTGATACGTGGGAATATGTGATGTAAAGTGCTGAATATTGCTGACTTGTTTTGTTTACATGGCAATATACGACCTGGAAATACAACTATTTCACGCTTTTTCGGTGTTTTAAAATTGTTTTTTGACTTTTTCATATTTTCAGTTAAGATCAGTAAGCTATATAGCTTCATATAATTTAATTTTTCAAAATTGACAACATTGAAAATGTCTCATCCCAAGGGGTCTCTTTAACTTTAGAAGCGATTTTAACGTCAGTAATAAAATTAAATAATGAAATTATGCTGACTATCTTTAAATATATATTAGCTGTCAGGCTATTATTTATAGATAAAAAATATATGATCCCAATTTATGAATATAGTCATATTATTATTATGTATTATGAAGTAGTGCAGTGGCGTGGATATCAACCATGGATATTTGTAATTTTGTTGCATTAAACTTATATAACAAAATGTAGGGTTGGAAAAATATAATCCGATTAAATTGCGTGGCTTCAATTAATTATGTTTTCCTGTTAATTACCAGCATGAACACCCCGACCCAAGAAAATACAATTAAATTCCGGCGTCATCTTGAATTCGAAATTGATCATCTCTTCTCGAAGATTTTTCACTCCCATGCTTTATCAAATGCAACGCGGCGTCGCAGTCATCTACCCTGATGACATCGCAAGGCTCTGACAAACTGACCGCCATGTTTTAGCGGGCTTGGCTCTACTGTGATCACCAGAGCGCGCTAGCTGACTAGGGCCAACACCGTTACCGTCTTATCGGTAGGCAGAGTCACTGTCTTTTTTACACGGGCAGCTGTGGAAAAATGGTCGTCAGTGCGGCCGAGCTTCACGCAATGAGAGTAGCTTGGCTTAGCCGGGTAGCAGTCATCATCAGGCCAGTGGTTTTGATAAGATATACAGGATTGGATAACATGCACCGCCTACATTGAGCCCAATCAGCAGGTTGAGGGTTTGATGCCAGCATAGGGCTCCTTTGATATTACATCACTGCAAACATACTTATCTGATATGGCTTGGTCACTAGATGTGCCCTGTAACGTAACATTTTATCTCCATTCAGCCGAAGCACAGCACCATCTTTCACTGTGTTAGACTCTTGCTAATTTCTTGAAGTAGCTGCGTCGTCATGATTCGCAGAGTGAAAAGTGTGGGTCTACCCACATGTATGCGCAGTCCCTCTATGAGTCAAAATGGTATATTTTATGTACACATATTTTATTCCAATCCAAATTATTTAGTCTCCTTTGAAATACCTTAGATATAAACATTGCTTCATCTCCAGCAATATGATTTTAAAAATAATTTAGAGATACCGTACGTTCATTATGCAATCACTGAAAAAGACTATGCTCTTTATAATTTTGTTCAATTTCCAAATGTCAATAATATGTATAATATTTGCTAGTGATTGTAGGTGTTCGCCGTATTATCATGTTTGTAAGTTATTGTCTTGCTGATGACAATAACTACTACTTACTTACCCTCAGCGATCGCTAGACGTACGGCCTGTGGTGGTTTGATGTTCGTCCGATGTCATAGGCGCTGGACCGTCATCGGCCCAGCTTTGGGTCGGCGTTTCGCGTTTGTTGAAATTTTGGGTGGCCCTTGCGATTGCGGCTATTTTTAATCTTAGCGAGAGTCTCCCAGCCATGCAATTTGGTATAATAAACATTTATGTCTGTCTGTCTGTTAAAATTTATACTCATCTCAACGATATGGCTCAGTGAAGCATATTAACGACCTAGCTTCTATTATAGCTGTTGTAAAAGATACATTGTGTTATTTAGGGCTTATTCTCCCTTTTGTGTGCGCAACAACGCAACAGTTTTTATCTATAGGTATGCCATGTATTTTGAAATAACTTTTGATCTGATAGAACTTGTTTTAATTTTGTCAATATCATCCCGTTGAATACAAGTGCTAAGCTTTCATGATATCTCGCCTCATTTGTTTCACATATCGATAATCGACACACATATATCTAATTTAAATTGACTACTGCTCCAAATTAATTCAATTATTTGGTATGATGTTTTTTGTGAGTTACTGATATTTTTTGTAAGTTACTATTAGGCCTATATCTAATTACGGTAGAATACTTTGGTTGTGGTTTAGGCAGCAGACATACAACAGTTGTAATATGTTGTCTACGATGACTTCACGTTATTTATTATCACATGCTTGGAGATCTGTGTCGACCTGATGTTATATAAGCGAGGGTCAGTGCGTGTGTAAGTAGATAATACAAAGCTTGGGGCCAGCTCCATCAGAAGCCACGAGCTTTGTTTATTGTTTAACCCTTTCACCCCAGATGGTTGAAATCAGACCTAACTTTCATCGTATTCGCTAGGTGGCGAGGGAGTGTCCGAGTGATGAGTTAAGCTGAGTTTTTGCCTGCCTCCCCCTATGCTACCCCCTAAAGCCATTATTATCATATGTTCCTTTTTGTATTTATGTGTATTTTTATATTAGGCCTATGACTGAATAGATATATATCATGAGGAATACACAGGGGCGGATTTAGCTTTTCTCTGATGGAGGGTTTAAAACTTGACAAAGGAATATTTTACTGTAAGGGGGGTCAGGGGGCGCCCCCGGGGAAATTTTTGATTTTCAAAGGCTTTCTACTGCAAACTAAGGCTATCTGTGTCTAGTTTGGGGGACACCGTAGGCTACACAGTGTTCTGTGTATCTAACTCATATTTGACAGTCCCCACTGTTTGTTCCTCAGTATAGGGCCTATGTCACCAGTTCATAAGGAAACCTTTAAATAAGATGTTTCTTCTTCTAGCGGACAGACTTTACAAAAGGATTGATTGATGATTCTGTGTGTGTAATTTAATATATTTACAAGTATACCCCTTGGGACAGAATCATTATATTCTACCAGTGTAGTCCGGCAGCCAAGTCCCTTATTTTGCTCTAACCCGGACTTGGAGTATATAGTTTTTTTCTTTGCAGAATATTGTTGTCCAGACCCCCTACTTAAAGAATCCAGAGGGTGTGGAGGTGTCACCCTTGGGCAATTTTAGCTATTCACGTTTTTCAAAATGGCCGCCAATAGCCTCAGTGGAAATGTAACTTTTTCACTTTCTGCCCTAGAAATGTGTATAATACCACTTTTCCAACTAAATTGACCACGAAAAACTCATTTCCGGCATTATTTGTTTATTTAGAAGCTTAATTACATAAATCCAAGATGGCCGCCACCACTACATTGGCAATGCACATTTTGTATCATTAGAAGCATGACATTTAGGTACAGGTACCTGCATGGTACCGGTATACAATTTTCTAAGCCTACTTCTGACTTTACAAAGGCTATCACATTTGGAGGCATAGCACTAGACTCTAATATAGATTAATCTAGGCCTATAGCATACAATAGTCCCAATACAATTATTTTCTCCAAAATATTGGTCAGGCTTCAAGTTCATCAGTTCCCATATATCAAGACATTGACAAATTTAAACTGGGTTGCATGTCTGATCTGATGCAGCTGTTGGCAGATATTGCCAACAAGAGCACAATTTCAAAGATTTGGGTAGATCTCCTAATAAAACCAGTTATGATCATGATAATATATATATGTACGTGCTGAACGGGAATCAGATTGACCTTTACATAATAATAGCTGCAGTTGAACAGATGTTACCATACATGCTTTGCACCAGGAAATATGCAGCTAGGCTATGACATTAGATATCTTGAAACAGTACATGAAAGGTGAACACACAATGCACCATGATCCATGTTGTTCTAATTGTGTCCTGAGTGACATATTCATCGCGGCAAATTATATGAGATACGGGGGGGGGGGGGTTAAAAACAGGTATGTAGGCCTACAGACATGGTCGTTTAGCCTACATTTTTGCGCAAGACTGGATATTATGGTCTTTAGAATATGGATGCCAATGTAACAATTCAAATTCAAAATAAGCATAAAGAAGAGTTTTCAACCAAGATTATAGACGACTCTAAAGACCGGTTTTCTTCTCGAAAAAAAATGCACCACCAGTAATATAATTATCATTACATGATAAAAACTTAAATAGAGCTATATAAATTGGCATAACATTTATGTATATATTTGAAGCTAATTGGTCTGAAGGTTTTCGCGATTCAATCACCAAGCAGATAGTAATAATTAGTTGGGTTAGAAAACCGTTGAAACTTGGTACTGAAATGGTGTATGCCCCTGCAGTAGTTTATGGTCGTGTTCTTGAGCTTCAATCAAATCCCAGAAGTATCAATATTAATGATATATATTGGTACACGAACTGGCTCCATTCGCAACTGCTATGTTTGACACTCTATTTGAAACGAAGATAACTAAATCAAAGTGTAACCTTAACAACCTCAGGTAGACATATGTCGTAGAACTGTGAATGCCACTAGCTTGGTGGTCGTTGGTTCAGTAGTGATGTGGACAATAGCTTGGCCTACTAAATGAACTGTCGATGACTTCACTACAAAATTTAAGTCATTTCTTTCTACTAAGCTCATTTCCGTCAATGTGTATGAGTATCTAATATTGGATAAAGCAAAGAATTCAGCTTTAATGGAAATGCAAGAATATGCGGTCCACAAACTGGTTAGCAATGCACTTCTTCCTGCTCAAAATGTGATCCTCACGGTTAGTGAAAATTAAATACAAACTAATCAGAGCCATCATCAAATAGGGGCCTACATTGAAGAGGATACAGTGACCTGTACAAATCTAGTTGCTGGTTACATCAACTTGTAATCACTGGTGATGATAATGTGCCAGCAGAAAGTAGCCATGATGATATAATACTTAGACCAAAGTAAGCACCTCGCACGAAAAATCTGAAAATTGTTATCAGGCACTTGCTGTGCACTGAGAAAGAGGTTAGTCATGGAGTAAGTAGTGTAGTCTCAGATGACACATTTTTTTTTGCTTCTGTGCCATTTTCGAGAAATTCGTTATTCGTTTTGTCGCATATGTGACCAAACTCAGACATTTTCGAACAAACAACTACATTTATGGCAGCATGTTATGGTCTAGCCCTGAATACAAGGCTATCTGCCGAGCTATGCAGCTCCGGCGAAATAGACTTGTACTCAGGTCTAGTTATGGTCAGCCACAATTCTCTACCATGACAGAAGGTATAATCAGTGGGCATAATCAGTGGGCTGGCAAGCAAGCACTAGACCATTGCCCCATAACTGTGTTAATTGCCTCCAAGAACAACGGATGCCTTCACAGAAAAACTTTAAACAGTACATCTACAGGTACAGCTTTGAAAATATGCTCTAAAATCCCCTCCTAATTTGGACCCAAATGATTTTGGCTCGCAAAATGGACGGGTTTCGGACGGGTTGCCAGCGGCGTAGGCCTACCCTGGTTCCTCCTCTCAACAACGGTGCAAAGGCAGTTCCTGCATCTGCGCAGGCACTATGGTGATGGCCGTGGTAGGGTCTTAACCTACCGGCAATAGAGTGTTTGACATTAGGTCTATCACTACGGATGAATGGAGTTACTCTCAGCTGATGCTACACTGGGATTATCATACCCGAAGATAGAGGAGCTGTGTTTTGTATAGCTAAACCCAAGTCTCCCGACCGTCTGGGGATAAATCCTCTAGACATGCCCAGAACCCCTTATCGGGCGAGTGAAGAAAACCACTCTCAATAACTCACCATGCTCTGTCACCCTCACATCGTCATCTGTACATCATGTATCTCATCAATGGACTGCACTAGTTTTAGTGTATTACAATGTCACTTAAATGACATTTAAAATTGGTGTCAAAAAATGGCATTGAGCATTATTCTACTACTACTACCGTGTCTCCATCTGCCTGAGGCCGGGTACATTAAGTAGTCAAGTTGTTCATCTACACGTATAGTATGTCTGTACGGCCATCTCCAATTCCTCCTGTCGGTTTATGCAAATTAAGCTCCGCAGCTGAGGCATAATCGCTGGCACCTTTTTTTAGTTTTTAAAGTAAAGTTATGATGTTTGGTGATTTTAATGTACGTATAGGCAGGCCTACAATTTAGGTCAGAAGGTATAAACAGTCATTATAGATTGATGGTAATTATATTTTATATAGCCCTTCCTCATTATATATATCTAAGGTGGTATATATGGTGAATAGGCTACATGAGCATTTGCCTGTATGTCGTTGCTGCAGTAAATATTTTTCTACTAATAATATTGCTGTTATTACGTTTTTGTTTTGATGTTGCTCTCATAATTTTTATTATATATGATCTCGCTTAATCCACGTACAAAATTAATCCACAGAGAACGTTTGGCTAGCAATGTAGTTTCACACTAAGTCTTGTTTCTGTTCAGAAATGTAGGGCCTACTTGTTGGTTTGGTTGAGTAGTGGTGGCCATCTTGGATTTATGTACGACGGCGACTTCTATATTAAAAAATAATGCCGGAAATGAATTTCTCGTGGTCAATTTAGTTAGAAAAGTGGTACTATACATATTTCTGGGCCAAAATAAAAAAAAGTTATATTTCCACTATGGCTCTTGGCGGCCATTTTGAAAAACGTGAATAACTAAAATTGCCCAAGGGTGACACCTCCACACCCTCCGGAATCTTCAAACAGGGGGTCTGGGCAGCAGTATTCTGCAAAGAAAAAACTATATACTCCAAGTCCAGGTATACCACCATGGCTGCCGGACTAGTGTAGTTGATGTTGTTCTGAACAAATAATACTTAAAACGTTATGCTGCTATTCTGGAGTAGTATCACCACATTTAACAAATTCGTGAAACGTATATTTATTAATGTTGCATGAATATTGGTGCGATTGCAGGAGAAGCCTAAATGTTGTATCCTATGCTGCCTAAATCTGTAGATTGGTAAACTTTTGTAAAGTAGCCCTATAGGCCCTACATCGAATGATTTTTCTGAAAGAGAGAGGAAAATAGATTTGCGCATCATGAGAGAGGGTTCTTGCATTCGGTGCCATAGAAAATATCAGCCTGGGGCAGAACACATGGGGCAGCTGGGGGAGAAGTGTCGGTTGAGATTGATATTAATGGTAATCCAGGCGAAAATATTACAAAAAATAAGGCATCTTTTGAAAATTCCAGCGGAGACAGCTGCCCCTCTGCCACCCCGCAGGCTATGGGCCTATGACCCTGATCTAAGATGAGACATTTCAATTAAACCACAAACTTGCCATAATAGCCTACTTGCAGAAACAAGAACCCATGCGACGGTGTTCGCCTGCTTACCGTTTCTCTGGCATATCACATGTAGTCGGTCACAAACGGCAATCGACTGTGTTACAGACGACCCTATTTGGCGCAGTGATTGATCAAGTCGTGGTGTACCATCTCTGCACGGGGATCGTGTATACATGTATGTGCACGCGCTAACATTTGTTCAATGCTGCAACACCATTAAGCCAATGGCATGGTTGGATCGTGTGATTTTAAGCACGTTTCAAATCCTGTGTCTCGGCGCTACTATAGTCACATGTAGTAGAATAAGATCCATATTTCACAAGGCCTATTTGGTGGATGACTGATGAGTAATATATTTCTTATTCAAACACCTATAACTATATTCGATAGATTTCTAGCTAGATGAGAATGTATAGGTTTCACTGTGTTTCACGACTCGTTGGTGCTTATTTTCAGTCAGACAGTGTCATATATGGGTCCAAATAACTCACTTTTCACCTAGAGACGACACTTCAACAATTTTTAACAAATATTCAGGCTTGATATATAATATTTTTGTTACTTCCCATAGTTGCTACAGATACAAGGTATTCAAAAAATAAATAAAAGCTGCACAAAACATATTTTGGGATGGCACCTGAATGTATACCACCTTCGAAAATTTGTTTGTGATGTGCCTAACAAGTACATTATGGTGTATACTGCGATGAAGAAATAACATAAGATGTAAGTTGTGCCTTCCTAATATTAAAGCTTCGGGTGTTTATTAAAAATGATCAACAGAATATGACAGTGAATCATAGTCTTCTATGCCAGCAACTCCTATTAGATATTATACTAGGAAATAGTTAGGCACATCATTTTCGCTTCATAGGTGGTATTAGACAAAAATAGACTACACGCCAATACTATATTGATGGCTATGCCTGAACATGCCTATGGATTCCAATATGAGCATGATAGACATACAAAAATTGCGTTATTTATCTATATCAAATGCATGTTTTCTATCAAATCATGATGTGCCTAACATAACAGTGCGTTAAAACGGGTGCGTATTTTCACCCGTATTTCCACCATTTTCAACTGAATAAACTGGGTATGGACCATGCTGGCTTCAGACATTCGACATCCGTGATCAATGGTGAGAACAATCTAAACTATGTGAACTTTTAACAAAAAGATTAAGCACAGTATCATTATACTGTAGACTATTGTATAGGAAAAGACAATTAATTTAACAAGCAATCAGAAACAGCTTTGAAAATAAGTACTCCCATGTATCTGTTCTAAAGTTCAGCATCTCAAGACCTTGCTGAGCGATAAAAGGGGTATTTTCTGTTTGGCTTTGCTTCACACACCAGCAGAATGTTCATGTTTGATATCATGACATGATGTGCCTAACTTTTTCTGCAGGCTGCATATATTACCATGATTGTCAACAATACATTGACTTTTGATATATTTCAATGTGTTTTTCTGCTATTTTCATAGATCAAACTGCCCTAGATATGTTTTGTATTATCCCATTATTGTGAGAATATGTCAATATTTAGCGCAGATCACTACTTTTCTGTTAGGTACATCATGAAGTTAATAATTTGTGAAACAATAAAATGTTTGTAATACAATTAGTGAGGCTCAAAGTAAACACAATGATGTCACATATTTTACGTGAGTTGGTAAATATCATTGCAGAAATAGAGAATGAACATGTATTTTCTACGTTTTTGTGATTAATTAGCTACAAGGTGATGTGCCTAACTTTTCGTTAGTCACATCACCACCAAATGTTTTAAACCCTATTAATGACACATATACATTTGTACAATCAGATAATTTTGTAAAAACGGTATGTGTTGTCCATATGAATAGTTTCAATATTTTTTTAAAAGTATTATTAAGTATTAATTTGGTGTACGCTACTAAGATTTGAGTTAGGCACATCACTTGAATGTGAAATCAGTTTTTAAAACTATGATGGAGTAGACCATTTCACTTGAAAATTTGTCAAAATGTGCATATTAAACCTGCCTGTGGATACCAGCGTGAATTTTATTGATATTTTAAAGTTTAATTTTAGAAAAAAATTCTGCTGATTGTATGATGTGCCTAACCTTCATTTCTTGTTGATAATTTGAAGTGGTAAGGCAAATATAACGCAGTTAAATGTCTTTCGGTGGTTCAACTTATATGGTAAAGTATTAACGACGTAGAAAGGCTGATATTAATAGTAACAAACTCCAGTTTCACATGCTCATGTGAGTGTTCAGTGTTGCAAAGTACAAAAAGAATATTGATTTAAATTTGGTGTATATCACTCATATAAATCTTGTTAAAATTATCTGAAATCTTCGTTATTCATACGCCAAGTTTAGACTGTAGGCCTTTATATATTAGTTTTTAAAACCATCAGTTTTGATACTTAAAACATATGTGGTGATAATGCAGGATATGCATGATGTGCCTAACATTTCAACGACATTTTCTGTTGCCATAGCAGTGATAAAAAATGGTTGAATTGGTGAATTTGTTATCTTCTTATATTCACAAATTGACTAAAGGCATCATAGAAGCAGTCATGTGATCAGGGAGTCTACTGATACAATGTATGTCATTAATCAGTATTTGATGCTAGTAAGGAGGCTGAAATCGGCATTTCAAGAAAGAAGACTGTGTCTCAAAAAACATTATTTTATTCATGAAATTACGAATGAATATTTCTGATAGTTTTTAATATATATGCCAATTATGGGAGGCATATATCGGTTATCTGTACATCATAGGGTGGCTTTAATAGTTGCAATCTAAAAATGTTAGGCACATCATGGAAAATGATAGTGTTTTTATTCTATGCTGAAAAAAACTATAATTCTTCATGCTTTGAATTATAATTGGTATGGTAAGTTAGATTACTGTTTGTGCTTCCGAATTAAAAGCATAACAAGTAAATTTGAGCAATTTTAAATTTTACCCTAGTATCTGAGCCCTAAGAGGCCATTTGTACATTTCCAGGCGATATGACCCATATATGCTGGGGCGCTTGTAAATCTGTCTGACTCGAAGATCACTGAGTCACAGTCATTCTGACACAACTCAATGATTAATCACCCAACACACACAGTACAGGTGTTATTCAACGTTCACCTCTATGACGTTAGCCAGTGATAAAACAACATACATGTACAACAACTAGACACCATGTAACAGTAGCATATCCACGCTCACAACACGCGGACCGTGGCTCAACCATGTTGACACAGCTACACGCAGCAGGCTGATGTCTGGTAGGTTAATATATTTTTTTCAAGCGAAACACGGAGGGGGAGGGGCGTTTACTAGGGGGGAGGGTGCGTTTATTAGGGGTAGTTAAAGCATACAACAAAATGCTGTCAATGACAAAGGCCTATGCCTATAATAGTGCTTCATTTTGTACAAGTGGGTGGCCGTGTTGCCAAAATCTATATATGACCTATCGGATATTATAAGTTGTTTAAGACAGTGTTAGTATGGTAAACTTTTTATATTATCGTATACAGATCAAGTGTACTGTACGTCAACACCTATGTTGTCATGATTTTTTCTGCGGACAACCTTCATTCATGGCGGACAACCAAATAGTGACCAATGGTTGTCCGCAGGACAACTTGTCTTTCACCCCTTATCGTGAACGCTGTAATATACATTATATTTGTAGCATTTCAAATACATACATGTTTTTGATAAATTCGATATAATTTTTGATTTTTATAAAGTTAAAAACACATTTATTCGTGCAGTCTTGCAATGGGAAATAGAGAGAAAATTTGTTGTTTTGATAACAGTTACTCACAAATAATTCACCTGTCACCGACACATGAAATTCACATATAGTTACACAAAATATCATATTATGACCTTTATTTTGCTCAATTTTTTTTTGTTTAATGTTGATTTAGGAAAAAAACAAATTGCTAACGACTAATAGGGTCTAATAATAATATTATATATTTATTTGGCGCACATATTCAGCTCATCATATGGGTAAAACCAAAAATTGGGGTAATTTTACATAGAATTAGTGTCCCCAGGACTTAAAAGGTCCGCATTTTGATTCAAATATAATAATATTAAAAATAAATGGTGCAGCCTTACTTTTAGGCATTACTACTGAATAATGTTTAGATTATTTGTAAAAAAAAATATATATATATGGTTTTATAAGAGCTCTATGTCATGGAAACGTGGAAAATGGCATGTCCCCAGAGAAAATTCCACTATTTGAAACTTCACTGTAGGATACAAAATCACAATATAATTCTAAAAATTACATTTCATGGCTAGACATTGTTCACTTTAACTAATCAATGATCAAAATTCGACTTAAAATTGATATCGATATAAATAATTTT
Source organism: Flabesymbios commensalis (assembly GCA_964017125.1). Taxonomy (NCBI): domain Eukaryota; kingdom Metazoa; phylum Annelida; class Polychaeta; order Terebellida; family Flabelligeridae; genus Flabesymbios; species Flabesymbios commensalis. The sequence continues at coordinate 32,523,757 of OZ024911.1, read as the reverse complement.
GATGAATATACATGTCCCTACATTTGCACTCTACTCCGTTACCATCATTGTAGCATGCCCCATCAAGTGAATAATCATGAACTAAAATTATATCAAGTGTAGTTTGACACACTGAAGGGCCTTATACGAGTTTTTCACCTTGAAAGAATTAATATTGTTGAGTGACAAGTTATTCGAAACAGGTATAACCCAAAAGTTAATAAATATACTTTTGTTTTTACTACTCCGTTCCTAGCCTTGTGGGTATAAAAACGAGGTTGGTTTTATGCTTGCATGCCTACAACAGTTGCTATGGGGACTATTTCCACCCGTATCATATATTTTTGAATTATTGCTCATATCTTTTTATTAATCCCTAGAATACTTTCAATTTTACTACTCCGTTCCACTCTACTCCGTTACCAAGAAAAGGGAACGGAGTGGTGAATTGTCAAATTGTATGGGTTTTAAAATCATAATGATTAATGAAATAGTCTTTTAAAACATGGTTCGTTGTCCCCATATAAATATAGCACCCATTTATGATCAATGTTATGAGGAGAAAATATACAGTTTATATTTATGTCGAGCCAAACATTTGGTAACGGAGTTGAGTATTTTTTTAGTTGGTAACGGAGTTGAAATAAGGATTTTTGTTTATCCCATCAAATTTTCTTAAATTATTAGCAGTTTGAGGTACGATTGTTTAGTATTATGCTTCAGTAAGGTTATCACGTTTAAAAGTGTGATGTCAAGCTGAACAAAGTAACATAATTTTTGAAATGGTTTGGATTTGGTAACGGAGTAGTAAGTGGAATGCTGCAACTTTTTTAAAATGACGTTTTTGAAGCAAAAAATAAAATTTCTAGCGCAGCCAGTGGCTTTTTTATGCTCTATTGGGATCAGCGCGCCAAACCCATAAAGTAGTTTTCCTCCTCTTTGATGGTCACCTCACTGCCATTTTTGATGCTACAAAGTTACCCCAATTTTTGGTTTTACCCATATACCTACAGGCTACATGGCGACTTACATCATATTATCCCTGGTCATTGGACCTGTTAGGCATAGTTGATGTACCATTTCAACTCCCCGGGGAGCATACATCACTGCAAACGTTTTGCGCTAGTGATTTTTTTTATTATCGAATATATTACCCATCTCTATCCTACCAGGTAAGCTTACTCATTCACACCTGAGTGAAATGAAGCACGTATGGGCACAACATTGACACATCATTGTCCCAGTGTGGAGAGAGGAGAAACATGATATTTCTCGGAAAATCACGCACCAAGCAAGCCTTAAACTCGGCTAATTGAAAAGTTTTGGGCTTTATCCATTGCATCACGTCCCACACTTCCCTAAAACAGTTTGTTCTGTGTATGGTTATTGATCAATTTTTCTACTTTTCGTTTGAACTGTAAGTGGTAGATGTTTTTTTTCATAAATACAAGATGTTGATAAACTTTTTGCTTAAAGAGATTGGCCGTTTTGCAATTACCATGCATATAGATTGTTTCAGAACAATTGTGTGTTTAAGGTTCAAGTGTTCTTTAGTTTCTAGGTGGAATGTCTCAACATGCGCTTCTCAAATAAATACAAACTACTTTAATTTAGTCATGTTTATGAAGTATAATATCACCAATAGGCCTACATCTTTTTTGTAACCCTAACAGTGAAAACATCTATATAACATAACGTTCACAGTCGAAAACATCCACAAAACATAACTTTCACAGTAAAAACATCGAATTAACATAATAAATAAGATAGCGTTCACAGTGAAAATATTCAATTAACACAACGTTCACAGTGAAAAACATCCAAATAACATAACGTTCATAGTGAAAAACATCCAAATAACATAACGTTAACAGTGAGAAACATCCAATTACCATAACGTTAACAGTGAAAAACATCCAAATAACATAACGTTAACAGTGAAAAACATCCAATTACCATAACGTTAACAGCGAAAAACATCCAATTAACATAACGTTCACAGTGATAAACATCCAAATAACGTAACGTTAACAGTGAAAAACATCCAATTAACATAACGTTCACAGTTGAAAACATCCAAGTAACATAACGTTAACAGTGAAAAACATCCAAATAACATAACGTTCACAGTGAAAAACATCCAAGAAATATAACGTTAGTCTGTGGTTTGTCCAGTATCCATAAACGTTAGCAACACAAACACAAAATGTGTTTAATTATAGCCTTGACTGGTGCAAAGCATTACATTCACTGTAATGAGATACATTATTTCATTTTCTATGGAAATGGCATGTTCAGAATTACAAAATGGGCACTTAACAGGCTTGAATTGTCAAATCTTCACAAACCAAAATGCTAACGTTACTACTGATTTATCACAGAGATGGTGACGTAAATTTTGACCAATACATTTTACAAACATTCCTACCTCATAGCGGTATTTTTCTGAACTAACACGTGCAAGCAATAGCCACACATTTCAAAACCATGTCACATGGGCAGTTAGTATACAAATTTCTTGCTGTACAGTGCGTAAACTGCAGTGCTATTGTTACGCAGTATAGGACAGCGAATTTCGTGACTGACAACTCGATGCCACTATATGTAGACATTCAATAATATAACATTTTGTGTTATATATTTTATTAGACAAACCAATTACCTGGTCAATTGCTCAAGTTCATATTTATGGTGTAAATAGTTTTGACGTACAAAGACTTTTAATTTTGCTAACGTGATGAATACATCTTTGATGTACAAAATCACGTTTTAAGTGTCAATTTTAAACATCTATATTTTTGTCAAAAAATATTTCGGGTTAAAATAGAATTTCAATAATCATAATTTGATATATTGTTTTTATGATGCAGCATAATGCTGGCGAAACTAATTGAAGAATGTTGACAAAAATGATGTAGAAAAAACATGACATGTCGCCAAAGTAGGTTTTGTACCCTTGATATGACAGGTTTTTCACTACGTTTTATTAATTTTAAGTTTTCACGATTTTTCTTTATCTCAGAAATTTTGTGCACTATATGCCAATATGGTAACCTTTAAGCACACCTATTTCCTCTTTCATATACTGAAACAATAAAATGTAATTTGCAATCATAATAATGCTAACGTTATGGTACACATTATCGTGGAACCTGCCTTTAGCTCTAAAAAAAATATATAATAATTCTTCATTTTCTAGATTATGAAAAGGAAATAATTTATTACAATCAAGACAGAAACATGTTAAACTATCTTGCCTTTGACCATACAAGTACTGTTTTCTTAACTCTTTTATACATTTTTTGTGTATCCATTTTTGCCATAAAGAACACTTTAGCACCTTGTTAACTAGCCTACTTCATTTCTACATGCCCCACATAAACTTGAGGATACCTTAATCATTTTAGCCATAACAAATCATAAAAAGTAAGGAACAATTACATTTACAACTTTTCCAGAAATAGACATAGAGTCTAAATTGTTGATCTGAAAAAGATGAAAATATACAGGAATATGTTAAGGTATACATCTGCTTTCATTTGAAGAGAGAACAATTCAAATCTACCAGAGTTAGTTAAACCTTCAATATACCATACATGAGATAATGGATAATAATTATGCGCTCCTTAGAACTTCAAATACATATGCAAAACATCGAACGTGAAAACCTATGCTATGGTGGTATAGTGTAGTGTGATCAATAAACTTTGTATTGGAGGTGAAATTATCATTAAGATATAAGATGTGATGATTTTAATACAATTGTGAAAAAGTCGAAGCCAGTCAAATGTGTCAATATTGCACAAAATGTGAAACCATATCGTGTAAATGAACGAGCAAGAGAACTAGCGTAAAGTGCAGCGAAAAACAAACAGTGAATGTAAAAAATAAAATGTCTGACCGTGAAGAACTTATAAAAGTTCATTAGCGTGTACTAATCACGTCTAAAGGATATGCAATATTATATAAAGTGATCAATAAGTGTATCTTACTGTTTAATCAGGTGAAAATAGTTGAGAATAGTTCGTGACGGAGATTGATTGGCCTAACGATCACGTTTTCTGCTAGTTCTGGCCCACCGCGAGCCTAAATTGATCTGGCTTGCCCAAAATGCAATGGGTCACGGATGGGACTAGTTTTCTGCCAGCTCGAACAATCGTCGCGTCTATGTCGTCGAAAATGTATATTATTCTTGCTTTCCGTCAGCAATGACTGACAATTATGTCAATAAAATATTATATTTGTGAATGTGGCTGTAATAATGGTAATAGTCAGTGCATGGTATAGTCTAGAATATATGTAGGCTATGTGATTTTAACCCTATCAGGATACTTCATATATTTTAAAGAAAACTAATGTAATGAAACATGCTAAGGCCTATAATATAGCATATTATGGATGGTTGGGCTTTATTTGAGATACAATGTCATCAAATTTTTATTCACCTGGAGTTGGGAATTGCAATTTAGCATTCCCCATCTCAAGGTGAATGAAAATAAAATAAGGCTAGATGAGTGATGTTGAGAAGTTAAACAAGAATCTGAGAATTTGATGACTAAATATTAAAAATATTATATATGTATTTAACCCTTGTACTACTAAAGTTTTTGTGAGTATTTTTCATTCATTTAAAGCTGAAAGTGCTAAAGCAATTTCCAGCTACAAGTGAATAAAAAATAATATTATTTATAAAAAAATTGACCTCACCCAAATTGCATTATTTGATCAACTGTACATCTACCACAAGATATGTTACAAATTTTAGTGGTATTTTATTAAGTCTGAAATTTGCTTAGCATAAGGTTTCAAATAAAAAATGGACCTAATGTCAGAAATGACTGACAATTATGGCAATAAAATATTATATGTGTCAATGTGGCTGTAATAATGGTAATAGTCAGTGCATACCCATATATAATATAATGATCTGATAATGTACATCTATGCAGTAGTTTTGTCAGGAAGAGGGAGGGTTTTCAACCGGAAATATAACAGGGAAAAGTAAAAACAAGGAATTTCTGGTTATGGAATATGCCATGGTATTGTAATCTTGATTTTTTTTCAAATATAATAATTAAATATTGTGCTATAAATAGTTGAATAGTTGTGTTTAGCCTTTAATTTAATATATAGTTGAATGGTCGTGTAATAGCCTTTTATTCAACATGTTCAACCTTGAATCAATAAAATTTAAAGTAGAAATAACTACGTTGATTCAAATTGTACAAAATTAGGTAATTTTTACTCACTTTAAGCTCTGTGTTGTGGTAGCAAATCCATACAACATCAAATAGGTTAAAATTTAAATTCTATAATTTAGCGCTTCTCATGTTCAATGGTTAACTATTTTAAAAATTAGCAACCCAGTGCTATGCAGTGACCAGATTTAATATCAAAGAAATGCTAATATGCTGATATTTTTCAGGTTTTTCATATTATTTTTTAAAGAATGTGTTTAATTTTGTTGTTGAACATGTTTAATGTATCTTTCTGATAGTTATCATTAAAACATGAAGAATTTACTCTGTATTTTTGATTGATTGCTGTTGGTCTTTACGATTTTTAATTCATTTTCAGAGAATGTGTTCGTATTAACACAAAAAATAAATTACAATTATTTTAAGTTGTTTTCAATTTGGCGGAGATCATATATCAAGGTTTTATCATCTTTATATCTCTGGGTTTTATATTGTTTTTCAAGTTTTTGATTGGCAAATACAGTAGGCTATTAGCATGATTAGCAACAATATCATTTTAATTTTAAAATATGTATCGGTATTGTACAAAAGTTATTATTTTATAAAATATTACTTTATGCTTAAAATGGGGGGGGGGGGGGGTCTGGAAATGCCCAAAAACTAAAGTAGCTAAATCATAGCCTAGGTTTAGACCTATAGACTATAGTCTATATTGAGCCATCTATCAGATTCTATAGGGCCTAGGCCTAGACCTCTGTTTAGACTAAACATGATTAACCCTTCTGCTGCCGGAACCGTATATATACGGTTTCAAGCACGTTTCTGAACAAATAAAATGACACTGAAATGCCCAAAAACTAAAGTAGCTAAATCGTAGCCTAGGTTTAGACCTATAGACTATATATAGTCTATATTGTGCCATCTATCAGATTATATAGGGCCTAGGCCTAGACCTCTGTTTAGACTAAACATGATTAACCCTTCTGCTGCCGGAATCGTATATATACGGTTTCAAGCAAGTTTCTGAACAAATAAAATGACACTGCAATCCACAAAATTTTTTGATAGATACTCAAGTTTATAATTAAATAATTCAATTTTGCAGATGGCTATTTTTCATAAATGGACATCTTTTTCGCCATTTGAAGCTGGAATTTGCGTTAGCAATTCCAGCTTCAAATGAATGAAAAATAGAAATAACAATTCAGCAGCCTAAGGGTTAAAGTCAGCATAATTTTCGGAAAGGTCTACAGTCTGTTTCACCAGATCCTGGGAGTAGCCTTTTTTCAATTTGCTCGGTCGCTGTATGAAATTTTTTACCAAAATTTATCTCAGTTAATTTTTTCATCTTCCCCTAACATCGCTGAAATTTTGGTGGAATTTTGTTGTATTTTAAAACTTAGACTATTTGGCATGAAATAGAATTCTTGTTTCAGGGTAAGGGGGCCACCATTCAATCTCCAAGGAGGGGGGGGGCCTGGAATTTTTTTTAAAATAAATAATTTGGGGGAACTCTGCGTGAAATAAATAATTCACTTCAAGAAATTTTCTATATAAACATGTAATAAATTTGAAATTTTCCGCGCTGCCGCGCCAGGTTGAAATAAAGAATTTGTCAGCGACAAAAACTCTAGCTCCCCCCCTGGATATTAAATGATGGCCCCCTAATGGCTTTAAAAAATTATTACATGCTAAATGGTCTAACTTCGATGATACACAAAAAAATCCACCAAATTTTCAGTGATGTTGGGGGAAGATGAAAAAATCAGTGAAAAATTTTGGTAAAAAATTTTAACCAGCGATCAAACAAATTAGAAAAAGGCTACTCCCAGGATCTGGTGGAACAGACTGTATACAGGGGCTGCTGAATCTGTGTAGTGCTCAGAGGTGGGGTAGACTTGGGCTTAGGCCTTCCTTAGCCCCAGCAGTGGCTGACACTGAGTGACAGTGTTTGCGATGGCGCACAGGGTCTCGCGTTGATCTAGGGGTGAAATCTTAGCTAGGGCCTAGGCCAGGGTAGACTTACCCCTATTGTCATGATAATATAGTAACGCCACTCGTTAGCCACTGCTACCATGGCTACTGGCCCAGAACCGGTTCATTGACTGACAGTGTCACTGCCTGGTGAGACTGGAGTCTGAGACTGAGCGTTCACGGCTCAGCTTCTCCATCAAATTAAATTGTAAATCTTCATTGTCAACGTGTTGATTGTATATATTTAGCATGTGTATTTTAAACTACAATTAGATATGTAATTATTTTTCACGATTATTTAAATATAACGCCACATTATTGAAAATATAGCTCGAGGTACTTGCAAATCGAGCCGATCACAAGCATAAACAGATGACAGAACCGGGAGACCGGAAGTGAACAACCAGCAAACTTTGTGAGAGACCAGTGGACGGAACATCAAATACGGAATAATGAAGAACGCACCAAGAAGTTGACGATCCATTTTCTCTAGATCTATGGTGAAAACGACACCAGCGACGAGAATACTGCTCATTCTGAGAAATCAGCGAAATACAATAGGGGGGGGGGTGGGCTATAGGCCTAATATATTGATAGGCTTATCAGTATCATGCAACGCAAAAGTTACAGATTTTTGTGACTTTTAGTTTTACTTTATGAAGGTTAGTCTAGACCTATAATAAGTCTAAAGTGAAATGGTCTACTTTTTAAAGTAGGCCTATAGACTAGTTGCAGTCAACTTCCACCAGCGTTGGGTGTTTTTCGCTGATTTCTCAGTCAATTCTAAATCAATTTCCGGCGCTTACCCTGAAAATTTCGTGAAATTTGAATAAGTATTTCAAAAGTTAGACCATTTGACATGTAGTGGAATTTTGTGATTGAAGCTGATAGCGTTCAATGGGCTTAAGGTCTCACCACACAAATTCATTCGCGCATATCATTATAAAGTTTAAGAATAAGAAAGTTAGTCTCTTTTTTAAAAATGTGGCTTTTTGCAGCAGCCTCGGTGGTAAATATTACAGATATATCATTTTTCTACCAATTTGAATCGATTCTGTGATGATTTGGTGTAGCAAAACTATCAAAATGATGGAAGATAGATCCAACAGGAAGTCCTTGCGCTGACTGTAACAAGGCTCTTCTAAAAAACAAGGTCAATTTTTTCGGAGGTCGCTCAGGGGAGAGTGGGGCAAGAGGTTATTATGGGCTCAAATAAAAAAATATATATCCCTTTCACACCCCTTTTTTATTTTTGATATTGAAAGAGGACAGTCTGATGGTTGAAAAAATACATAGGTTTATTTACATTTTTCTACTTAAAGAGTGCTGGGAGGTCTGAGTGTATAGGTCATAATACATGTAAGTCTATGGGACGGGTATTATGTGTGGTGAGACGTTAAGGCAGTAGTTCCAGAAAGCACATTTTTGAGCCTATGGGATGTGTTTTTGCTACTAGACCATTCATTTTGCTTATTTATTATCACCAGGCAGCCATTTCAGCGAAAAAATATCATATGAACATGTTTTCTAGTGAAATTAACGTAACTGACTTGAGAATGTTCAATTATGGGCCATATATCAAGCACTCCTCCATATAGCACTGAAACAGTTGTAAGTTCAACTTGGTTCAGCTACGTCCCCGCATTGACTTTCTTGTCCTTTGGTATTTATAACTATTTTCTTGGGTGTTTTATGTCCGAACATCATTATTCTGAACAACTAAACTCATTTATGGCCTAAATTCAAGATGAATCTTTGTAAAAAACGACAATCCCATACAGATGCTTCATGAAAATGAAAAATGATGGTGTACTACAGAAAAACGGGTCATTTCTCCAGATCTAGTAAAAAACAGCGGATTTTCAATTTCTGTTTGCCTGTCTTCTATTCATGGGAATTAGACAAGGTTTTCTTTTTTGAGTTCAGAATAGAATGTATTTTATAGATCACTCGAAAAAAAATGTGCCATAAAAATGTTTTTTTCCCTTAAGGTCTCACCACACAAATTCATTCGCGCATATCATTATAAAGTTTAAGAATAAGAAAGTTAGTCTCTTTTTTAAAAATGTGGCTTTTTGCAGCAGCCTCGGTGGTAAATATTACAGATATATCATTTTTCTACCAATTTGAATCGATTCTGTGATGATTTGGTGTAGCAAAACTATCAAAATGATGGAAGATAGATCCAACAGGAAGTCCTTGCGCTGACTGTAACAAGGCTCTTCTAAAAAACAAGGTCAATTTTTTCGGAGGTCGCTCAGGGGAGAGTGGGGCAAGAGGTTATTATGGGCTCAAATAAAAAAATATATATCCCTTTCACACCCCTTTTTTATTTTTGATATTGAAAGAGGACAGTCTGATGGTTGAAAAAATACATAGGTTTATTTACATTTTTCTACTTAAAGAGTGCTGGGAGGTCTGAGTGTATAGGTCATAATACATGTAAGTCTATGGGACGGGTATTATGTGTGGTGAGACGTTAAGGCAGTAGTTCCAGAAAGCACATTTTTGAGCCTATGGGATGTGTTTTTGCTACTAGACCATTCATTTTGCTTATTTATTATCACCAGGCAGCCATTTCAGCGAAAAAATATCATATGAACATGTTTTCTAGTGAAATTAACGTAACTGACTTGAGAATGTTCAATTATGGGCCATATATCAAGCACTCCTCCATATAGCACTGAAACAGTTGTAAGTTCAACTTGGTTCAGCTACGTCCCCGCATTGACTTTCTTGTCCTTTGGTATTTATAACTATTTTCTTGGGTGTTTTATGTCCGAACATCATTATTCTGAACAACTAAACTCATTTATGGCCTAAATTCAAGATGAATCTTTGTAAAAAACGACAATCCCATACAGATGCTTCATGAAAATGAAAAATGATGGTGTACTACAGAAAAACGGGTCATTTCTCCAGATCTAGTAAAAAACAGCGGATTTTCAATTTCTGTTTGCCTGTCTTCTATTCATGGGAATTAGACAAGGTTTTCTTTTTTGAGTTCAGAATAGAATGTATTTTATAGATCACTCGAAAAAAAATGTGCCATAAAAATGTTTTTTTCCCTTAAGGTCTCACCACACAAATTCATTCGCGCATATCATTATAAAGTTTAAGAATAAGAAAGTTAGTCTCTTTTTTAAAAATGTGGCTTTTTGCAGCAGCCTCGGTGGTAAATATTACAGATATATCATTTTTCTACCAATTTGAATCGATTCTGTGATGATTTGGTGTAGCAAAACTATCAAAATGATGGAAGATAGATCCAACAGGAAGTCCTTGCGCTGACTGTAACAAGGCTCTTCTAAAAAACAAGGTCAATTTTTTCGGAGGTCGCTCAGGGGAGAGTGGGGCAAGAGGTTATTATGGGCTCAAATAAAAAAATATATATCCCTTTCACACCCCTTTTTTATTTTTGATATTGAAAGAGGACAGTCTGATGGTTGAAAAAATACATAGGTTTATTTACATTTTTCTACTTAAAGAGTGCTGGGAGGTCTGAGTGTATAGGTCATAATACATGTAAGTCTATGGGACGGGTATTATGTGTGGTGAGACGTTAAGGCAGTAGTTCCAGAAAGCACATTTTTGAGCCTATGGGATGTGTTTTTGCTACTAGACCATTCATTTTGCTTATTTATTATCACCAGGCAGCCATTTCAGCGAAAAAATATCATATGAACATGTTTTCTAGTGAAATTAACGTAACTGACTTGAGAATGTTCAATTATGGGCCATATATCAAGCACTCCTCCATATAGCACTGAAACAGTTGTAAGTTCAACTTGGTTCAGCTACGTCCCCGCATTGACTTTCTTGTCCTTTGGTATTTATAACTATTTTCTTGGGTGTTTTATGTCCGAACATCATTATTCTGAACAACTAAACTCATTTATGGCCTAAATTCAAGATGAATCTTTGTAAAAAACGACAATCCCATACAGATGCTTCATGAAAATGAAAAATGATGGTGTACTACAGAAAAACGGGTCATTTCTCCAGATCTAGTAAAAAACAGCGGATTTTCAATTTCTGTTTGCCTGTCTTCTATTCATGGGAATTAGACAAGGTTTTCTTTTTTGAGTTCAGAATAGAATGTATTTTATAGATCACTCGAAAAAAAATGTGCCATAAAAATGTTTTTTTCCCTTAAGGTCTCACCACACAAATTCATTCGCGCATATCATTATAAAGTTTAAGAATAAGAAAGTTAGTCTCTTTTTTAAAAATGTGGCTTTTTGCAGCAGCCTCGGTGGTAAATATTACAGATATATCATTTTTCTACCAATTTGAATCGATTCTGTGATGATTTGGTGTAGCAAAACTATCAAAATGATGGAAGATAGATCCAACAGGAAGTCCTTGCGCTGACTGTAACAAGGCTCTTCTAAAAAACAAGGTCAATTTTTTCGGAGGTCGCTCAGGGGAGAGTGGGGCAAGAGGTTATTATGGGCTCAAATAAAAAAATATATATCCCTTTCACACCCCTTTTTTATTTTTGATATTGAAAGAGGACAGTCTGATGGTTGAAAAAATACATAGGTTTATTTACATTTTTCTACTTAAAGAGTGCTGGGAGGTCTGAGTGTATAGGTCATAATACATGTAAGTCTATGGGACGGGTATTATGTGTGGTGAGACGTTAAGGCAGTAGTTCCAGAAAGCACATTTTTGAGCCTATGGGATGTGTTTTTGCTACTAGACCATTCATTTTGCTTATTTATTATCACCAGGCAGCCATTTCAGCGAAAAAATATCATATGAACATGTTTTCTAGTGAAATTAACGTAACTGACTTGAGAATGTTCAATTATGGGCCATATATCAAGCACTCCTCCATATAGCACTGAAACAGTTGTAAGTTCAACTTGGTTCAGCTACGTCCCCGCATTGACTTTCTTGTCCTTTGGTATTTATAACTATTTTCTTGGGTGTTTTATGTCCGAACATCATTATTCTGAACAACTAAACTCATTTATGGCCTAAATTCAAGATGAATCTTTGTAAAAAACGACAATCCCATACAGATGCTTCATGAAAATGAAAAATGATGGTGTACTACAGAAAAACGGGTCATTTCTCCAGATCTAGTAAAAAACAGCGGATTTTCAATTTCTGTTTGCCTGTCTTCTATTCATGGGAATTAGACAAGGTTTTCTTTTTTGAGTTCAGAATAGAATGTATTTTATAGATCACTCGAAAAAAAATGTGCCATAAAAATGTTTTTTTCCCTTAAGGTCTCACCACACAAATTCATTCGCGCATATCATTATAAAGTTTAAGAATAAGAAAGTTAGTCTCTTTTTTAAAAATGTGGCTTTTTGCAGCAGCCTCGGTGGTAAATATTACAGATATATCATTTTTCTACCAATTTGAATCGATTCTGTGATGATTTGGTGTAGCAAAACTATCAAAATGATGGAAGATAGATCCAACAGGAAGTCCTTGCGCTGACTGTAACAAGGCTCTTCTAAAAAACAAGGTCAATTTTTTCGGAGGTCGCTCAGGGGAGAGTGGGGCAAGAGGTTATTATGGGCTCAAATAAAAAAATATATATCCCTTTCACACCCCTTTTTTATTTTTGATATTGAAAGAGGACAGTCTGATGGTTGAAAAAATACATAGGTTTATTTACATTTTTCTACTTAAAGAGTGCTGGGAGGTCTGAGTGTATAGGTCATAATACATGTAAGTCTATGGGACGGGTATTATGTGTGGTGAGACGTTAAGGCAGTAGTTCCAGAAAGCACATTTTTGAGCCTATGGGATGTGTTTTTGCTACTAGACCATTCATTTTGCTTATTTATTATCACCAGGCAGCCATTTCAGCGAAAAAATATCATATGAACATGTTTTCTAGTGAAATTAACGTAACTGACTTGAGAATGTTCAATTATGGGCCATATATCAAGCACTCCTCCATATAGCACTGAAACAGTTGTAAGTTCAACTTGGTTCAGCTACGTCCCCGCATTGACTTTCTTGTCCTTTGGTATTTATAACTATTTTCTTGGGTGTTTTATGTCCGAACATCATTATTCTGAACAACTAAACTCATTTATGGCCTAAATTCAAGATGAATCTTTGTAAAAAACGACAATCCCATACAGATGCTTCATGAAAATGAAAAATGATGGTGTACTACAGAAAAACGGGTCATTTCTCCAGATCTAGTAAAAAACAGCGGATTTTCAATTTCTGTTTGCCTGTCTTCTATTCATGGGAATTAGACAAGGTTTTCTTTTTTGAGTTCAGAATAGAATGTATTTTATAGATCACTCGAAAAAAAATGTGCCATAAAAATGTTTTTTTCCCTTAAGGTCTCACCACACAAATTCATTCGCGCATATCATTATAAAGTTTAAGAATAAGAAAGTTAGTCTCTTTTTTAAAAATGTGGCTTTTTGCAGCAGCCTCGGTGGTAAATATTACAGATATATCATTTTTCTACCAATTTGAATCGATTCTGTGATGATTTGGTGTAGCAAAACTATCAAAATGATGGAAGATAGATCCAACAGGAAGTCCTTGCGCTGACTGTAACAAGGCTCTTCTAAAAAACAAGGTCAATTTTTTCGGAGGTCGCTCAGGGGAGAGTGGGGCAAGAGGTTATTATGGGCTCAAATAAAAAAATATATATCCCTTTCACACCCCTTTTTTATTTTTGATATTGAAAGAGGACAGTCTGATGGTTGAAAAAATACATAGGTTTATTTACATTTTTCTACTTAAAGAGTGCTGGGAGGTCTGAGTGTATAGGTCATAATACATGTAAGTCTATGGGACGGGTATTATGTGTGGTGAGACGTTAAGGCAGTAGTTCCAGAAAGCACATTTTTGAGCCTATGGGATGTGTTTTTGCTACTAGACCATTCATTTTGCTTATTTATTATCACCAGGCAGCCATTTCAGCGAAAAAATATCATATGAACATGTTTTCTAGTGAAATTAACGTAACTGACTTGAGAATGTTCAATTATGGGCCATATATCAAGCACTCCTCCATATAGCACTGAAACAGTTGTAAGTTCAACTTGGTTCAGCTACGTCCCCGCATTGACTTTCTTGTCCTTTGGTATTTATAACTATTTTCTTGGGTGTTTTATGTCCGAACATCATTATTCTGAACAACTAAACTCATTTATGGCCTAAATTCAAGATGAATCTTTGTAAAAAACGACAATCCCATACAGATGCTTCATGAAAATGAAAAATGATGGTGTACTACAGAAAAACGGGTCATTTCTCCAGATCTAGTAAAAAACAGCGGATTTTCAATTTCTGTTTGCCTGTCTTCTATTCATGGGAATTAGACAAGGTTTTCTTTTTTGAGTTCAGAATAGAATGTATTTTATAGATCACTCGAAAAAAAATGTGCCATAAAAATGTTTTTTTCCCTTAAGGTCTCACCACACAAATTCATTCGCGCATATCATTATAAAGTTTAAGAATAAGAAAGTTAGTCTCTTTTTTAAAAATGTGGCTTTTTGCAGCAGCCTCGGTGGTAAATATTACAGATATATCATTTTTCTACCAATTTGAATCGATTCTGTGATGATTTGGTGTAGCAAAACTATCAAAATGATGGAAGATAGATCCAACAGGAAGTCCTTGCGCTGACTGTAACAAGGCTCTTCTAAAAAACAAGGTCAATTTTTTCGGAGGTCGCTCAGGGGAGAGTGGGGCAAGAGGTTATTATGGGCTCAAATAAAAAAATATATATCCCTTTCACACCCCTTTTTTATTTTTGATATTGAAAGAGGACAGTCTGATGGTTGAAAAAATACATAGGTTTATTTACATTTTTCTACTTAAAGAGTGCTGGGAGGTCTGAGTGTATAGGTCATAATACATGTAAGTCTATGGGACGGGTATTATGTGTGGTGAGACGTTAAGGCAGTAGTTCCAGAAAGCACATTTTTGAGCCTATGGGATGTGTTTTTGCTACTAGACCATTCATTTTGCTTATTTATTATCACCAGGCAGCCATTTCAGCGAAAAAATATCATATGAACATGTTTTCTAGTGAAATTAACGTAACTGACTTGAGAATGTTCAATTATGGGCCATATATCAAGCACTCCTCCATATAGCACTGAAACAGTTGTAAGTTCAACTTGGTTCAGCTACGTCCCCGCATTGACTTTCTTGTCCTTTGGTATTTATAACTATTTTCTTGGGTGTTTTATGTCCGAACATCATTATTCTGAACAACTAAACTCATTTATGGCCTAAATTCAAGATGAATCTTTGTAAAAAACGACAATCCCATACAGATGCTTCATGAAAATGAAAAATGATGGTGTACTACAGAAAAACGGGTCATTTCTCCAGATCTAGTAAAAAACAGCGGATTTTCAATTTCTGTTTGCCTGTCTTCTATTCATGGGAATTAGACAAGGTTTTCTTTTTTGAGTTCAGAATAGAATGTATTTTATAGATCACTCGAAAAAAAATGTGCCATAAAAATGTTTTTTTCCCTTAAGGTCTCACCACACAAATTCATTCGCGCATATCATTATAAAGTTTAAGAATAAGAAAGTTAGTCTCTTTTTTAAAAATGTGGCTTTTTGCAGCAGCCTCGGTGGTAAATATTACAGATATATCATTTTTCTACCAATTTGAATCGATTCTGTGATGATTTGGTGTAGCAAAACTATCAAAATGATGGAAGATAGATCCAACAGGAAGTCCTTGCGCTGACTGTAACAAGGCTCTTCTAAAAAACAAGGTCAATTTTTTCGGAGGTCGCTCAGGGGAGAGTGGGGCAAGAGGTTATTATGGGCTCAAATAAAAAAATATATATCCCTTTCACACCCCTTTTTTATTTTTGATATTGAAAGAGGACAGTCTGATGGTTGAAAAAATACATAGGTTTATTTACATTTTTCTACTTAAAGAGTGCTGGGAGGTCTGAGTGTATAGGTCATAATACATGTAAGTCTATGGGACGGGTATTATGTGTGGTGAGACGTTAAGGCAGTAGTTCCAGAAAGCACATTTTTGAGCCTATGGGATGTGTTTTTGCTACTAGACCATTCATTTTGCTTATTTATTATCACCAGGCAGCCATTTCAGCGAAAAAATATCATATGAACATGTTTTCTAGTGAAATTAACGTAACTGACTTGAGAATGTTCAATTATGGGCCATATATCAAGCACTCCTCCATATAGCACTGAAACAGTTGTAAGTTCAACTTGGTTCAGCTACGTCCCCGCATTGACTTTCTTGTCCTTTGGTATTTATAACTATTTTCTTGGGTGTTTTATGTCCGAACATCATTATTCTGAACAACTAAACTCATTTATGGCCTAAATTCAAGATGAATCTTTGTAAAAAACGACAATCCCATACAGATGCTTCATGAAAATGAAAAATGATGGTGTACTACAGAAAAACGGGTCATTTCTCCAGATCTAGTAAAAAACAGCGGATTTTCAATTTCTGTTTGCCTGTCTTCTATTCATGGGAATTAGACAAGGTTTTCTTTTTTGAGTTCAGAATAGAATGTATTTTATAGATCACTCGAAAAAAAATGTGCCATAAAAATGTTTTTTTCCCTTAAGGTCTCACCACACAAATTCATTCGCGCATATCATTATAAAGTTTAAGAATAAGAAAGTTAGTCTCTTTTTTAAAAATGTGGCTTTTTGCAGCAGCCTCGGTGGTAAATATTACAGATATATCATTTTTCTACCAATTTGAATCGATTCTGTGATGATTTGGTGTAGCAAAACTATCAAAATGATGGAAGATAGATCCAACAGGAAGTCCTTGCGCTGACTGTAACAAGGCTCTTCTAAAAAACAAGGTCAATTTTTTCGGAGGTCGCTCAGGGGAGAGTGGGGCAAGAGGTTATTATGGGCTCAAATAAAAAAATATATATCCCTTTCACACCCCTTTTTTATTTTTGATATTGAAAGAGGACAGTCTGATGGTTGAAAAAATACATAGGTTTATTTACATTTTTCTACTTAAAGAGTGCTGGGAGGTCTGAGTGTATAGGTCATAATACATGTAAGTCTATGGGACGGGTATTATGTGTGGTGAGACGTTAAGGCAGTAGTTCCAGAAAGCACATTTTTGAGCCTATGGGATGTGTTTTTGCTACTAGACCATTCATTTTGCTTATTTATTATCACCAGGCAGCCATTTCAGCGAAAAAATATCATATGAACATGTTTTCTAGTGAAATTAACGTAACTGACTTGAGAATGTTCAATTATGGGCCATATATCAAGCACTCCTCCATATAGCACTGAAACAGTTGTAAGTTCAACTTGGTTCAGCTACGTCCCCGCATTGACTTTCTTGTCCTTTGGTATTTATAACTATTTTCTTGGGTGTTTTATGTCCGAACATCATTATTCTGAACAACTAAACTCATTTATGGCCTAAATTCAAGATGAATCTTTGTAAAAAACGACAATCCCATACAGATGCTTCATGAAAATGAAAAATGATGGTGTACTACAGAAAAACGGGTCATTTCTCCAGATCTAGTAAAAAACAGCGGATTTTCAATTTCTGTTTGCCTGTCTTCTATTCATGGGAATTAGACAAGGTTTTCTTTTTTGAGTTCAGAATAGAATGTATTTTATAGATCACTCGAAAAAAAATGTGCCATAAAAATGTTTTTTTCCCTTAAGGTCTCACCACACAAATTCATTCGCGCATATCATTATAAAGTTTAAGAATAAGAAAGTTAGTCTCTTTTTTAAAAATGTGGCTTTTTGCAGCAGCCTCGGTGGTAAATATTACAGATATATCATTTTTCTACCAATTTGAATCGATTCTGTGATGATTTGGTGTAGCAAAACTATCAAAATGATGGAAGATAGATCCAACAGGAAGTCCTTGCGCTGACTGTAACAAGGCTCTTCTAAAAAACAAGGTCAATTTTTTCGGAGGTCGCTCAGGGGAGAGTGGGGCAAGAGGTTATTATGGGCTCAAATAAAAAAATATATATCCCTTTCACACCCCTTTTTTATTTTTGATATTGAAAGAGGACAGTCTGATGGTTGAAAAAATACATAGGTTTATTTACATTTTTCTACTTAAAGAGTGCTGGGAGGTCTGAGTGTATAGGTCATAATACATGTAAGTCTATGGGACGGGTATTATGTGTGGTGAGACGTTAAGGCAGTAGTTCCAGAAAGCACATTTTTGAGCCTATGGGATGTGTTTTTGCTACTAGACCATTCATTTTGCTTATTTATTATCACCAGGCAGCCATTTCAGCGAAAAAATATCATATGAACATGTTTTCTAGTGAAATTAACGTAACTGACTTGAGAATGTTCAATTATGGGCCATATATCAAGCACTCCTCCATATAGCACTGAAACAGTTGTAAGTTCAACTTGGTTCAGCTACGTCCCCGCATTGACTTTCTTGTCCTTTGGTATTTATAACTATTTTCTTGGGTGTTTTATGTCCGAACATCATTATTCTGAACAACTAAACTCATTTATGGCCTAAATTCAAGATGAATCTTTGTAAAAAACGACAATCCCATACAGATGCTTCATGAAAATGAAAAATGATGGTGTACTACAGAAAAACGGGTCATTTCTCCAGATCTAGTAAAAAACAGCGGATTTTCAATTTCTGTTTGCCTGTCTTCTATTCATGGGAATTAGACAAGGTTTTCTTTTTTGAGTTCAGAATAGAATGTATTTTATAGATCACTCGAAAAAAAATGTGCCATAAAAATGTTTTTTTCCCTTAAGGTCTCACCACACAAATTCATTCGCGCATATCATTATAAAGTTTAAGAATAAGAAAGTTAGTCTCTTTTTTAAAAATGTGGCTTTTTGCAGCAGCCTCGGTGGTAAATATTACAGATATATCATTTTTCTACCAATTTGAATCGATTCTGTGATGATTTGGTGTAGCAAAACTATCAAAATGATGGAAGATAGATCCAACAGGAAGTCCTTGCGCTGACTGTAACAAGGCTCTTCTAAAAAACAAGGTCAATTTTTTCGGAGGTCGCTCAGGGGAGAGTGGGGCAAGAGGTTATTATGGGCTCAAATAAAAAAATATATATCCCTTTCACACCCCTTTTTTATTTTTGATATTGAAAGAGGACAGTCTGATGGTTGAAAAAATACATAGGTTTATTTACATTTTTCTACTTAAAGAGTGCTGGGAGGTCTGAGTGTATAGGTCATAATACATGTAAGTCTATGGGACGGGTATTATGTGTGGTGAGACGTTAAGGCAGTAGTTCCAGAAAGCACATTTTTGAGCCTATGGGATGTGTTTTTGCTACTAGACCATTCATTTTGCTTATTTATTATCACCAGGCAGCCATTTCAGCGAAAAAATA
Organism: Flabesymbios commensalis; assembly: GCA_964017125.1. Taxonomy (NCBI): domain Eukaryota; kingdom Metazoa; phylum Annelida; class Polychaeta; order Terebellida; family Flabelligeridae; genus Flabesymbios; species Flabesymbios commensalis. Next base: position 32,504,266 of record OZ024911.1, on the reverse strand, counting down.
TCATATGAACATGTTTTCTAGTGAAATTAACGTAACTGACTTGAGAATGTTCAATTATGGGCCATATATCAAGCACTCCTCCATATAGCACTGAAACAGTTGTAAGTTCAACTTGGTTCAGCTACGTCCCCGCATTGACTTTCTTGTCCTTTGGTATTTATAACTATTTTCTTGGGTGTTTTATGTCCGAACATCATTATTCTGAACAACTAAACTCATTTATGGCCTAAATTCAAGATGAATCTTTGTAAAAAACGACAATCCCATACAGATGCTTCATGAAAATGAAAAATGATGGTGTACTACAGAAAAACGGGTCATTTCTCCAGATCTAGTAAAAAACAGCGGATTTTCAATTTCTGTTTGCCTGTCTTCTATTCATGGGAATTAGACAAGGTTTTCTTTTTTGAGTTCAGAATAGAATGTATTTTATAGATCACTCGAAAAAAAATGTGCCATAAAAATGTTTTTTTCCCTTAAGGTCTCACCACACAAATTCATTCGCGCATATCATTATAAAGTTTAAGAATAAGAAAGTTAGTCTCTTTTTTAAAAATGTGGCTTTTTGCAGCAGCCTCGGTGGTAAATATTACAGATATATCATTTTTCTACCAATTTGAATCGATTCTGTGATGATTTGGTGTAGCAAAACTATCAAAATGATGGAAGATAGATCCAACAGGAAGTCCTTGCGCTGACTGTAACAAGGCTCTTCTAAAAAACAAGGTCAATTTTTTCGGAGGTCGCTCAGGGGAGAGTGGGGCAAGAGGTTATTATGGGCTCAAATAAAAAAATATATATCCCTTTCACACCCCTTTTTTATTTTTGATATTGAAAGAGGACAGTCTGATGGTTGAAAAAATACATAGGTTTATTTACATTTTTCTACTTAAAGAGTGCTGGGAGGTCTGAGTGTATAGGTCATAATACATGTAAGTCTATGGGACGGGTATTATGTGTGGTGAGACGTTAAGGCAGTAGTTCCAGAAAGCACATTTTTGAGCCTATGGGATGTGTTTTTGCTACTAGACCATTCATTTTGCTTATTTATTATCACCAGGCAGCCATTTCAGCGAAAAAATATCATATGAACATGTTTTCTAGTGAAATTAACGTAACTGACTTGAGAATGTTCAATTATGGGCCATATATCAAGCACTCCTCCATATAGCACTGAAACAGTTGTAAGTTCAACTTGGTTCAGCTACGTCCCCGCATTGACTTTCTTGTCCTTTGGTATTTATAACTATTTTCTTGGGTGTTTTATGTCCGAACATCATTATTCTGAACAACTAAACTCATTTATGGCCTAAATTCAAGATGAATCTTTGTAAAAAACGACAATCCCATACAGATGCTTCATGAAAATGAAAAATGATGGTGTACTACAGAAAAACGGGTCATTTCTCCAGATCTAGTAAAAAACAGCGGATTTTCAATTTCTGTTTGCCTGTCTTCTATTCATGGGAATTAGACAAGGTTTTCTTTTTTGAGTTCAGAATAGAATGTATTTTATAGATCACTCGAAAAAAAATGTGCCATAAAAATGTTTTTTTCCCTTAAGGTCTCACCACACAAATTCATTCGCGCATATCATTATAAAGTTTAAGAATAAGAAAGTTAGTCTCTTTTTTAAAAATGTGGCTTTTTGCAGCAGCCTCGGTGGTAAATATTACAGATATATCATTTTTCTACCAATTTGAATCGATTCTGTGATGATTTGGTGTAGCAAAACTATCAAAATGATGGAAGATAGATCCAACAGGAAGTCCTTGCGCTGACTGTAACAAGGCTCTTCTAAAAAACAAGGTCAATTTTTTCGGAGGTCGCTCAGGGGAGAGTGGGGCAAGAGGTTATTATGGGCTCAAATAAAAAAATATATATCCCTTTCACACCCCTTTTTTATTTTTGATATTGAAAGAGGACAGTCTGATGGTTGAAAAAATACATAGGTTTATTTACATTTTTCTACTTAAAGAGTGCTGGGAGGTCTGAGTGTATAGGTCATAATACATGTAAGTCTATGGGACGGGTATTATGTGTGGTGAGACGTTAAGGCAGTAGTTCCAGAAAGCACATTTTTGAGCCTATGGGATGTGTTTTTGCTACTAGACCATTCATTTTGCTTATTTATTATCACCAGGCAGCCATTTCAGCGAAAAAATATCATATGAACATGTTTTCTAGTGAAATTAACGTAACTGACTTGAGAATGTTCAATTATGGGCCATATATCAAGCACTCCTCCATATAGCACTGAAACAGTTGTAAGTTCAACTTGGTTCAGCTACGTCCCCGCATTGACTTTCTTGTCCTTTGGTATTTATAACTATTTTCTTGGGTGTTTTATGTCCGAACATCATTATTCTGAACAACTAAACTCATTTATGGCCTAAATTCAAGATGAATCTTTGTAAAAAACGACAATCCCATACAGATGCTTCATGAAAATGAAAAATGATGGTGTACTACAGAAAAACGGGTCATTTCTCCAGATCTAGTAAAAAACAGCGGATTTTCAATTTCTGTTTGCCTGTCTTCTATTCATGGGAATTAGACAAGGTTTTCTTTTTTGAGTTCAGAATAGAATGTATTTTATAGATCACTCGAAAAAAAATGTGCCATAAAAATGTTTTTTTCCCTTAAGGTCTCACCACACAAATTCATTCGCGCATATCATTATAAAGTTTAAGAATAAGAAAGTTAGTCTCTTTTTTAAAAATGTGGCTTTTTGCAGCAGCCTCGGTGGTAAATATTACAGATATATCATTTTTCTACCAATTTGAATCGATTCTGTGATGATTTGGTGTAGCAAAACTATCAAAATGATGGAAGATAGATCCAACAGGAAGTCCTTGCGCTGACTGTAACAAGGCTCTTCTAAAAAACAAGGTCAATTTTTTCGGAGGTCGCTCAGGGGAGAGTGGGGCAAGAGGTTATTATGGGCTCAAATAAAAAAATATATATCCCTTTCACACCCCTTTTTTATTTTTGATATTGAAAGAGGACAGTCTGATGGTTGAAAAAATACATAGGTTTATTTACATTTTTCTACTTAAAGAGTGCTGGGAGGTCTGAGTGTATAGGTCATAATACATGTAAGTCTATGGGACGGGTATTATGTGTGGTGAGACGTTAAGGCAGTAGTTCCAGAAAGCACATTTTTGAGCCTATGGGATGTGTTTTTGCTACTAGACCATTCATTTTGCTTATTTATTATCACCAGGCAGCCATTTCAGCGAAAAAATATCATATGAACATGTTTTCTAGTGAAATTAACGTAACTGACTTGAGAATGTTCAATTATGGGCCATATATCAAGCACTCCTCCATATAGCACTGAAACAGTTGTAAGTTCAACTTGGTTCAGCTACGTCCCCGCATTGACTTTCTTGTCCTTTGGTATTTATAACTATTTTCTTGGGTGTTTTATGTCCGAACATCATTATTCTGAACAACTAAACTCATTTATGGCCTAAATTCAAGATGAATCTTTGTAAAAAACGACAATCCCATACAGATGCTTCATGAAAATGAAAAATGATGGTGTACTACAGAAAAACGGGTCATTTCTCCAGATCTAGTAAAAAACAGCGGATTTTCAATTTCTGTTTGCCTGTCTTCTATTCATGGGAATTAGACAAGGTTTTCTTTTTTGAGTTCAGAATAGAATGTATTTTATAGATCACTCGAAAAAAAATGTGCCATAAAAATGTTTTTTTCCCTTAAGGTCTCACCACACAAATTCATTCGCGCATATCATTATAAAGTTTAAGAATAAGAAAGTTAGTCTCTTTTTTAAAAATGTGGCTTTTTGCAGCAGCCTCGGTGGTAAATATTACAGATATATCATTTTTCTACCAATTTGAATCGATTCTGTGATGATTTGGTGTAGCAAAACTATCAAAATGATGGAAGATAGATCCAACAGGAAGTCCTTGCGCTGACTGTAACAAGGCTCTTCTAAAAAACAAGGTCAATTTTTTCGGAGGTCGCTCAGGGGAGAGTGGGGCAAGAGGTTATTATGGGCTCAAATAAAAAAATATATATCCCTTTCACACCCCTTTTTTATTTTTGATATTGAAAGAGGACAGTCTGATGGTTGAAAAAATACATAGGTTTATTTACATTTTTCTACTTAAAGAGTGCTGGGAGGTCTGAGTGTATAGGTCATAATACATGTAAGTCTATGGGACGGGTATTATGTGTGGTGAGACGTTAAGGCAGTAGTTCCAGAAAGCACATTTTTGAGCCTATGGGATGTGTTTTTGCTACTAGACCATTCATTTTGCTTATTTATTATCACCAGGCAGCCATTTCAGCGAAAAAATATCATATGAACATGTTTTCTAGTGAAATTAACGTAACTGACTTGAGAATGTTCAATTATGGGCCATATATCAAGCACTCCTCCATATAGCACTGAAACAGTTGTAAGTTCAACTTGGTTCAGCTACGTCCCCGCATTGACTTTCTTGTCCTTTGGTATTTATAACTATTTTCTTGGGTGTTTTATGTCCGAACATCATTATTCTGAACAACTAAACTCATTTATGGCCTAAATTCAAGATGAATCTTTGTAAAAAACGACAATCCCATACAGATGCTTCATGAAAATGAAAAATGATGGTGTACTACAGAAAAACCGGTCATTTCTCCAGATCTAGTAAAAAACAGCGGATTTTCAATTTCTGTTTGCCTGTCTTCTATTCATGGGAATTAGACAAGGTTTTCTTTTTTGAGTTCAGAATAGAATGTATTTTATAGATCACTCGAAAAAAATGTGCCATAAAAATGTTTTTTTCCCTTAAGGTCTCACCACACAAATTCATTCGCGCATATCATTATAAAGTTTAAGAATAAGAAAGTTAGTCTCTTTTTTAAAAATGTGGCTTTTTGCAGCAGCCTCGGTGGTAAATATTACAGATATATCATTTTTCTACCAATTTGAATCGATTCTGTGATGATTTGGTGTAGCAAAACTATCAAAATGATGGAAGATAGATCCAACAGGAAGTCCTTGCGCTGACTGTAACAAGGCTCTTCTAAAAAACAAGGTCAATTTTTTCGGAGGTCGCTCAGGGGAGAGTGGGGCAAGAGGTTATTATGGGCTCAAATAAAAAAAAATATATCCCTTTCACACCCCTTTTTTATTTTTGATATTGAAAGAGGACAGTCTGATGGTTGAAAAAATACATAGGTTTATTTACATTTTTCTACTTAAAGAGTGCTGGGAGGTCTGAGTGTATAGGTCATAATACATGTAAGTCTATGGGACGGGTATTATGTGTGGTGAGACGTTAAGGCAGTAGTTCCAGAAAGCACATTTTTGAGCCTATGGGATGTGTTTTTGCTACTAGACCATTCATTTTGCTTATTTATTATCACCAGGCAGCCATTTCAGCGAAAAAATATCATATGAACATGTTTTCTAGTGAAATTAACGTAACTGACTTGAGAATGTTCAATTATGGGCCATATATCAAGCACTCCTCCATATAGCACTGAAACAGTTGTAAGTTCAACTTGGTTCAGCTACGTCCCCGCATTGACTTTCTTGTCCTTTGGTATTTATAACTATTTTCTTGGGTGTTTTATGTCCGAACATCATTATTCTGAACAACTAAACTCATTTATGGCCTAAATTCAAGATGAATCTTTGTAAAAAACGACAATCCCATACAGATGCTTCATGAAAATGAAAAATGATGGTGTACTACAGAAAAACGGGTCATTTCTCCAGATCTAGTAAAAAACAGCGGATTTTCAATTTCTGTTTGCCTGTCTTCTATTCATGGGAATTAGACAAGGTTTTCTTTTTTGAGTTCAGAATAGAATGTATTTTATAGATCACTCGAAAAAAAATGTGCCATAAAAATGTTTTTTTCCCTTAAGGTCTCACCACACAAATTCATTCGCGCATATCATTATAAAGTTTAAGAATAAGAAAGTTAGTCTCTTTTTTAAAAATGTGGCTTTTTGCAGCAGCCTCGGTGGTAAATATTACAGATATATCATTTTTCTACCAATTTGAATCGATTCTGTGATGATTTGGTGTAGCAAAACTATCAAAATGATGGAAGATAGATCCAACAGGAAGTCCTTGCGCTGACTGTAACAAGGCTCTTCTAAAAAACAAGGTCAATTTTTTCGGAGGTCGCTCAGGGGAGAGTGGGGCAAGAGGTTATTATGGGCTCAAATAAAAAAAAATATATCCCTTTCACACCCCTTTTTTATTTTTGATATTGAAAGAGGACAGTCTGATGGTTGAAAAAATACATAGGTTTATTTACATTTTTCTACTTAAAGAGTGCTGGGAGGTCTGAGTGTATAGGTCATAATACATGTAAGTCTATGGGACGGGTATTATGTGTGGTGAGACGTTAAGGCAGTAGTTCCAGAAAGCACATTTTTGAGCCTATGGGATGTGTTTTTGCTACTAGACCATTCATTTTGCTTATTTATTATCACCAGGCAGCCATTTCAGCGAAAAAATATCATATGAACATGTTTTCTAGTGAAATTAACGTAACTGACTTGAGAATGTTCAATTATGGGCCATATATCAAGCACTCCTCCATATAGCACTGAAACAGTTGTAAGTTCAACTTGGTTCAGCTACGTCCCCGCATTGACTTTCTTGTCCTTTGGTATTTATAACTATTTTCTTGGGTGTTTTATGTCCGAACATCATTATTCTGAACAACTAAACTCATTTATGGCCTAAATTCAAGATGAATCTTTGTAAAAAACGACAATCCCATACAGATGCTTCATGAAAATGAAAAATGATGGTGTACTACAGAAAAACGGGTCATTTCTCCAGATCTAGTAAAAAACAGCGGATTTTCAATTTCTGTTTGCCTGTCTTCTATTCATGGGAATTAGACAAGGTTTTCTTTTTTGAGTTCAGAATAGAATGTATTTTATAGATCACTCGAAAAAAAATGTGCCATAAAAATGTTTTTTTCCCTTAAGGTCTCACCACACAAATTCATTCGCGCATATCATTATAAAGTTTAAGAATAAGAAAGTTAGTCTCTTTTTTTAAAAATGTGGCTTTTTGCAGCAGCCTCGGTGGTAAATATTACAGATATATCATTTTTCTACCAATTTGAATCGATTCTGTGATGATTTGGTGTAGCAAAACTATCAAAATGATGGAAGATAGATCCAACAGGAAGTCCTTGCGCTGACTGTAACAAGGCTCTTCTAAAAAACAAGGTCAATTTTTTCGGAGGTCGCTCAGGGGAGAGTGGGGCAAGAGGTTATTATGGGCTCAAATAAAAAAAAATATATCCCTTTCACACCCCTTTTTTATTTTTGATATTGAAAGAGGACAGTCTGATGGTTGAAAAAATACATAGGTTTATTTACATTTTTCTACTTAAAGAGTGCTGGGAGGTCTGAGTGTATAGGTCATAATACATGTAAGTCTATGGGACGGGTATTATGTGTGGTGAGACGTTAAGGCAGTAGTTCCAGAAAGCACATTTTTGAGCCTATGGGATGTGTTTTTGCTACTAGACCATTCATTTTGCTTATTTATTATCACCAGGCAGCCATTTCAGCGAAAAAATATCATATGAACATGTTTTCTAGTGAAATTAACGTAACTGACTTGAGAATGTTCAATTATGGGCCATATATCAAGCACTCCTCCATATAGCACTGAAACAGTTGTAAGTTCAACTTGGTTCAGCTACGTCCCCGCATTGACTTTCTTGTCCTTTGGTATTTATAACTATTTTCTTGGGTGTTTTATGTCCGAACATCATTATTCTGAACAACTAAACTCATTTATGGCCTAAATTCAAGATGAATCTTTGTAAAAAACGACAATCCCATACAGATGCTTCATGAAAATGAAAAATGATGGTGTACTACAGAAAAACGGGTCATTTCTCCAGATCTAGTAAAAAACAGCGGATTTTCAATTTCTGTTTGCCTGTCTTCTATTCATGGGAATTAGACAAGGTTTTCTTTTTTGAGTTCAGAATAGAATGTATTTTATAGATCACTCGAAAAAAAATGTGCCATAAAAATGTTTTTTTCCCTTAAGGTCTCACCACACAAATTCATTCGCGCATATCATTATAAAGTTTAAGAATAAGAAAGTTAGTCTCTTTTTTAAAAATGTGGCTTTTTGCAGCAGCCTCGGTGGTAAATATTACAGATATATCATTTTTCTACCAATTTGAATCGATTCTGTGATGATTTGGTGTAGCAAAACTATCAAAATGATGGAAGATAGATCCAACAGGAAGTCCTTGCGCTGACTGTAACAAGGCTCTTCTAAAAAACAAGGTCAATTTTTTCGGAGGTCGCTCAGGGGAGAGTGGGGCAAGAGGTTATTATGGGCTCAAATAAAAAAAAATATATCCCTTTCACACCCCTTTTTTATTTTTGATATTGAAAGAGGACAGTCTGATGGTTGAAAAAATACATAGGTTTATTTACATTTTTCTACTTAAAGAGTGCTGGGAGGTCTGAGTGTATAGGTCATAATACATGTAAGTCTATGGGACGGGTATTATGTGTGGTGAGACGTTAAGGCAGTAGTTCCAGAAAGCACATTTTTGAGCCTATGGGATGTGTTTTTGCTACTAGACGATTCATTTTGCTTATTTATTATCACCAGGCAGCCATTTCAGCGAAAAAATATCATATGAACATGTTTTCTAGTGAAATTAACGTAACTGACTTGAGAATGTTCAATTATGGGCCATATATCAAGCACTCCTCCATATAGCACTGAAACAGTTGTAAGTTCAACTTGGTTCAGCTACGTCCCCGCATTGACTTTCTTGTCCTTTGGTATTTATAACTATTTTCTTGGGTGTTTTATGTCCGAACATCATTATTCTGAACAACTAAACTCATTTATGGCCTAAATTCAAGATGAATCTTTGTAAAAAACGACAATCCCATACAGATGCTTCATGAAAATGAAAAATGATGGTGTACTACAGAAAAACGGGTCATTTCTCCAGATCTAGTAAAAAACAGCGGATTTTCAATTTCTGTTTGCCTGTCTTCTATTCATGGGAATTAGACAAGGTTTTCTTTTTTGAGTTCAGAATAGAATGTATTTTATAGATCACTCGAAAAAAAATGTGCCATAAAAATGTTTTTTTCCCTTAAGGTCTCACCACACAAATTCATTCGCGCATATCATTATAAAGTTTAAGAATAAGAAAGTTAGTCTCTTTTTTAAAAATGTGGCTTTTTGCAGCAGCCTCGGTGGTAAATATTACAGATATATCATTTTTCTACCAATTTGAATCGATTCTGTGATGATTTGGTGTAGCAAAACTATCAAAATGATGGAAGATAGATCCAACAGGAAGTCCTTGCGCTGACTGTAACAAGGCTCTTCTAAAAAACAAGGTCAATTTTTTCGGAGGTCGCTCAGGGGAGAGTGGGGCAAGAGGTTATTATGGGCTCAAATAAAAAAAAATATATCCCTTTCACACCCCTTTTTTATTTTTGATATTGAAAGAGGACAGTCTGATGGTTGAAAAAATACATAGGTTTATTTACATTTTTCTACTTAAAGAGTGCTGGGAGGTCTGAGTGTATAGGTCATAATACATGTAAGTCTATGGGACGGGTATTATGTGTGGTGAGACGTTAAGGCAATAGTTCCAGAAAGCACATTTTTGAGCCTATGGGATGTGTTTTTGCTACTAGACCATTCATTTTGCTTATTTATTATCACCAGGCAGCCATTTCAGCGAAAAAATATCATATGAACATGTTTTCTAGTGAAATTAACGTAACTGACTTGAGAATGTTCAATTATGGGCCATATATCAAGCACTCCTCCATATAGCACTGAAACAGTTGTAAGTTCAACTTGGTTCAGCTACGTCCCCGCATTGACTTTCTTGTCCTTTGGTATTTATAACTATTTTCTTGGGTGTTTTATGTCCGAACATCATTATTCTGAACAACTAAACTCATTTATGGCCTAAATTCAAGATGAATCTTTGTAAAAAACGACAATCCCATACAGATGCTTCATGAAAATGAAAAATGATGGTGTACTACAGAAAAACGGGTCATTTCTCCAGATCTAGTAAAAAACAGCGGATTTTCAATTTCTGTTTGCCTGTCTTCTATTCATGGGAATTAGACAAGGTTTTCTTTTTTGAGTTCAGAATAGAATGTATTTTATAGATCACTCGAAAAAAAATGTGCCATAAAAATGTTTTTTTCCCTTAAGGTCTCACCACACAAATTCATTCGCGCATATCATTATAAAGTTTAAGAATAAGAAAGTTAGTCTCTTTTTTAAAAATGTGGCTTTTTGCAGCAGCCTCGGTGGTAAATATTACAGATATATCATTTTTCTACCAATTTGAATCGATTCTGTGATGATTTGGTGTAGCAAAACTATCAAAATGATGGAAGATAGATCCAACAGGAAGTCCTTGCGCTGACTGTAACAAGGCTCTTCTAAAAAACAAGGTCAATTTTTTCGGAGGTCGCTCAGGGGAGAGTGGGGCAAGAGGTTATTATGGGCTCAAATAAAAAAAAATATATCCCTTTCACACCCCTTTTTTATTTTTGATATTGAAAGAGGACAGTCTGATGGTTGAAAAAATACATAGGTTTATTTACATTTTTCTACTTAAAGAGTGCTGGGAGGTCTGAGTGTATAGGTCATAATACATGTAAGTCTATGGGACGGGTATTATGTGTGGTGAGACGTTAAGGCAGTAGTTCCAGAAAGCACATTTTTGAGCCTATGGGATGTGTTTTTGCTACTAGACCATTCATTTTGCTTATTTATTATCACCAGGCAGCCATTTCAGCGAAAAAATATCATATGAACATGTTTTCTAGTGAAATTAACGTAACTGACTTGAGAATGTTCAATTATGGGCCATATATCAAGCACTCCTCCATATAGCACTGAAACAGTTGTAAGTTCAACTTGGTTCAGCTACGTCCCCGCATTGACTTTCTTGTCCTTTGGTATTTATAACTATTTTCTTGGGTGTTTTATGTCCGAACATCATTATTCTGAACAACTAAACTCATTTATGGCCTAAATTCAAGATGAATCTTTGTAAAAAACGACAATCCCATACAGATGCTTCATGAAAATGAAAAATGATGGTGTACTACAGAAAAACGGGTCATTTCTCCAGATCTAGTAAAAAACAGCGGATTTTCAATTTCTGTTTGCCTGTCTTCTATTCATGGGAATTAGACAAGGTTTTCTTTTTTGAGTTCAGAATAGAATGTATTTTATAGATCACTCGAAAAAAAATGTGCCATAAAAATGTTTTTTTCCCTTAAGGTCTCACCACACAAATTCATTCGCGCATATCATTATAAAGTTTAAGAATAAGAAAGTTAGTCTCTTTTTTAAAAATGTGGCTTTTTGCAGCAGCCTCGGTGGTAAATATTACAGATATATCATTTTTCTACCAATTTGAATCGATTCTGTGATGATTTGGTGTAGCAAAACTATCAAAATGATGGAAGATAGATCCAACAGGAAGTCCTTGCGCTGACTGTAACAAGGCTCTTCTAAAAAACAAGGTCAATTTTTTCGGAGGTCGCTCAGGGGAGAGTGGGGCAAGAGGTTATTATGGGCTCAAATAAAAAAAATATATCCCTTTCACACCCCTTTTTTATTTTTGATATTGAAAGAGGACAGTCTGATGGTTGAAAAAATACATAGGTTTATTTACATTTTTCTACTTAAAGAGTGCTGGGAGGTCTGAGTGTATAGGTCATAATACATGTAAGTCTATGGGACGGGTATTATGTGTGGTGAGACGTTAAGGCAGTAGTTCCAGAAAGCACATTTTTGAGCCTATGGGATGTGTTTTTGCTACTAGACCATTCATTTTGCTTATTTATTATCACCAGGCAGCCATTTCAGCGAAAAAATATCATATGAACATGTTTTCTAGTGAAATTAACGTAACTGACTTGAGAATGTTCAATTATGGGCCATATATCAAGCACTCCTCCATATAGCACTGAAACAGTTGTAAGTTCAACTTGGTTCAGCTACGTCCCCGCATTGACTTTCTTGTCCTTTGGTATTTATAACTATTTTCTTGGGTGTTTTATGTCCGAACATCATTATTCTGAACAACTAAACTCATTTATGGCCTAAATTCAAGATGAATCTTTGTAAAAAACGACAATCCCATACAGATGCTTCATGAAAATGAAAAATGATGGTGTACTACAGAAAAACGGGTCATTTCTCCAGATCTAGTAAAAAACAGCGGATTTTCAATTTCTGTTTGCCTGTCTTCTATTCATGGGAATTAGACAAGGTTTTCTTTTTTGAGTTCAGAATAGAATGTATTTTATAGATCACTCGAAAAAAAATGTGCCATAAAAATGTTTTTTTCCCTTAAGGTCTCACCACACAAATTCATTCGCGCATATCATTATAAAGTTTAAGAATAAGAAAGTTAGTCTCTTTTTTAAAAATGTGGCTTTTTGCAGCAGCCTCGGTGGTAAATATTACAGATATATCATTTTTCTACCAATTTGAATCGATTCTGTGATGATTTGGTGTAGCAAAACTATCAAAATGATGGAAGATAGATCCAACAGGAAGTCCTTGCGCTGACTGTAACAAGGCTCTTCTAAAAAACAAGGTCAATTTTTTCGAAGGTCGCTCAGGGGAGAGTGGGGCAAGAGGTTATTATGGGCTCAAATAAAAAAAAATATATCCCTTTCACACCCCTTTTTTATTTTTGATATTGAAAGAGGACAGTCTGATGGTTGAAAAAATACATAGGTTTATTTACATTTTTCTACTTAAAGAGTGCTGGGAGGTCTGAGTGTATAGGTCATAATACATGTAAGTCTATGGGACGGGTATTATGTGTGGTGAGACGTTAAGGCAGTAGTTCCAGAAAGCACATTTTTGAGCCTATGGGATGTGTTTTTGCTACTAGACCATTCATTTTGCTTATTTATTATCACCAGGCAGCCATTTCAGCGAAAAAATATCATATGAACATGTTTTCTAGTGAAATTAACGTAACTGACTTGAGAATGTTCAATTATGGGCCATATATCAAGCACTCCTCCATATAGCACTGAAACAGTTGTAAGTTCAACTTGGTTCAGCTACGTCCCCGCATTGACTTTCTTGTCCTTTGGTATTTATAACTATTTTCTTGGGTGTTTTATGTCCGAACATCATTATTCTGAACAACTAAACTCATTTATGGCCTAAATTCAAGATGAATCTTTGTAAAAAACGACAATCCCATACAGATGCTTCATGAAAATGAAAAATGATGGTGTACTACAGAAAAACGGGTCATTTCTCCAGATCTAGTAAAAAACAGCGGATTTTCAATTTCTGTTTGCCTGTCTTCTATTCATGGGAATTAGACAAGGTTTTCTTTTTTGAGTTCAGAATAGAATGTATTTTATAGATCACTCGAAAAAAAATGTGCCATAAAAATGTTTTTTTCCCTTAAGGTCTCACCACACAAATTCATTCGCGCATATCATTATAAAGTTTAAGAATAAGAAAGTTAGTCTCTTTTTTAAAAATGTGGCTTTTTGCAGCAGCCTCGGTGGTAAATATTACAGATATATCATTTTTCTACCAATTTGAATCGATTCTGTGATGATTTGGTGTAGCAAAACTATCAAAATGATGGAAGATAGATCCAACAGGAAGTCCTTGCGCTGACTGTAACAAGGCTCTTCTAAAAAACAAGGTCAATTTTTTCGGAGGTCGCTCAGGGGAGAGTGGGGCAAGAGGTTATTATGGGCTCAAATAAAAAAAAATATATCCCTTTCACACCCCTTTTTTATTTTTGATATTGAAAGAGGACAGTCTGATGGTTGAAAAAATACATAGGTTTATTTACATTTTTCTACTTAAAGAGTGCTGGGAGGTCTGAGTGTATAGGTCATAATACATGTAAGTCTATGGGACGGGTATTATGTGTGGTGAGACGTTAAGGCAGTAGTTCCAGAAAGCACATTTTTGAGCCTATGGGATGTGTTTTTGCTACTAGACCATTCATTTTGCTTATTTATTATCACCAGGCAGCCATTTCAGCGAAAAAATATCATATGAACATGTTTTCTAGTGAAATTAACGTAACTGACTTGAGAATGTTCAATTATGGGCCATATATCAAGCACTCCTCCATATAGCACTGAAACAGTTGTAAGTTCAACTTGGTTCAGCTACGTCCCCGCATTGACTTTCTTGTCCTTTGGTATTTATAACTATTTTCTTGGGTGTTTTATGTCCGAACATCATTATTCTGAACAACTAAACTCATTTATGGCCTAAATTCAAGATGAATCTTTGTAAAAAACGACAATCCCATACAGATGCTTCATGAAAATGAAAAATGATGGTGTACTACAGAAAAACGGGTCATTTCTCCAGATCTAGTAAAAAACAGCGGATTTTCAATTTCTGTTTGCCTGTCTTCTATTCATGGGAATTAGACAAGGTTTTCTTTTTTGAGTTCAGAATAGAATGTATTTTATAGATCACTCGAAAAAAAATGTGCCATAAAAATGTTTTTTTCCCTTAAGGTCTCACCACACAAATTCATTCGCGCATATCATTATAAAGTTTAAGAATAAGAAAGTTAGTCTCTTTTTTAAAAATGTGGCTTTTTGCAGCAGCCTCGGTGGTAAATATTACAGATATATCATTTTTCTACCAATTTGAATCGATTCTGTGATGATTTGGTGTAGCAAAACTATCAAAATGATGGAAGATAGATCCAACAGGAAGTCCTTGCGCTGACTGTAACAAGGCTCTTCTAAAAAACAAGGTCAATTTTTTCGGAGGTCGCTCAGGGGAGAGTGGGGCAAGAGGTTATTATGGGCTCAAATAAAAAAAAATATATCCCTTTCACACCCCTTTTTTATTTTTGATATTGAAAGAGGACAGTATGATGGTTGAAAAAATACATAGGTTTATTTACATTTTTCTACTTAAAGAGTGCTGGGAGGTCTGAGTGTATAGGTCATAATACATGTAAGTCTATGGGACGGGTATTATGTGTGGTGAGACGTTAAGGCAGTAGTTCCAGAAAGCACATTTTTGAGCCTATGGGATGTGTTTTTGCTACTAGACCATTCATTTTGCTTATTTATTATCACCAGGCAGCCATTTCAGCGAAAAAATATCATATGAACATGTTTTCTAGTGAAATTAACGTAACTGACTTGAGAATGTTCAATTATGGGCCATATATCAAGCACTCCTCCATATAGCACTGAAACAGTTGTAAGTTCAACTTGGTTCAGCTACGTCCCCGCATTGACTTTCTTGTCCTTTGGTATTTATAACTATTTTCTTGGGTGTTTTATGTCCGAACATCATTATTCTGAACAACTAAACTCATTTATGGCCTAAATTCAAGATGAATCTTTGTAAAAAACGACAATCCCATACAGATGCTTCATGAAAATGAAAAATGATGGTGTACTACAGAAAAACGGGTCATTTCTCCAGATCTAGTAAAAAACAGCGGATTTTCAATTTCTGTTTGCCTGTCTTCTATTCATGGGAATTAGACAAGGTTTTCTTTTTTGAGTTCAGAATAGAATGTATTTTATAGATCACTCGAAAAAAAATGTGCCATAAAAATGTTTTTTTCCCTTAAGGTCTCACCACACAAATTCATTCGCGCATATCATTATAAAGTTTAAGAATAAGAAAGTTAGTCTCTTTTTTAAAAATGTGGCTTTTTGCAGCAGCCTCGGTGGTAAATATTACAGATATATCATTTTTCTACCAATTTGAATCGATTCTGTGATGATTTGGTGTAGCAAAACTATCAAAATGATGGAAGATAGATCCAACAGGAAGTCCTTGCGCTGACTGTAACAAGGCTTTTCTAAAAAACAAGGTCAATTTTTTCGGAGGTCGCTCAGGGGAGAGTGGGGCAAGAGGTTATTATGGGCTCAAATAAAAAAAAATATATCCCTTTCACACCCCTTTTTTATTTTTGATATTGAAAGAGGACAGTCTGATGGTTGAAAAAATACATAGGTTTATTTACATTTTTCTACTTAAAGAGTGCTGGGAGGTCTGAGTGTATAGGTCATAATACATGTAAGTCTATGGGACGGGTATTATGTGTGGTGAGACGTTAAGGCAGTAGTTCCAGAAAGCACATTTTTGAGCCTATGGGATGTGTTTTTGCTACTAGACCATTCATTTTGCTTATTTATTATCACCAGGCAGCCATTTCAGCGAAAAAATATCATATGAACATGTTTTCTAGTGAAATTAACGTAACTGACTTGAGAATGTTCAATTATGGGCCATATATCAAGCACTCCTCCATATAGCACTGAAACAGTTGTAAGTTCAACTTGGTTCAGCTACGTCCCCGCATTGACTTTCTTGTCCTTTGGTATTTATAACTATTTTCTTGGGTGTTTTATGTCCGAACATCATTATTCTGAACAACTAAACTCATTTATGGCCTAAATTCAAGATGAATCTTTGTAAAAAACGACAATCCCATACAGATGCTTCATGAAAATGAAAAATGATGGTGTACTACAGAAAAACGGGTCATTTCTCCAGATCTAGTAAAAAACAGCGGATTTTCAATTTCTGTTTGCCTGTCTTCTATTCATGGGAATTAGACAAGGTTTTCTTTTTTGAGTTCAGAATAGAATGTATTTTATAGATCACTCGAAAAAAAATGTGTCATAAAAATGTTTTTTTCCCTTAAGGTCTCACCACACAAATTCATTCGCGCATATCATTATAAAGTTTAAGAATAAGAAAGTTAGTCTCTTTTTTAAAAATGTGGCTTTTTGCAGCAGCCTCGGTGGTAAATATTACAGATATATCATTTTTCTACCAATTTGAATCGATTCTGTGATGATTTGGTGTAGCAAAACTATCAAAATGATGGAAGATAGATCCAACAGGAAGTCCTTGCGCTGACTGTAACAAGGCTCTTCTAAAAAACAAGGTCAATTTTTTCGGAGGTCGCTCAGGGGAGAGTGGGGCAAGAGGTTATTATCGGCTCAAATAAAAAAAAATATATCCCTTTCACACCCCTTTTTTATTTTTGATATTGAAAGAGGACAGTCTGATGGTTGAAAAAATACATAGGTTTATTTACATTTTTCTACTTAAAGAGTGCTGGGAGGTCTGAGTGTATAGGTCATAATACATGTAAGTCTATGGGACGGGTATTATGTGTGGTGAGACGTTAAGGCAGTAGTTCCAGAAAGCACATTTTTGAGCCTATGGGATGTGTTTTTGCTACTAGACCATTCATTTTGCTTATTTATTATCACCAGGCAGCCATTTCAGCGAAAAAATATCATATGAACATGTTTTCTAGTGAAATTAACGTAACTGACTTGAGAATGTTCAATTATGGGCCATATATCAAGCACTCCTCCATATAGCACTGAAACAGTTGTAAGTTCAACTTGGTTCAGCTACGTCCCCGCATTGACTTTCTTGTCCTTTGGTATTTATAACTATTTTCTTGGGTGTTTTATGTCCGAACATCATTATTCTGAACAACTAAACTCATTTATGGCCTAAATTCAAGATGAATCTTTGTAAAAAACGACAATCCCATACAGATGCTTCATGAAAATGAAAAATGATGGTGTACTACAGAAAAACGGGTCATTTCTCCAGATCTAGTAAAAAACAGCGGATTTTCAATTTCTGTTTGCCTGTCTTCTATTCATGGGAATTAGACAAGGTTTTCTTTTTTGAGTTCAGAATAGAATGTATTTTATAGATCACTCGAAAAAAAATGTGCCATAAAAATGTTTTTTTCCCTTAAGGTCTCACCACACAAATTCATTCGCGCATATCATTATAAAGTTTAAGAATAAGAAAGTTAGTCTCTTTTTTAAAAATGTGGCTTTTTGCAGCAGCCTCGGTGGTAAATATTACAGATATATCATTTTTCTACCAATTTGAATCGATTCTGTGATGATTTGGTGTAGCAAAACTATCAAAATGATGGAAGATAGATCCAACAGGAAGTCCTTGCGCTGACTGTAACAAGGCTCTTCTAAAAAACAAGGTCAATTTTTTCGGAGGTCGCTCAGGGGAGAGTGGGGCAAGAGGTTATTATGGGCTCAAATAAAAAAAAATATATCCCTTTCACACCCCTTTTTTATTTTTGATATTGAAAGAGGACAGTCTGATGGTTGAAAAAATACATAGGTTTATTTACATTTTTCTACTTAAAGAGTGCTGGGAGGTCTGAGTGTATAGGTCATAATACATGTAAGTCTATGGGACGGGTATTATGTGTGGTGAGACGTTAAGGCAGTAGTTCCAGAAAGCACATTTTTGAGCCTATGGGATGTGTTTTTGCTACTAGACCATTCATTTTGCTTATTTATTATCACCAGGCAGCCATTTCAGCGAAAAAATATCATATGAACATGTTTTCTAGTGAAATTAACGTAACTGACTTGAGAATGTTCAATTATGGGCCATATATCAAGCACTCCTCCATATAGCACTGAAACAGTTGTAAGTTCAACTTGGTTCAGCTACGTCCCCGCATTGACTTTCTTGTCCTTTGGTATTTATAACTATTTTCTTGGGTGTTTTATGTCCGAACATCATTATTCTGAACAACTAAACTCATTTATGGCCTAAATTCAAGATGAATCTTTGTAAAAAACGACAATCCCATACAGATGCTTCATGAAAATGAAAAATGATGGTGTACTACAGAAAAACGGGTCATTTCTCCAGATCTAGTAAAAAACAGCGGATTTTCAATTTCTGTTTGCCTGTCTTCTATTCATGGGAATTAGACAAGGTTTTCTTTTTTGAGTTCAGAATAGAATGTATTTTATAGATCACTCGAAAAAAAATGTGCCATAAAAATGTTTTTTTCCCTTAAGGTCTCACCACACAAATTCATTCGCGCATATCATTATAAAGTTTAAGAATAAGAAAGTTAGTCTCTTTTTTAAAAATGTGGCTTTTTGCAGCAGCCTCGGTGGTAAATATTACAAATATATCATTTTTCTACCAATTTGAATCGATTCTGTGATGATTTGGTGTAGCAAAACTATCAAAATGATGGAAGATAGATCCAACAGGAAGTCCTTGCGCTGACTGTAACAAGGCTCTTCTAAAAAACAAGGTCAATTTTTTCGGAGGTCGCTCAGGGGAGAGTGGGGCAAGAGGTTATTATGGGCTCA
This sequence comes from Flabesymbios commensalis, assembly GCA_964017125.1. Lineage (NCBI taxonomy): Eukaryota > Metazoa > Annelida > Polychaeta > Terebellida > Flabelligeridae > Flabesymbios > Flabesymbios commensalis. The sequence goes on along the minus strand of OZ024911.1, from coordinate 32,485,072 downwards.
AATAAAAAAAAATATATCCCTTTCACACCCCTTTTTTATTTTTGATATTGAAAGAGGACAGTCTGATGGTTGAAAAAATACATAGGTTTATTTACATTTTTCTACTTAAAGAGTGCTGGGAGGTCTGAGTGTATAGGTCATAATACATGTAAGTCTATGGGACGGGTATTATGTGTGGTGAGACGTTAAGGCAGTAGTTCCAGAAAGCACATTTTTGAGCCTATGGGATGTGTTTTTGCTACTAGACCATTCATTTTGCTTATTTATTATCACCAGGCAGCCATTTCAGCGAAAAAATATCATATGAACATGTTTTCTAGTGAAATTAACGTAACTGACTTGAGAATGTTCAATTATGGGCCATATATCAAGCACTCCTCCATATAGCACTGAAACAGTTGTAAGTTCAACTTGGTTCAGCTACGTCCCCGCATTGACTTTCTTGTCCTTTGGTATTTATAACTATTTTCTTGGGTGTTTTATGTCCGAACATCATTATTCTGAACAACTAAACTCATTTATGGCCTAAATTCAAGATGAATCTTTGTAAAAAACGACAATCCCATACAGATGCTTCATGAAAATGAAAAATGATGGTGTACTACAGAAAAACGGGTCATTTCTCCAGATCTAGTAAAAAACAGCGGATTTTCAATTTCTGTTTGCCTGTCTTCTATTCATGGGAATTAGACAAGGTTTTCTTTTTTGAGTTCAGAATAGAATGTATTTTATAGATCACTCGAAAAAAAATGTGCCATAAAAATGTTTTTTTCCCTTAAGGTCTCACCACACAAATTCATTCGCGCATATCATTATAAAGTTTAAGAATAAGAAAGTTAGTCTCTTTTTTAAAAATGTGGCTTTTTGCAGCAGCCTCGGTGGTAAATATTACAGATATATCATTTTTCTACCAATTTGAATCGATTCTGTGATGATTTGGTGTAGCAAAACTATCAAAATGATGGAAGATAGATCCAACAGGAAGTCCTTGCGCTGACTGTAACAAGGCTCTTCTAAAAAACAAGGTCAATTTTTTCGAAGGTCGCTCAGGGGAGAGTGGGGCAAGAGGTTATTATGGGCTCAAATAAAAAAAAATATATCCCTTTCACACCCCTTTTTTATTTTTGATATTGAAAGAGGACAGTCTGATGGTTGAAAAAATACATAGGTTTATTTACATTTTTCTACTTAAAGAGTGCTGGGAGGTCTGAGTGTATAGGTCATAATACATGTAAGTCTATGGGACGGGTATTATGTGTGGTGAGACGTTAAGGCAGTAGTTCCAGAAAGCACATTTTTGAGCCTATGGGATGTGTTTTTGCTACTAGACCATTCATTTTGCTTATTTATTATCACCAGGCAGCCATTTCAGCGAAAAAATATCATATGAACATGTTTTCTAGTGAAATTAACGTAACTGACTTGAGAATGTTCAACTATGGGCCATATATCAAGCACTCCTCCATATAGCACTGAAACAGTTGTAAGTTCAACTTGGTTCAGCTACGTCCCCGCATTGACTTTCTTGTCCTTTGGTATTTATAACTATTTTCTTGGGTGTTTTATGTCCGAACATCATTATTCTGAACAACTAAACTCATTTATGGCCTAAATTCAAGATGAATCTTTGTAAAAAACGACAATCCCATACAGATGCTTCATGAAAATGAAAAATGATGGTGTACTACAGAAAAACGGGTCATTTCTCCAGATCTAGTAAAAAACAGCGGATTTTCAATTTCTGTTTGCCTGTCTTCTATTCATGGGAATTAGACAAGGTTTTCTTTTTTGAGTTCAGAATAGAATGTATTTTATAGATCACTCGAAAAAAAATGTGCCATAAAAATGTTTTTTTCCCTTAAGGTCTCACCACACAAATTCATTCGCGCATATCATTATAAAGTTTAAGAATAAGAAAGTTAGTCTCTTTTTTAAAAATGTGGCTTTTTGCAGCAGCCTCGGTGGTAAATATTACAGATATATCATTTTTCTACCAATTTGAATCGATTCTGTGATGATTTGGTGTAGCAAAACTATCAAAATGATGGAAGATAGATCCAACAGGAAGTCCTTGCGCTGACTGTAACAAGGCTCTTCTAAAAAACAAGGTCAATTTTTTCGGAGGTCGCTCAGGGGAGAGTGGGGCAAGAGGTTATTATGGGCTCAAATAAAAAAAAATATATCCCTTTCACACCCCTTTTTTATTTTTGATATTGAAAGAGGACAGTCTGATGGTTGAAAAAATACATAGGTTTATTTCCATTTTTCTACTTAAAGAGTGCTGGGAGGTCTGAGTGTATAGGTCATAATACATGTAAGTCTATGGGACGGGTATTATGTGTGGTGAGACGTTAAGGCAGTAGTTCCAGAAAGCACATTTTTGAGCCTATGGGATGTGTTTTTGCTACTAGACCATTCATTTTGCTTATTTATTATCACCAGGCAGCCATTTCAGCGAAAAAATATCATATGAACATGTTTTCTAGTGAAATTAACGTAACTGACTTGAGAATGTTCAATTATGGGCCATATATCAAGCACTCCTCCATATAGCACTGAAACAGTTGTAAGTTCAACTTGGTTCAGCTACGTCCCCGCATTGACTTTCATGTCCTTTGGTATTTATAACTATTTTCTTGGGTGTTTTATGTCCGAACATCATTATTCTGAACAACTAAACTCATTTATGGCCTAAATTCAAGATGAATCTTTGTAAAAAACGACAATCCCATACAGATGCTTCATGAAAATGAAAAATGATGGTGTACTACAGAAAAACGGGTCATTTCTCCAGATCTAGTAAAAAACAGCGGATTTTCAATTTCTGTTTGCCTGTCTTCTATTCATGGGAATTAGACAAGGTTTTCTTTTTTGAGTTCAGAATAGAATGTATTTTATAGATCACTCGAAAAAAAATGTGCCATAAAAATGTTTTTTTCCCTTAAGGTCTCACCACACAAATTCATTCGCGCATATCATTATAAAGTTTAAGAATAAGAAAGTTAGTCTCTTTTTTAAAAATGTGGCTTTTTGCAGCAGCCTCGGTGGTAAATATTACAGATATATCATTTTTCTACCAATTTGAATCGATTCTGTGATGATTTGGTGTAGCAAAACTATCAAAATGATGGAAGATAGATCCAACAGGAAGTCCTTGCGCTGACTGTAACAAGGCTCTTCTAAAAAACAAGGTCAATTTTTTCGGAGGTCGCTCAGGGGAGAGTGGGGCAAGAGGTTATTATGGGCTCAAATAAAAAAAAATATATCCCTTTCACACCCCTTTTTTATTTTTGATATTGAAAGAGGACAGTCTGATGGTTGAAAAAATACATAGGTTTATTTACATTTTTCTACTTAAAGAGTGCTGGGAGGTCTGAGTGTATAGGTCATAATACATGTAAGTCTATGGGACGGGTATTATGTGTGGTGAGACGTTAAGGCAGTAGTTCCAGAAAGCACATTTTTGAGCCTATGGGATGTGTTTTTGCTACTAGACCATTCATTTTGCTTATTTATTATCACCAGGCAGCCATTTCAGCGAAAAAATATCATATGAACATGTTTTCTAGTGAAATTAACGTAACTGACTTGAGAATGTTCAATTATGGGCCATATATCAAGCACTCCTCCATATAGCACTGAAACAGTTGTAAGTTCAACTTGGTTCAGCTACGTCCCCGCATTGACTTTCTTGTCCTTTGGTATTTATAACTATTTTCTTGGGTGTTTTATGTCCGAACATCATTATTCTGAACAACTAAACTCATTTATGGCCTAAATTCAAGATGAATCTTTGTAAAAAACGACAATCCCATACAGATGCTTCATGAAAATGAAAAATGATGGTGTACTACAGAAAAACGGGTCATTTCTCCAGATCTAGTAAAAAACAGCGGATTTTCAATTTCTGTTTGCCTGTCTTCTATTCATGGGAATTAGACAAGGTTTTCTTTTTTGAGTTCAGAATAGAATGTATTTTATAGATCACTCGAAAAAAAATGTGCCATAAAAATGTTTTTTTCCCTTAAGGTCTCACCACACAAATTCATTCGCGCATATCATTATAAAGTTTAAGAATAAGAAAGTTAGTCTCTTTTTTAAAAATGTGGCTTTTTGCAGCAGCCTCGGTGGTAAATATTACAGATATATCATTTTTCTACCAATTTGAATCGATTCTGTGATGATTTGGTGTAGCAAAACTATCAAAATGATGGAAGATAGATCCAACAGGAAGTCCTTGCGCTGACTGTAACAAGGCTTTTCTAAAAAAACAAGGTCAATTTTTTCGGAGGTCGCTCAGGGGAGAGTGGGGCAAGAGGTTATTATGGGCTCAAATAAAAAAAAATATATCCCTTTCACACCCCTTTTTTATTTTTGATATTGAAAGAGGACAGTCTGATGGTTGAAAAAATACATAGGTTTATTTACATTTTTCTACTTAAAGAGTGCTGGGAGGTCTGAGTGTATAGGTCATAATACATGTAAGTCTATGGGACGGGTATTATGTGTGGTGAGACGTTAAGGCAGTAGTTCCAGAAAGCACATTTTTGAGCCTATGGGATGTGTTTTTGCTACTAGACCATTCATTTTGCTTATTTATTATCACCAGGCAGCCATTTCAGCGAAAAAATATCATATGAACATGTTTTCTAGTGAAATTAACGTAACTGACTTGAGAATGTTCAATTATGGGCCATATATCAAGCACTCCTCCATATAGCACTGAAACAGTTGTAAGTTCAACTTGGTTCAGCTACGTCCCCGCATTGACTTTCTTGTCCTTTGGTATTTATAACTATTTTCTTGGGTGTTTTATGTCCGAACATCATTATTCTGAACAACTAAACTCATTTATGGCCTAAATTCAAGATGAATCTTTGTAAAAAACGACAATCCCATACAGATGCTTCATGAAAATGAAAAATGATGGTGTACTACAGAAAAACGGGTCATTTCTCCAGATCTAGTAAAAAACAGCGGATTTTCAATTTCTGTTTGCCTGTCTTCTATTCATGGGAATTAGACAAGGTTTTCTTTTTTGAGTTCAGAATAGAATGTATTTTATAGATCACTCGAAAAAAAATGTGCCATAAAAATGTTTTTTTCCCTTAAGGTCTCACCACACAAATTCATTCGCGCATATCATTATAAAGTTTAAGAATAAGAAAGTTAGTCTCTTTTTTAAAAATGTGGCTTTTTGCAGCAGCCTCGGTGGTAAATATTACAGATATATCATTTTTCTACCAATTTGAATCGATTCTGTGATGATTTGGTGTAGCAAAACTATCAAAATGATGGAAGATAGATCCAACAGGAAGTCCTTGCGCTGACTGTAACAAGGCTCTTCTAAAAAACAAGGTCAATTTTTTCGGAGGTCGCTCAGGGGAGAGTGGGGCAAGAGGTTATTATCGGCTCAAATAAAAAAAAATATATCCCTTTCACACCCCTTTTTTATTTTTGATATTGAAAGAGGACAGTCTGATGGTTGAAAAAATACATAGGTTTATTTACATTTTTCTACTTAAAGAGTGCTGGGAGGTCTGAGTGTATAGGTCATAATACATGTAAGTCTATGGGACGGGTATTATGTGTGGTGAGACGTTAAGGCAGTAGTTCCAGAAAGCACATTTTTGAGCCTATGGGATGTGTTTTTGCTACTAGACCATTCATTTTGCTTATTTATTATCACCAGGCAGCCATTTCAGCGAAAAAATATCATATGAACATGTTTTCTAGTGAAATTAACGTAACTGACTTGAGAATGTTCAATTATGGGCCATATATCAAGCACTCCTCCATATAGCACTGAAACAGTTGTAAGTTCAACTTGGTTCAGCTACGTCCCCGCATTGACTTTCTTGTCCTTTGGTATTTATAACTATTTTCTTGGGTGTTTTATGTCCGAACATCATTATTCTGAACAACTAAACTCATTTATGGCCTAAATTCAAGATGAATCTTTGTAAAAAACGACAATCCCATACAGATGCTTCATGAAAATGAAAAATGATGGTGTACTACAGAAAAACGGGTCATTTCTCCAGATCTAGTAAAAAACAGCGGATTTTCAATTTCTGTTTGCCTGTCTTCTATTCATGGGAATTAGACAAGGTTTTCTTTTTTGAGTTCAGAATAGAATGTATTTTATAGATCACTCGAAAAAAAATGTGCCATAAAAATGTTTTTTTCCCTTAAGGTCTCACCACACAAATTCATTCGCGCATATCATTATAAAGTTTAAGAATAAGAAAGTTAGTCTCTTTTTTAAAAATGTGGCTTTTTGCAGCAGCCTCGGTGGTAAATATTACAGATATATCATTTTTCTACCAATTTGAATCGATTCTGTGATGATTTGGTGTAGCAAAACTATCAAAATGATGGAAGATAGATCCAACAGGAAGTCCTTGCGCTGACTGTAACAAGGCTCTTCTAAAAAACAAGGTCAATTTTTTCGGAGGTCGCTCAGGGGAGAGTGGGGCAAGAGGTTATTATGGGCTCAAATAAAAAAAAATTTATCCCTTTCACACCCCTTTTTTATTTTTGATATTGAAAGAGGACAGTCTGATGGTTGAAAAAATACATAGGTTTATTTACATTTTTCTACTTAAAGAGTGCTGGGAGGTCTGAGTGTATAGGTCATAATACATGTAAGTCTATGGGACGGGTATTATGTGTGGTGAGACGTTAAGGCAGTAGTTCCAGAAAGCACATTTTTGAGCCTATGGGATGTGTTTTTGCTACTAGACCATTCATTTTGCTTATTTATTATCACCAGGCAGCCATTTCAGCGAAAAAATATCATATGAACATGTTTTCTAGTGAAATTAACGTAACTGACTTGAGAATGTTCAATTATGGGCCATATATCAAGCACTCCTCCATATAGCACTGAAACAGTTGTAAGTTCAACTTGGTTCAGCTACGTCCCCGCATTGACTTTCTTGTCCTTTGGTATTTATAACTATTTTCTTGGGTGTTTTATGTCCGAACATCATTATTCTGAACAACTAAACTCATTTATGGCCTAAATTCAAGATGAATCTTTGTAAAAAACGACAATCCCATACAGATGCTTCATGAAAATGAAAAATGATGGTGTACTACAGAAAAACGGGTCATTTCTCCAGATCTAGTAAAAAACAGCGGATTTTCAATTTCTGTTTGCCTGTCTTCTATTCATGGGAATTAGACAAGGTTTTCTTTTTTGAGTTCAGAATAGAATGTATTTTATAGATCACTCGAAAAAAAATGTGCCATAAAAATGTTTTTTTCCCTTAAGGTCTCACCACACAAATTCATTCGCGCATATCATTATAAAGTTTAAGAATAAGAAAGTTAGTCTCTTTTTTAAAAATGTGGCTTTTTGCAGCAGCCTCGGTGGTAAATATTACAGATATATCATTTTTCTACCAATTTGAATCGATTCTGTGATGATTTGGTGTAGCAAAACTATCAAAATGATGGAAGATAGATCCAACAGGAAGTCCTTGCGCTGACTGTAACAAGGCTCTTCTAAAAAACAAGGTCAATTTTTTCGGAGGTCGCTCAGGGGAGAGTGGGGCAAGAGGTTATTATGGGCTCAAATAAAAAAAAATATATCCCTTTCACACCCCTTTTTTATTTTTGATATTGAAAGAGGACAGTCTGATGGTTGAAAAAATACATAGGTTTATTTACATTTTTCTACTTAAAGAGTGCTGGGAGGTCTGAGTGTATAGGTCATAATACATGTAAGTCTATGGGACGGGTATTATGTGTGGTGAGACGTTAAGGCAGTAGTTCCAGAAAGCACATTTTTGAGCCTATGGGATGTGTTTTTGCTACTAGACCATTCATTTTGCTTATTTATTATCACCAGGCAGCCATTTCAGCGAAAAAATATCATATGAACATGTTTTCTAGTGAAATTAACGTAACTGACTTGAGAATGTTCAATTATGGGCCATATATCAAGCACTCCTCCATATAGCACTGAAACAGTTGTAAGTTCAACTTGGTTCAGCTACGTCCCCGCATTGACTTTCTTGTCCTTTGGTATTTATAACTATTTTCTTGGGTGTTTTATGTCCGAACATCATTATTCTGAACAACTAAACTCATTTATGGCCTAAATTCAAGATGAATCTTTGTAAAAAACGACAATCCCATACAGATGCTTCATGAAAATGAAAAATGATGGTGTACTACAGAAAAACGGGTCATTTCTCCAGATCTAGTAAAAAACAGCGGATTTTCAATTTCTGTTTGCCTGTCTTCTATTCATGGGAATTAGACAAGGTTTTCTTTTTTGAGTTCAGAATAGAATGTATTTTATAGATCACTCGAAAAAAAATGTGCCATAAAAATGTTTTTTTCCCTTAAGGTCTCACCACACAAATTCATTCGCGCATATCATTATAAAGTTTAAGAATAAGAAAGTTAGTCTCTTTTTTAAAAATGTGGCTTTTTGCAGCAGCCTCGGTGGTAAATATTACCGATATATCATTTTTCTACCAATTTGAATCGATTCTGTGATGATTTGGTGTAGCAAAACTATCAAAATGATGGAAGATAGATCCAACAGGAAGTCCTTGCGCTGACTGTAACAAGGCTCTTCTAAAAAACAAGGTCAATTTTTTCGGAGGTCGCTCAGGGGAGAGTGGGGCAAGAGGTTATTATGGGCTCAAATAAAAAAAAATATATCCCTTTCACACCCCTTTTTTATTTTTGATATTGAAAGAGGACAGTCTGATGGTTGAAAAAATACATAGGTTTATTTACATTTTTCTACTTAAAGAGTGCTGGGAGGTCTGAGTGTATAGGTCATAATACATGTAAGTCTATGGGACGGGTATTATGTGTGGTGAGACGTTAAGGCAGTAGTTCCAGAAAGCACATTTTTGAGCCTATGGGATGTGTTTTTGCTACTAGACCATTCATTTTGCTTATTTATTATCACCAGGCAGCCATTTCAGCGAAAAAATATCATATGAACATGTTTTCTAGTGAAATTAACGTAACTGACTTGAGAATGTTCAATTATGGGCCATATATCAAGCACTCCTCCATATAGCACTGAAACAGTTGTAAGTTCAACTTGGTTCAGCTACGTCCCCGCATTGACTTTCTTGTCCTTTGGTATTTATAACTATTTTCTTGGGTGTTTTATGTCCGAACATCATTATTCTGAACAACTAAACTCATTTATGGCCTAAATTCAAGATGAATCTTTGTAAAAAACGACAATCCCATACAGATGCTTCATGAAAATGAAAAATGATGGTGTACTACAGAAAAACGGGTCATTTCTCCAGATCTAGTAAAAAACAGCGGATTTTCAATTTCTGTTTGCCTGTCTTCTATTCATGGGAATTAGACAAGGTTTTCTTTTTTGAGTTCAGAATAGAATGTATTTTATAGATCACTCGAAAAAAAATGTGCCATAAAAATGTTTTTTTCCCTTAAGGTCTCACCACACAAATTCATTCGCGCATATCATTATAAAGTTTAAGAATAAGAAAGTTAGTCTCTTTTTTAAAAATGTGGCTTTTTGCAGCAGCCTCGGTGGTAAATATTACAGATATATCATTTTTCTACCAATTTGAATCGATTCTGTGATGATTTGGTGTAGCAAAACTATCAAAATGATGGAAGATAGATCCAACAGGAAGTCCTTGCGCTGACTGTAACAAGGCTCTTCTAAAAAACAAGGTCAATTTTTTCGGAGGTCGCTCAGGGGAGAGTGGGGCAAGAGGTTATTATGGGCTCAAATAAAAAAAAATATATCCCTTTCACACCCCTTTTTTATTTTTGATATTGAAAGAGGACAGTCTGATGGTTGAAAAAATACATAGGTTTATTTACATTTTTCTACTTAAAGAGTGCTGGGAGGTCTGAGTGTATAGGTCATAATACATGTAAGTCTATGGGACGGGTATTATGTGTGGTGAGACGTTAAGGCAGTAGTTCCAGAAAGCACATTTTTGAGCCTATGGGATGTGTTTTTGCTACTAGACCATTCATTTTGCTTATTTATTATCACCAGGCAGCCATTTCAGCGAAAAAATATCATATGAACATGTTTTCTAGTGAAATTAACGTAACTGACTTGAGAATGTTCAATTATGGGCCATATATCAAGCACTCCTCCATATAGCACTGAAACAGTTGTAAGTTCAACTTGGTTCAGCTACGTCCCCGCATTGACTTTCTTGTCCTTTGGTATTTATAACTATTTTCTTGGGTGTTTTATGTCCGAACATCATTATTCTGAACAACTAAACTCATTTATGGCCTAAATTCAAGATGAATCTTTGTAAAAAACGACAATCCCATACAGATGCTTCATGAAAATGAAAAATGATGGTGTACTACAGAAAAACGGGTCATTTCTCCAGATCTAGTAAAAAACAGCGGATTTTCAATTTCTGTTTGCCTGTCTTCTATTCATGGGAATTAGACAAGGTTTTCTTTTTTGAGTTCAGAATAGAATGTATTTTATAGATCACTCGAAAAAAAATGTGCCATAAAAATGTTTTTTTCCCTTAAGGTCTCACCACACAAATTCATTCGCGCATATCATTATAAAGTTTAAGAATAAGAAAGTTAGTCTCTTTTTTAAAAATGTGGCTTTTTGCAGCAGCCTCGGTGGTAAATATTACAGATATATCATTTTTCTACCAATTTGAATCGATTCTGTGATGATTTGGTGTAGCAAAACTATCAAAATGATGGAAGATAGATCCAACAGGAAGTCCTTGCGCTGACTGTAACAAGGCTCTTCTAAAAAACAAGGTCAATTTTTTCGGAGGTCGCTCAGGGGAGAGTGGGGCAAGAGGTTATTATGGGCTCAAATAAAAAAAAATATATCCCTTTCACACCCCTTTTTTATTTTTGATATTGAAAGAGGACAGTCTGATGGTTGAAAAAATACATAGGTTTATTTACATTTTTCTACTTAAAGAGTGCTGGGAGGTCTGAGTGTATAGGTCATAATACATGTAAGTCTATGGGACGGGTATTATGTGTGGTGAGACGTTAAGGCAGTAGTTCCAGAAAGCACATTTTTGAGCCTATGGGATGTGTTTTTGCTACTAGACCATTCATTTTGCTTATTTATTATCACCAGGCAGCCATTTCAGCGAAAAAATATCATATGAACATGTTTTCTAGTGAAATTAACGTAACTGACTTGAGAATGTTCAATTATGGGCCATATATCAAGCACTCCTCCATATAGCACTGAAACAGTTGTAAGTTCAACTTGGTTCAGCTACGTCCCCGCATTGACTTTCTTGTCCTTTGGTATTTATAACTATTTTCTTGGGTGTTTTATGTCCGAACATCATTATTCTGAACAACTAAACTCATTTATGGCCTAAATTCAAGATGAATCTTTGTAAAAAACGACAATCCCATACAGATGCTTCATGAAAATGAAAAATGATGGTGTACTACAGAAAAACGGGTCATTTCTCCAGATCTAGTAAAAAACAGCGGATTTTCAATTTCTGTTTGCCTGTCTTCTATTCATGGGAATTAGACAAGGTTTTCTTTTTTGAGTTCAGAATAGAATGTATTTTATAGATCACTCGAAAAAAAATGTGCCATAAAAATGTTTTTTTCCCTTAAGGTCTCACCACACAAATTCATTCGCGCATATCATTATAAAGTTTAAGAATAAGAAAGTTAGTCTCTTTTTTAAAAATGTGGCTTTTTGCAGCAGCCTCGGTGGTAAATATTACAGATATATCATTTTTCTACCAATTTGAATCGATTCTGTGATGATTTGGTGTAGCAAAACTATCAAAATGATGGAAGATAGATCCAACAGGAAGTCCTTGCGCTGACTGTAACAAGGCTCTTCTAAAAAACAAGGTCAATTTTTTCGGAGGTCGCTCAGGGGAGAGTGGGGCAAGAGGTTATTATGGGCTCAAATAAAAAAATATATATCCCTTTCACACCCCTTTTTTATTTTTGATATTGAAAGAGGACAGTCTGATGGTTGAAAAAATACATAGGTTTATTTACATTTTTCTACTTAAAGAGTGCTGGGAGGTCTGAGTGTATAGGTCATAATACATGTAAGTCTATGGGACGGGTATTATGTGTGGTGAGACGTTAAGGCAGTAGTTCCAGAAAGCACATTTTTGAGCCTATGGGATGTGTTTTTGCTACTAGACCATTCATTTTGCTTATTTATTATCACCAGGCAGCCATTTCAGCGAAAAAATATCATATGAACATGTTTTCTAGTGAAATTAACGTAACTGACTTGAGAATGTTCAATTATGGGCCATATATCAAGCACTCCTCCATATAGCACTGAAACAGTTGTAAGTTCAACTTGGTTCAGCTACGTCCCCGCATTGACTTTCTTGTCCTTTGGTATTTATAACTATTTTCTTGGGTGTTTTATGTCCGAACATCATTATTCTGAACAACTAAACTCATTTATGGCCTAAATTCAAGATGAATCTTTGTAAAAAACGACAATCCCATACAGATGCTTCATGAAAATGAAAAATGATGGTGTACTACAGAAAAACGGGTCATTTCTCCAGATCTAGTAAAAAACAGCGGATTTTCAATTTCTGTTTGCCTGTCTTCTATTCATGGGAATTAGACAAGGTTTTCTTTTTTGAGTTCAGAATAGAATGTATTTTATAGATCACTCGAAAAAAAATGTGCCATAAAAATGTTTTTTTCCCTTAAGGCAGTAGTTCCAGAAAGCACATTTTTGAGCCTATGGGATGTGTTTTTGCTACTAGACCATTCATTTTGCTTATTTATTATCACCAGGCAGCCATTTCAGCGAAAAAATATCATATGAACATGTTTTCTAGTGAAATTAACGTAACTGACTTGAGAATGTTCAATTATGGGCCATATATCAAGCACTCCTCCATATAGCACTGAAACAGTTGTAAGTTCAACTTGGTTCAGCTACGTCCCCGCATTGACTTTCTTGTCCTTTGGTATTTATAACTATTTTCTTGGGTGTTTTATGTCCGAACATCATTATTCTGAACAACTAAACTCATTTATGGCCTAAATTCAAGATGAATCTTTGTAAAAAACGACAATCCCATACAGATGCTTCATGAAAATGAAAAATGATGGTGTACTACAGAAAAACGGGTCATTTCTCCAGATCTAGTAAAAAACAGCGGATTTTCAATTTCTGTTTGCCTGTCTTCTATTCATGGGAATTAGACAAGGTTTTCTTTTTTGAGTTCAGAATAGAATGTATTTTATAGATCACTCGAAAAAAAATGTGCCATAAAAATGTTTTTTTCCCTTAAGGTCTCACCACACAAATTCATTCGCGCATATCATTATAAAGTTTAAGAATAAGAAAGTTAGTCTCTTTTTTAAAAATGTGGCTTTTTGCAGCAGCCTCGGTGGTAAATATTACAGATATATCATTTTTCTACCAATTTGAATCGATTCTGTGATGATTTGGTGTAGCAAAACTATCAAAATGATGGAAGATAGATCCAACAGGAAGTCCTTGCGCTGACTGTAACATAGCTCTTCTAAAAAACAAGGTCAATTTTTTCGGAGGTCGCTCAGGGGAGAGTGGGGCAAGAGGTTATTATGGGCTCAAATAAAAAAAAATATATCCCTTTCACACCCCTTTTTTATTTTTGATATTGAAAGAGGACAGTCTGATGGTTGAAAAAATACATAGGTTTATTTACATTTTTCTACTTAAAGAGTGCTGGGAGGTCTGAGTGTATAGGTCATAATACATGTAAGTCTATGGGACGGGTATTATGTGTGGTGAGACGTTAAGGCAGTAGTTCCAGAAAGCACATTTTTGAGCCTATGGGATGTGTTTTTGCTACTAGACCATTCATTTTGCTTATTTATTATCACCAGGCAGCCATTTCAGCGAAAAAATATCATATGAACATGTTTTCTAGTGAAATTAACGTAACTGACTTGAGAATGTTCAATTATGGGCCATATATCAAGCACTCCTCCATATAGCACTGAAACAGTTGTAAGTTCAACTTGGTTCAGCTACGTCCCCGCATTGACTTTCTTGTCCTTTGGTATTTATAACTATTTTCTTGGGTGTTTTATGTCCGAACATCATTATTCTGAACAACTAAACTCATTTATGGCCTAAATTCAAGATGAATCTTTGTAAAAAACGACAATCCCATACAGATGCTTCATGAAAATGAAAAATGATGGTGTACTACAGAAAAACGGGTCATTTCTCCAGATCTAGTAAAAAACAGCGGATTTTCAATTTCTGTTTGCCTGTCTTCTATTCATGGGAATTAGACAAGGTTTTCTTTTTTGAGTTCAGAATAGAATGTATTTTATAGATCACTCGAAAAAAAATGTGCCATAAAAATGTTTTTTTCCCTTAAGGTCTCACCACACAAATTCATTCGCGCATATCATTATAAAGTTTAAGAATAAGAAAGTTAGTCTCTTTTTTAAAAATGTGGCTTTTTGCAGCAGCCTCGGTGGTAAATATTACAGATATATCATTTTTCTACCAATTTGAATCGATTCTGTGATGATTTGGTGTAGCAAAACTATCAAAATGATGGAAGATAGATCCAACAGGAAGTCCTTGCGCTGACTGTAACAAGGCTCTTCTAAAAAACAAGGTCAATTTTTTCGGAGGTCGCTCAGGGGAGAGTGGGGCAAGAGGTTATTATGGGCTCAAATAAAAAAAAATATATCCCTTTCACACCCCTTTTTTATTTTTGATATTGAAAGAGGACAGTCTGATGGTTGAAAAAATACATAGGTTTATTTACATTTTTCTACTTAAAGAGTGCTGGGAGGTCTGAGTGTATAGGTCATAATACATGTAAGTCTATGGGACGGGTATTATGTGTGGTGAGACGTTAAGGCAGTAGTTCCAGAAAGCACATTTTTGAGCCTATGGGATGTGTTTTTGCTACTAGACCATTCATTTTGCTTATTTATTATCACCAGGCAGCCATTTCAGCGAAAAAATATCATATGAACATGTTTTCTAGTGAAATTAACGTAACTGACTTGAGAATGTTCAATTATGGGCCATATATCAAGCACTCCTCCATATAGCACTGAAACAGTTGTAAGTTCAACTTGGTTCAGCTACGTCCCCGCATTGACTTTCTTGTCCTTTGGTATTTATAACTATTTTCTTGGGTGTTTTATGTCCGAACATCATTATTCTGAACAACTAAACTCATTTATGGCCTAAATTCAAGATGAATCTTTGTAAAAAACGACAATCCCATACAGATGCTTCATGAAAATGAAAAATGATGGTGTACTACAGAAAAACGGGTCATTTCTCCAGATCTAGTAAAAAACAGCGGATTTTCAATTTCTGTTTGCCTGTCTTCTATTCATGGGAATTAGACAAGGTTTTCTTTTTTGAGTTCAGAATAGAATGTATTTTATAGATCACTCGAAAAAAAATGTGCCATAAAAATGTTTTTTTCCCTTAAGGTCTCACCACACAAATTCATTCGCGCATATCATTATAAAGTTTAAGAATAAGAAAGTTAGTCTCTTTTTTAAAAATGTGGCTTTTTGCAGCAGCCTCGGTGGTAAATATTACAGATATATCATTTTTCTACCAATTTGAATCGATTCTGTGATGATTTGGTGTAGCAAAACTATCAAAATGATGGAAGATAGATCCAACAGGAAGTCCTTGCGCTGACTGTAACAAGGCTCTTCTAAAAAACAAGGTCAATTTTTTCGGAGGTCGCTCAGGGGAGAGTGGGGCAAGAGGTTATTATGGGCTCAAATAAAAAAAAATATATCCCTTTCACGCCCCTTTTTTATTTTTGATATTGAAAGAGGACAGTCTGATGGTTGAAAAAATACATAGGTTTATTTACATTTTTCTACTTAAAGAGTGCTGGGAGGTCTGAGTGTATAGGTCATAATACATGTAAGTCTATGGGACGGGTATTATGTGTGGTGAGACGTTATAGAGGAGCTTCATAATTCGTAAAAACTACATGTCAAATGGTCTAACTTTTAAACTACATAATATTTTTCCCTGAAATTTTCAGGGCAGGTGCCGTAAGACTAGAAACTAACGCTTGTCAAATTTCCTGAGAATCGGATAAAAATTGCTTGAGCAATGAGCGAAAAACATGCAACGCGAAAGTGACAGATTTAAAGTGACTTTTACTTTAGAGCCTAGCACTAGGCTACTCACTCCAAGCACACGAAATTTTCAGGGTAGGGGGTCTAGGCCTATAAAAAAAAAATATAGTAGTCTAGACTAGTCTAGCCGGATTTAACTTGCAAAGAGAGCTTGTAAAATTTCACTGTCTGTTTGATGGTGGGGGATGGTCCAAAATGAAAGTTAGCTTTTCGGTATCCAGTCAGTCAATTCTCAGAGGATTGTCACGAAATTTTGGAACCATTATTATCTAACGTTAGATCTAACTTGTTAGTCATTTGGCAACAACTCTGAAAATTTCGCGAAATTACATTGAGTATTTTAAAAGTTAGACCGTTTGACATGTATACTAAAAGGTTAGATCTAGACTCTAAGTCTAACGCAATTCTGAGAATAAACCGGAACGGAAGTTAATGGGTTTATACATGTTATAGTATCTTTTATAGAGCGTCATAAATAGGCATTTACTAGGCTACATGTCAAATGGTCTAGCTTTTGAACTAAACAATATTTTTTTACGGAATTTTCAGGATCGATGCCAAATGACTAGAAAATAGGCCTAAGGTTTACAAAATTTCATGAAAATCGGTTGAGGATTGACTGACTAGATACCATCCTCCACCGTGACATGCTTGGCAGGCCTATAAGTTCTGCACTTGGTTCGAATAGGACATCTGCCTACTACTACTACATCTATTGACTGTTGTTGTCAAAGAACTTTTAGGCTAGGCCCCCATAGATTAGATATCCCTATCATTCATACCAGAAAGCCTATTTATAATGTCATAAGGTGTCTTCATAAATTGTACCCTAGCCTATAGATCTAATTTCCCAACATTGTACCATCATAATTAGCCTGCTATAGGGCCTATAGGCCTAGTATAGGCTAATGCTGACATTTTCATAACATTCTGACAGGGTTAGGGCCTACTAACGTTAGGCCTACACTGCTGGCTACAGGCTACAGTTACTAACGTTAGAACTACAATAGCCTATCAGGGGCGTGCGCAGCTTTCCGTCAAGGGGGGGTCAAGAGGTAAAATTTTGAAAAAAAATGGGGGTTCCGGGGAAAAAATCTGCAGCTCAAGGGGTGGTCAGGACCCCTCTGACCCCCCCCCCCCCTGTGCACGCCCGTGGCCTATAGGCCTACTGTAGGCTAGGGCCCTTAGGCTGGTGAGGTGTGCATATCATTATATCTTCAGAGTCCATGTAACGTATTCTGTTTTCTTAAAAAATAAATAGCGTCTGTTTGTTTCTATTGGGTATTGCAAGAGTAGTAGGCCTACTGTTAGTATCACATAATTTGTTTATGTCTTGTTACATACCTACCTTATATTAGGGTAGATTCAGGTAGAGCGATACATTCAGGTAGAGCGATACAGCTAAGCTTAAACAAATACAATGAACAGTATAAGTGCCACCTGATGAATTGAGTAATATTACTGTATGAGCGGCTAGCCCTCTCACGTGATTTGCTTGAAGAGCGCTGTTTTTGAACCGCCACAACGGCAACTGGACATCTTGTGTTGAGTTGAGTCAAAAGCTTGTCTCTTAAAATATGGGTCAGGCACTAGGATTTGTTAGGAGATAATGCTAAGGATTTTATGATTAGCTACCTTGGTACAAATCAATGTGGATGTTTATATCAGAACCTTTTACTGCTCTACCTATAGAGTGACACCAATTGCAATACTTATGAGGTCACACTTGCAATAATACGATCCAAACTAAGTTTGTATCGCTCTACCTGAATGTGTCAGGTTGACCGATACAGGCCTATTCAGGTAGAGGGATACACTTTAATAGCTTCAGCCCCTCACTCTACTGCGGCCCTTTAATATACTCCCTTTACTCCTGCGCACTCTCTTAACCCTTACCCTACTTCTGCCCCTCACTCTACTCCCACCTCTCACTCTACCCTCACGAGTCCTACTCTTGCCCCTCACTCTACCCTCACGCCTCAGTCTACCCCGGCCCCTCACTCTTAATCTGGCCCCTCACTTTACCTTCACCTATCACTTTACCCTCACCCCTCACTCTACTATCGTCCCTCCCTCTACCCTAACTCTAACCTGGCCCCTCACTCTACCCTCACCCCTCACTCTACCCCGCCCCCTCACTTTACACCAAACCTCACTCTACCCCAGTCCCACACTCTACTCTCACCCCCGCTCTACTCCGGCCCCTCACTTTACTCCCACCCCTCACTCTTGGCCTTACGCCTCAGTCTACTCTGGCCAGCACTCAATCATCGCTCTACTCTTCTTCCCTCACTCTACCCCGGCCCCTCACTTTACCCTAACTATACTCCGGCCCCTCACTCCACCCGGCCCCTCACGTACTCTACTCCGGCCACTCACTCTACCCTCATCCCCCACTCTGCCCTCACCCCTCGATCTACCTTCACTCTACCTTCACTCTACCCTAGCCCCTCAGTCTACTCCGGCCCCTCACTTACCCTCACTCCACCCTTACCCTACCCCCACCCGTAACTCTACTCCTGCCCCTCGCTTTACCCTCACGCCTCACTATGAATACTCAGGTCCCTCACTCTACTCAGGTCCCTCACTCTACCCTCACCCCTCACATTACTCTCACTCCACTGCGGTCCCTCACTCTACCCTCACCTCTCATTCTACCCCAGTCCCTCACTCCACCCCACCCCTCACTCTACTCTGCCCCCTTACTTTACCCTCACCCCTCATTCCACTCAGGTCCCGCACTCTACCCTCTCCCCTCACTCTACTCCCACCACTCACTCTATCCTCACCCCTCACTCTACCCCGGCCTCTCAATTTACCCTCGATCATCCCTCATTCTACACCGACCCGTTACTCTACCCTCGCTCCACTCCCTCTCCTCACTCCACTCCCGCCCCTCACTCCACTCCCGCCCCTCACACGACTCACTCCGCTCCCGCCCCTCGCCACACTCCCGCCTTTAACTCCACTCCCGCCCCTCACTCTACTCCCGCCCCCTCACTCCACTCCCACCCCTCACTCCACTCCCGCCCCTCACTCTACTCCCGCCCCCTCACTCCACTCCCGCTCCTCACTCCACTCCCGCCCCTCACTCTACTCCCAACCCTCACTCCACTCCCACCCCTCACTCCACTCCCACCCCTCACTCCACTCCCGCCCTTCACTCCACTCCCGCCCTTTCACTCCACTCCCGCCCCTCACTCTACTCCTGCCCCTTCCTCTACTCCCGCCCCCTCAATCCACTCCCGCCCCTCACTCCACTCCCGCCCCTCACTCCACTCTCGCCCCTCACTTCACTCCCGCCCCCTCACTCCACTCCCGCCCCTCACTCTACTCCCGCCCTCTCACTCTACTCCCGCCCCCTCAATCCACTCCCGCCCCCTCACTTCACCCCCGCCCCTCACTCTACTCCCGCACCCTCACTCCACTCTCGCCCTCTTACTCCACTCCCTCACTCCACTCTCGCCCTTCCCTCCACTCCCGCCCTTCACTCCACTCAATCAACCCACTCTTGCTTCTCGCTCCATTCCCCCTCCCCTCAGTCTACTCTTGCCCCTCACTCCACTCCTGCGCCTCACTCCACTCCCGCCCCCTCACTACACTCCCGCCCCTCACTCTACTCCCGCACCCTCACTCCACTCTCGCCCTCTCACTCCACTGCATCACTCCACTCCCGCCCCTCCTGCCCTTCTGCTCTGCTCCCGCCCCTCACTCCACTCTTGCCCCTCACTCCATTACCGTCCCCCTCACTCCACTCCCGCCCTTCTGCTCTACTCCCGCCCCTCACTCCACTCCAGCCCCTCACTCCACTCCCGCCCCCTCACTCCACTCCCGCCCTTCACTTTACTCACGCCCCCTCACTCCACTCCCGCCCCTCAATCTACTCCCGCACCCTCACTCCACTATCACTCCACTCCATCACTCAGCTCCCGCCCCCTCACTCCCCTCCTGCCCTTCTGCTCTGCTCCCGCCCCTCACTCCACTACCGCCCCCTCACTCCACTCCCGCCCCTCACTCCACTCCCGCCCTTCTGCTCTACTCCCGCCCCTCACTCCACTCCTGCCCCTCACTCCATTCCCGCCCCTCACTCCACTCCCACCCCTTATCCACTCCCACCCCTAACTCCACTCCCACCCCTTACTCAAACTGGTTTTATCATGTAGGCATATCGCCTTCCATCGTTGACATTTTATCTATTAAAAATAAAAATATTTCTTAGGCTACCAGGTATTTATAGAGCCTGTCTTCTCATTGGAAGTGATACATACATAAGTGTATCGCTCAACCTGAATCAAGTGTATCGCTCAACCTGAAATCATTCAGGTAGAGCGATACACTGACAAGTCTTACTTTCATGGCTGCAGCACACACAAAAACATTCATACTCGTAATATTTGTACATATATAATCAGTAGATGTGTGCTGATTCAGGTTTTAAGCGTAGGTAGTTGCTGCTCTTGAATAACAAACTGCACATAGCTGGAAAAAGGCTTAAGTGTGTCGCTCTACCTGAATCTACCCTACATATTCCAGGGGCGTAGCCAGGGTTATGAACATGTGTACGCACAACGCTAGGGGTACGGATTTACAGAGCTTTTCCGAAACGGGGAGGGAGTGGATTTTCCCTAATTCCTGGCTGCTATTTTATGGGGGGAACCCCCATACCCGCTGCGCGAAGCCCAGCGGACACGGTGGGGGGTCCGGGGGGCCTCCCCCGAGGAAAATTTGAAAAAAAGATCGCAAATGGTGGCATCTGATGGTATTTTCGGTAAAGATATTGATTTATAAATTTTGAGTTTTTTTTATATTTTTTGTAAAATTTCAAAATTGAATACAGCAATAAAATTAAAAATTGAATTATATCAAGTTATAATATAATTTAAATCATTTTACCCAGTGATTACATATTGAAATATACTAATTATTTTCGGTCAAGTACGATTATCCATAGATAGCCTCAACTTTTTAAAAAAACAGACATGGCGGATCCAGCATTTGACTATGTAGTCTACGTAGTGTCTTTGTGTGCACGAATAATAGCTAAGCTGGACATTCTGTGATTGGTCATAAGGGGGCCACCACTCAATCGACAGGGGGTGGGGGGTGGAGTGTTTTTGAAGTAAATATTTTGAAATTGAATTTTCATGAAATAAATAATTGTCTGAAGGACATGTTGTAAATAAAAAATTAATGGCCCTCAATTTTTTTTAGTTATACATAATTAGAGGCTAGAGTATGTGGAGGGGTTAAAAAATGAAATAACTATTATTTGTAGGCATACAGATCTATATCCATGATTTTTATTACTATGCCAGCTGCCAGACAGTATACAAAACAGATAACCTTACACGAAAACGAAACTATACACTATATGTACACTATATATAGGCCTACACTATACAAAAACGTTATTTGATCATTATTACCTGGTTACATGATTCGCTGTGATAGGCATAAATCAGCCCTGAGCAAACATGAGATGTTGAAACAAAATTGTTTTAATGTTGGGCCAGTGTCGTGGACAATGAACCAACATTAGTATAACATTGGTTGAATGCCTGCATGGGATTTCACTCTTGTCACCAGTGTCTTCACGTCTGAGAAAGTAGTCAGTGGAGCATGGGATTTATGCATGTATACAGTATGTCATTGTGCAGCCTATCATTTGTTTAACACAGTGCAGTGCAGGTACAAAAATAGATCGTTTAGAATTAGCCCCATAACGTTGCTGAAACAGAACTGCCACAGAATATAATGCCCACTCAAGGGTAAAAAAGTGGGCCATTTCTTTGGACGCTCATATCTAAGACTTGCCTCGATTAATCAGGATAACAAAAGGTTAGTTTGTATGTATACATCGTACGCTCAGTTCATTTGTAAAAAAAACAGTAAAATGTTATTAGCATTTTTCCACCTTGGGGTGGATATCGATCTCATTGACTGCCTGGTTGAAAAAAATTGATTTCCTCGGGTAAAACGAATGTAGACTCTAGTAATACACGGTCCCACATCTTTACGGTGTGGGTTCGTCCACGGCACTATAGTCATACATGTCGTGAATTTGTGACTGTCATTGAAAAGAGAAACATTTAGGCCTATTGCATTTGTATCCTACTTTTCCGGCGTTTTATGCAATGTTCACCACATAAAGAAGAGACAATGTGTACGCACGTGCGTACTGGCGTACGGCTGGCTACGCGCCTGTATTCATCACACAGCAAGGAACTTTAGTTGATCTTAGAATTTTTGGCAGCTAAGAACAACTAACTAACTTAGATGTAGCGTATTCCAGTGTATTCTGTTATTTCGTGTCGACATGCAGGGGCGTAGCCAGGGTTATGAACATGTGTACGCACAACGCTAGGGGTACGGATTTACAGAGCTTTTCCGAAACGGGGAGGGAGTGGATTTTCCCTAATTCATGGCTGCTATTTTATGGGGGGAACCCCCATACCCGCTGCGCGAAGCCCAGCGGACACGGTGGGGGGTCCGGGGGCCTCCCCCGAGTAAAATTTGAAAAAAAGATCGCAAATGGTGGCATCTGATGGTATTTTCGGTAAAGATATTGATTTATAAATTTTGAGTTTTTTTTATATTTTTTGTAAAATTTCAAAATTGAATACAGCAACAAAATTAGAAATTGAATTATATCAAGTTATAATATAATTTAAATCATTTTACCCAGTGATTACATATTGAAATCTACTGATTATTTTCGGTCAAGTACGATTATCCATAGATAGCCTCAACTTTTAAAAAAAACAGACATGGCGGATCCAGCATTTGACTATGTAGTCTACGTAGTGTCTTTGTGTGCACGAATAATAGCTAAGCTGGACATTCTGTGATTGGTCATAAGGGGGCCACCACTCAATCGACAGGGGGTGGGGGGGGGGTGGAGTGTTTTTGAAGTAAATATTTTGAAATTGAATTTTCATGAAATAAATTGTCTGAAGGACATGTTGTAAATAAAAAATTAATGGCCACAATTTTTTTAGACATACATAATTAGAGGCTAGAGTATGTTGAGGGGTTAAAAGGTGAAATAACTATTATTTGTAGGCATACAGATCTATATCCATGATTTTTATTACTATGCCAGCTGCCAGACAGTATACAAAACAGATAACCTTACACGAAAACGAAACTATACACTATATATACACTATACAAAAACGTTCTTTGATCATTATTACCTGGTTACATGATTCGCTGTGATAGGCATAAATCAGCCCTGAGCAAACATGAGATGTTGAAACAAAATTGTTTTAATGTTGGGCCAGTGTCGTGGACAATGAACCAACATTAGTATAACATTGGTTGAATGTCTGCATGGGATTTCACTCTTGTCACCAGTGTCTTCACGTCTGAGAAGCTAGTCAGTGTAGCATGGGATTTATGCATGTACATACATGTCATTGTGCAGCCTATCATTTGTTTAACACAGTGCAGTGCAGGTACAAAAATAGATCGTTTATAATTAGCCCCATAACGTTGCTGAAACAGAACTGACACAGAATATAATGCCCACTCAAGGGTAAAAAAGTGGGACATTTCTTTGGACGCTCATATCTAAGACTTGCCTCGATTAATCAGGTTAATAAAATGTTATTTTGTATACATCGTACGCTCAGTTCATTTGTAAAAAAACAGTAAAATGTAATTAGCATTTTTCCACTTTGGGGTGGATATCGATCTCATTGACTGCCTGGTTGAAAAAAATTGATTTCCCCGGGTAAAACGAATGCAGACTCTAGTAATCCACGGTCCCACATCTTTACGGTGTGGGCTCGTCCACGGCAAGTTTAGCGGCACTATAGTCATACATGTCGTGAATTTGTGACTGTCATTGAAAAGAGAAACATTTAGGCCTATTGCATTTGTATCCTACTTTTCCGGCGTTTTATGCAACACCACATAAAGAATAGACTGCTAAGTGCGCATGTACATGTAGACTAGGTTAGACTGCTAACTTGTTGCTTCTTTTTTTGATGGGTCATATTTTTTTTTTACTCTCCCTTACAATGTGTACGCACGTGCGTACTGGCGTACGGCTGGCTACGCGCCTGACATGAACATTAAAGGGACTGGCCCACGCTGAAATCATCAAAAAATCGGTGATTTTATTTCGGGTTCTTAATATGACCACATGATGTAAACATGTACATAGACTAGAACTGCAATTTTTTATAATTTTTGTGCTGCGCATTCACCAGTTAGGCTAGATATAGAGACGAAATTCCTGATTTCTAATTATTGACAACCATGTCAAAAATAGGAAATGCGGGAATTTCGTCTCTATATCTAGTCTAACTGATGAATGCGCAGCACAAAAATTATAAAAATTTGCAGTTCTAGTCTATGTACTTGTTTACATCATATGGTCATGTTAAGAACCCGAAATAAAATCACCGATTTTTTGATGATTTTAGCCTGGGCCAGTCCCTTTAAATCGATTTTGCAAGGAACAATATAGAGGTCTACTACTTTGGGCAATTATTTTTTTTAATACATTCACTACTAAATGTTCGTCAAATTCAAACAATTTAAATATCTTCCAAAAACTGCACCCACTCATGAACAGTGACCTGTCTAAGACAAAAATTTAAGCTGGCGACATGCCAAAAATGTCATTTTTATGGCATTCCAGCGATCAAAAGCACAAATTTTCTTGTCTAGGCTATGGATAACTATACATTTTCTGAAAGGTCTATGCATGAATTCAATGATAAATCTGGTTAAACATAAGTGGAGGTCACTACAAACAAGAACACTGCTGGGGTCACATGATTCTTGAAGTCGCCGGCTTTGCCCATATGAGTAGATTTGTAGTTGCAATGTGTAAATATAATATTTTGAATAATACTAATGTCGGGGCCACTCGTTTAAAACCTTAAATAAATTATATGGATAATAATATCACACCGAACAAGATAAAGTGCCACATTGACTTCCCGAGCATAATTTTTTGTAAATATTCAGTCATATCAAAATGTTTTCAAAATCAGGCCCGTAGCCAGGATTTTTGTGTGGGGGGTCGTTTTAGGCCAAAAGTTGGACCTTTTTTTCCACGTTTACTTAGGCAGCCACCAGTGGGTTTTAAAATATAAAACCCACATATTCCACATTTAGATCTACTGCCTTTCAAATCACAATTTTTAATTTTTTTAGCTGCCTACCCCTATATTAGGCCTATGACTGAATAGATATATATCATGAGGAATACACAGGGGCGGATCTACCTTTTTTCTGATGGAGGGTTTAAAACTTGACAAAGGAATATTTTACTGTAAGGGGGTCAGGGGGCGCCCCGGAGAAATTTTTGATTTTCAAAGGCTTTCTACTGCAAACTAAGGCTATCTGTGTCTAGTTTGGGGGACACCGTACACAGTGTTCTGTGTATCTAACGCATATTTGACAGTCCCCACTGTTTGTTCCTCAGTATAGGGCCTATGTCACCAGTTCATAAGGAAACCTTTCAATTAAACCACAAACTTGCCATAAAAGCCTACTTGCAGAAACAAGAACCCATGCGACCAGATTTTTTCTAGAATGTATAGGATTTGCACCCCACAGCTGGCGCAGATAGATTCTTATAGCGCCTATAGGCCCCTAAGCTCTAGAGGTCTCCGGGGCATGCTCCTCGGGAAAATTTGAAATATAAGGCTTTAAATGGTGCATTCTAGAGCATATATTTTGGACCAAATATGGTATTATTTTTCAAATTGTGGGACCCTGAGCGATTGATTTGGGATGGGTGAGGGGGCGCCGGCTCCTTCCTCTAGATACGTCACTGCTAAAGTTGAAAGTTAAACAAATTTAATGCAAATCGTTATAAATAAACAGTTTATAATATATATACAAACACAGGGGGAAGTTTCGAGCTACGATGACAGTTTACACGATGTATGAAACCTATAATGATGAGTAGTTCAACCTTATTACCTAGCCTTTTATATCAGTGTATATGCTGTTAAATGGTTTGGTATTTTTTTCAAACTAGTCACAATGCTAATGCGGCTACAAACAGTAGGGATTCCCTCTAGCTTACCAGTCCGTTGTGCGTAAGCACACACGGGAGTGCGTCGACGCAAGCCCGTGAAAAATTATTTACAGGGCGTGTGCGTACCTCGGCGTGCACACCAAACCACGGATTGTGACCCCTTTCGCATAGACGGAATTATACGGACACAAAGAAGCGAGGTGTGTCAACGTGTTTACACGCTAATAGACATGATTGCACGTACAAACAACCTTTTGATTAAACCTTTCTCCGTGCAAGTTACGAAGTAGAATTGCCCCTCCTCCACGTGTGAGTCGCCCCCTCCACGTGTGAGTCGCCTGATGTCCGTGGAAGTCCGTCAGCCCCAGCGGTACCTAAGGCCATCCTAAAAAATATCCTTGTTTCCGATTTCATGGTGTGAAAATGTCCAAGCAGCCTATACAGTACTGACTGTGCATAAGCAGATATGCCTACCTGTGTTAGGGCTACTTTTAGTGCTAGTGTTAACCTCTGCTTTATCTCGAGGCCCAGTTCAATCCGGTCACCCCTAGCATTTCAGGAAATTGAGATTTCCCAATTCTCAAACTCATGGGTATCCAAGACGTTGCCAACTGGTTGCTAGACGTCGCTACAGACACTTGCTTCAAAAGGGCATAATATGATTGTTGGCCACTGAGTTGTTGGAATGACTCCCTGGTGTAGTGGATAGCACTAGGGCCTGTTTAGTAGAGGGTCATGAGTTCATATCTTGATGGACCATAACAATTTTTTTTCAGATATGGCCTAGGCTAGTCTGTTATTTTTTTTCCGGGAGGTTTAATTATTTTTCAACTTGCATAGACTCTAACCAGACCTTAACCAGTCTGACCAGCCCCGCAGACGAATGGATGCCATGCGGTAGGACTAACTTTTACTCCTATTTTCACCCATGCTGTCGGAAATAGGAAACAATTTTTTTAGGATGGCCTAATGACAACCCACTTCCCCTCCCCGTCATTGCCCGTTGGAGTCGCCCCAAATCCGTGGATGCCATTTATTATGGTTATGGTTACACATATCGTTCCGTTGGAGTGCGTGCATTTCGACGAGTATAAAGCTGATAATGTGACTTTAAAGACGAGCATGCACACAAGTGGGAATGCAAGCGAAAAATATCACTACTTTGCACTGGCTTTCACTGGGATGATTTCCGTGCCAAGTCGTCTCCGTGAGTTGTGGCGCCAGCCTGTGTATACGCGTGCAAGTGTCCTTCACGCACTTTCGTGTGCGTGTGCGTGCACGGAAAAACATCCACTAACGAAACAATAACAATGAAAAATGTTAATTCACAGTCTTGAAAAGCTGAATCTATGTTTTTGTGAAGTTGGTCAAAATTCTGCGATGAGGGATGGCCAAAATGTGGACCTTCAGTCTGCAAGGGGGGGGGGGGGGGCGTACGACTCCTCCGACTCCCAAGAGATTTGCAGTGGTTCCCGATCTGAACTCGCCAAGCTGGGATAAAGATGGGGGACACGCCTGACTTTCATGTTTAAAAAGTCCTGTAGGTTACTTGCCACCTCTTGACTGACAGGCGATGTAGAGCCGCGAAAATAGGGAGTCACTCTTCAAAGATGACACTTGAAGTCTTATTTGGACTTCTCTTTTTGAGAGGGTCGACTGAAAAGTAACACATTTGCTGACCTATCGTCTCAGCCTGAATATGTGCCAACACGTTTTGGTCAACGATGTCCCTGGTGTCAAGTCTCAGGAGATCAGTAGTTTCCTTCAGGAATGGGTTGCCCATCTCTTCTATGATATCAACCAGCTCTTTGACCTGATTTCCAAAAGTCATCTGGAAACTCATGGTCTGCTGATGGTGGCTTGTATTCAGAGGCTTGTTGTATTTTCACTCCATGCAGGGATGCCTCAAACTCACTAGTCATCCTCACCAGTTCAGGACCAGCGACAATCCAGCGTCACTGTTTACAGCGGCATTGTTTTGCTCATGTTCCTGGTCCAGAGCCATGGAGAAGAACACTCTCATCTCTGTTGGTTTTGCGAACAGTGAAGTCGCCACAGAGATATTATAATAACGAGATATGCCACTGAGTGCTACTTCCGTTACCGCAATGGGTGGGAGCGCCACCTGGCCGCCTAGGAGTAATATTACTGTGAAGCACCTGTCAAGTCGACCGGAACAATGACTGTAAACAACACAACCACATCGAGTTTTGTGTGCGCGCTGGTTGATCCAACAATCCGGAAAATGTTCCAGATTTGAGTTCATTTATCTTTTGTAGTTTCGTAGAAAGGTAAGTGATACATAATTATTGTATTTTATCAAAATAATACACTGAAAACGATTTAAACATCCACCCTACCGATGCCATCAATGTGGGCGATAATGTACAGAAATGGCGATCGGTATTTTGGCCTGTGTGAATAAAATACATTTTTTTTGATAAAAAGTAAAGTTTATTAAAATAAAATCCACCAAATTATATTTCTAGGATATCTCTGTACATATTTGTTGGTAGAATATATGTAGTCTACATCGTCACGATTAATTTAAGCGACATAACTGATGAGTGACGTGGTCGCCTGTCAGTGACAGTGTCACAGTATCAGTGTACTGTTAGCCTACTGTTAGCCTACCAGTAACCAGTGGTTACTGTGTGTGTCAGATGGTCACTTACGGTACCTACTCCATGGCACTGCTGATTCAGTGAAGCGTGCAGTGCCAGACAGGCCCCCCGTCTAGCTCAGTGAGTAGCAAAGCAAGACGTTGGCCGGACCACTTTTCAGTAAAAAAAACTCATTTCTTCAAAATTTTCCAGGGGGAGCATGCCCTCTGACCCCCCCAGAACAGGCCTGTATCACAGCCGGACCACTTCTACTTCGCTTCCGTTACTTAATTACTAGTCTAGGCCTAGAAGTCATTAGTCTACCATTGATAATAGGCCTCGAAATTGGCCAGTTCAGTTGTCTGTGAACATTGTCTGTTAAATAGGCTAGTGATTCTAGTCTAGGCCTAGCCTACTTCCCATTCACTGATTCATGCCCAGGATCATCAGACTTTTGAAAAGGGTGTTTTTGGGCTAATATTATTTCATGTAAACATACCGGGGTACCGTACTTCCATTGTGACAAGTCCGAGGATGGTTCATAACTTCGAAATTATAAAATTTATAATGACAAAAAGTAGGCTATATTTCCAACGAAAGTTAAGGGAGGTTCTTGAAATTGAAAATCCCCCACCCCTCCCCGGTGACAATCCTGAAATTCACAATAATATCGTGGGCGAAAGGCTTGGAAGATTTTCTGAAAAGATATTCTGGCTTTCGATTTGACCAAAAAAAATTGACCTCATCCTATCATGCAATTTCAATAGCAAATATAATTTATAAATATCATACGCCTAGTCTATTATTTTGACTTGATTTGGATAGGGTACCTATATCCCTAACCCCAAAATGACATAAATTGAAGGTTTATGGTGTGACTGTGTTGGTCATAAAGTTGGAAAATTTAGAGACTAGACTATGATTACAAGATATGGCCTGCAAAGTGAAAACGACACAATCAGGCTAAAATCTTTAAAAAAAAACCAGTATTTTAATTTACGCATTTTAATATGGCCATATAAAGTGGACATGTCCATAGACTAGAATTGTGTAAGTTTTTAAATTTGTGTGTGGTCTAGCGCATTTACCAGTTAAGCGAAATATTAAGACAAAATTCCCGATTTCTTATTTCAGACATGCAAAAAAGTCTTTTGTATGTAAACAGGGTAAACATGGTAAAGCAAGATATAAAGACAAAACTCCAGATTTCCTATTTCGGATGTGCATGTCTAAAATACGAAATACACAAATTTTGTCTTTAGATCTGCTCAACTGGTAAATGCGCAACATTTCTAGTCTATGGACATGTTTACATCATATGTTCATATCAGGAAGCCAAAATAAACATACTGCTTTTTAATGATCGTCTGATCTACCCAATAATTAGGATATCTATTATGTGAGGTAGGCTAGGACCGGGCAATGGCTCGTCAAATTGAAATAATAATAATAAGTCTTGTCGGACATTAAATAATAATGCAATGCAATAATTAGAAAAGCTAAGATTTACCTTCGCTATTATTCTAATGGAAATTAGAGAAATGTAACATGTAGGGCCTACTTGACATTCTAGATAGAAATACTTGACAACCCCCCCCCCCCTCCCCCTCCGCCCTCCTTATATAAAGACATTTTAATGAACATTTTAATTATGCAGGGAGATTTTTTGTAAAATATAATTAACCCTTGTGCTGTTAAGACTGTATTTATAAGTTTTCAAGCAAATTTCAGAGTATTAAAGGAAAATACCAAACAAATTTGTAACATATATTTTGGTATCTGCTCAGTTATTCAAATAATTCAGTTTGGGAGATGCCTATTTTTCATAGATAATATTATTTTTCTTTCATTTCATTTGAAGCTGTATATTGTGTTAGCAATTCCAGCTTCAACAAATGAATTGAAAATACTCACAAACAATTCAGCAGCACCAGGGTTAAATCTGGTGCCACTTTTGGCTGAGAAAATAAATTGGCACAACCTGTTTGTGCGTGACAATTGCTTGAATAACTTTCAAAAGATATTGATTCACCTCTTAAAAGAGGGAACATGTCCATTTATCATTTTTCATGAAAAGGTAATCATGACAATGCTTGAAGTAAAATATAAAATATTGTACGACATGATTGCTACTTAAATGGCTTTGTATAATTTGGAGGAATAAAAGTGCACAAATATCACCCAATAAATTATTTATGCATTTGTTAACGCTGACTTTAAATTCTTGAGAAACAAATCTGGTTTCAAATGGTGTGTGTAAAAATAAACTTAGCCCTTCATAATTCCCCCAGGAAATAAAATGGTCATTCCCTTATGATTATATACATGTATGTACTATTACACTGTCATAAAAAAAATTATTACTGTATGTACATGAAAAAAATTGTATTGGTTTTGTATTTATATCAATTTCTTTGTAGGAAGAAAAGAAATTGTGGACATCTGTGCATCCATCAGTGCAATGCATATGGTTTCCAGGAAGATGATGACAAATTTCTCCCACAAGCTCATTGATAAGGATCATTTTGAGGAATGACCTA
Source organism: Flabesymbios commensalis (assembly GCA_964017125.1). Lineage (NCBI taxonomy): Eukaryota > Metazoa > Annelida > Polychaeta > Terebellida > Flabelligeridae > Flabesymbios > Flabesymbios commensalis. Next base: position 32,453,804 of record OZ024911.1, on the reverse strand, counting down.
GTGGCCTCCCATAGGAGGTTGGCTGCTCATAAAAGTGGCTGCTCATAGCATGCTCTACTGTAAATAATGACTTATATAACCCATGAAGGACTGTGGTATCACAAATGCATCATTTACCTGAAATTATATAATCCACTTCAATTTGGATAACCTGACATATTATATCAAGAATATACAACCACATTCTTGATTATATTTAATAATTATACATAAGACACTTTATATTTGCTTAAACAAGTTAAAGGTATTTGGTGAAATGAGATATTTCTTGCTGACTTTAGAATGTCAGTTGTGTTGCTTATCAATTTTCATGTTGAGATTGTCAAGGTTGAATTAGATTTAAAGAAAATATTTGATAACATAAAATAGTGCTACAATAAAATGTTTCATGGCACAAATTGATAGTCTATTTTACTCAAGTGAATCTTGAGTGCCCATTGTCAATAAAAAATTTAAGTTAGACTTTTTCTCATTTTTATAGTAGTTATGGTGTATTTTATGCCTCCGCCAGCCTGCGACCGGAGGCATCCTGCGGCCAGAGGCATTATGTAGTCGGGTTGTCCGTCTGTCTGTCCGACTGACTGTCTGTCTGTCCGTCCGGATTATTTTTTTTGAATGGGATGGTAAGACAGGAAGGGGGAATGATCCATGTCAATTAAAAAAATTCAGGCAGGGTGGGCACATGGAGAGTTTTAACAAATATTTATTTTAAGTGTCTTTTTTTCTTTTATTGCAGTAGCCTCTGTGGATTACATTTATTTACGGGCGGGGAGGGTCAGACTGAGGGGTTGGGGGTCAAGTCCATTTTCATTTTCTTGCCATGGGGGGCTGTGGGAGTGGGGGGTTCAAAACAAATTTGAACACAAAAATAGGGGGGGGGGGTCAAGGCAAATTTTTTTTTTCTATAACCTCAGCCCGGATTACTTTTTTTCAAATGTGAGGATAAGGCAGGAAGGGGGGATAGTACAGGCCAATTAAAAAAATTCAGGCAGGGTGGGCACATGGGGGTTTTAACAAATGTTTATTTTTAGGGTTTTTTTTCATTTGACGCAGTAGCCTCTGTGAACGTTTATTTACCGGCGGGGAAGGACAAGGCCAATTTTTTTGCCAGGGGGGCTGTGGGTGGTTCAAAACAAATTTGAACAAAAAAGTAGGGGGTGAAGGCAAATTATTATTTTTTTTCTGTAACTTCTGTCTGGATTACTTTTTTATCAAATGGGAGGGTAAGGCAGGATCAAGGGGGGGTTGATCCAGGCCAATTAAATCTTTTTGTTTAGGGGTGTTGTGCACTCAAGTTTCAGGTGTTTGGTCGCGATGCGCAAGAGGGATATCAACACTTTATTCATGTGCAGTTATATATAGCCCCAGTGCCTGAAACAGGCTTCGGAGAGGACGACACGGCTACAGTAAGCCCTATATATCTTCACGTAACTAAATTTGGGAAAAAAGTCAAAATATTGAAAAAATAGAAAAACAAATAGCACGTGCATGCGCCCCTAATATTTTTTTTTACGAGCACATGCATCCGTAGGGCCTATATATTGGTTATTTAAATTGAACCCTGTGAACCACCTTGTCTGATGTCAGTAGACCCTAATTCATTTTAGAATTATGGACTCATTATAACCTATTAGAAAAGATAGACTAGTCTACCTGTAGATGTGTCAAAATTGGTCTCAAGTTAAATTAGGCCTAGGTCTAGTCTATATCTTGAAGTACTGAAAAATTATGAGCATGAAATACACATCAAAAATTTGCAAAACTAGGTCTATAGGCCCCCTAGTCTACATTAAAAAAATATTTGGCAATAGAAGGGGTGCCCAATGCCCATACTTGTCTCGTGGCCCAACTTCCCTCCCTCTCCCGTAGGGCCTATAGGCCTAAAGTCCCCAGCTACAGTCACGTTAGCTGTTGTCACTGTCACTCCCTGTTGACAATTTCATGAAATCGGAAGATCCAATTACAAGAATTAGCCTCAAATTTAGTGGCAATATTTTTTTATTATAAAGTAGTAGACTAACTGTTAGATTATATCATCCATATTATTGATTTTTCCGACTGTCACTTGCCCGTTTGACAGCGTACAACTTCTAGCTGTCTGTCACTGTTACCGACGGTTCGCTCGAATGTGCTGTCAATCCTCACTCATCCATCGGTTGACAAACAATCAGCGGCAATCGGCGAGTCGGTTACTTGTAGGCCTACAGTTTTGCTATTTTACTTCATAAAATACGACGTTATAAGTATAATTTTCAATGTGAATTTGTTTATTAAACATTTATTTCAATAAGATGAGGTGATAGTAATGTTGTCATCCATTGTAATGTTTATTTTGGCCTGTTTTCTGAACCGGTACCGACACGGCCTCTCTATAACATGTAGTTTTTTTAGGCTGTGTTTGGGAAATGTACTCCTCCAAACCGGCATCTGGCTCGCCCATGTAGTAACACTTCCGGTTTAGTACTGTCAAGTATACAGCCAATGAGAGTGGCATATCTCGTTATTATAATATCTCTGGTCGCCATTCATGAACTTCATGGCAGCTTCCGGGTTGATTGTGCTTAGACTGAGCATGTCTCATATATGGACTGGCACCCATTTTGCCTAGTTGGTGTGGTCCAAACTGAAGGGCACACTATGCAGTCATCAAACATTTCTGCTTGGCATCTGGCTCCAGGGACTCCTGGTGGTGGGCATAAGGCCTTTTGAGTAGGATGTACAGGCTGCTTTCTGTAACTTGGTGTGCATGCCTAGTTCTTGTGATATGAAGGAGTCTGCTGTACCTGCAGATGCAACCTTGGTCTGGACAAGAGCCTTCACCCAACCAGTATCCTCTAGCCAGTAACCTTGAGTGCTGCCATTTCGACGTGCAATCCTCCCAGGATGACGACGATCTTCACCATGAGTTGTACTCTGGTTCCCAGAGCCACACTACGCGGCGTGGCCGACAGACATGAGGTATTCGTATTCAGTATGCATCTGTATTCGATTACATTTTTTGGAGTATTCATGTGTAGGCCTATTCAGTATTCACAAAAAAATATGAATACAAGTATGCGCATTGTATTCAAATACTTTTTAAAAATCCCTGTATTCATAAATACTTTTTGAATACATTTTGAATACATGTCAAATATCACAGAGATTAAATATATTGTTTTTCTTTTTTTTTCTCAGTTACTAATAAAAAAAAAAATAATAATAGTCATTTAGGCCTACTAGGCCTATTATTTATTTTTATGGGTATAAGCTTGGTAAGATTAATCATATTTCGCAGGGCAGTGAGAGTGGGTGCGAGGCATTCCCGTCACACTGATCTAACTGATAAGCTCTGGAGAAATCTCGCGATCTTCACACCACTAGACAGTTTAAGTGCCAACGGTTTTTAAAAAGCGATTAGTGGATTAGTGTAACTATGAGAAGTTTTAAACAGGCACAACTAATTTATTTGTTCCTCCTTGCTGTGATCTTACACACACAGAACATTGGCAGCTAATTTGTGAAAAAGAGCAATTAACCTAATATTTCTGTATCTTAACTCATTGCGTTTTGACTTAACATTAATAAAACCGTTGTGTCTATACAGTGCCTGAGCTAATTGACGCTAAAAAAGCTGAACAAAACAAATCACTGGTCACGACTGATTTCACAAAACCTGAGACAGGACAACAAGCTACTCCCTTGATAGAGCGTTTGGGCCTACATAAAAAATACGGTACTTGCAGTCACCGACAGTGCCCCTCCCCTGTCATCGATATCTGAAAAAAACGATGACATTCGTTGTTGGTGACAACATGCATTCAATTTGATTGGTCACAGAATGTCCAGACTACTGACGATCACCGACATTGCCCCTCCCCTGTCACCGCCATTAAGCCTGTCACACCTTGGCGATCAGCGTCAACGATCGCGTAACGCACGAACAAATCAGCCGAACGCTGGCGAACGCTGACCATCGCAGGACCATCGTTATGCTATCGCCAACATGTGCGTTTTGCAATCGTTGTTGATCGCAGATGAAGGCTGATGGGCGATATCCTGGAACATGCCCGGGAGGGAATGAAGATTTAAACCCCAACCTTGGACCGTCACCATGGCATACATCAATACATCATGCATCTATTACTACCATTTATCATCATGCTATAAAATAAACCAAATACATGACAGTCTTGTTTCTTTTTATGGTACCAACGCAATATTTATGTGCGGACTAGAATTTAGCGTCTACCATTTTTTGCAATATTGTTTCATGGCTACCATGTCACATGTATGTCATGTGACCACGTCATGAAGTACGAAATCATTCTAAACTCATATCATACCATGTAATTCCCGTCATTTAGTAACAATACGAACCTTATTAGTCAATGACGGGTACCTTATTAGTGAATGTTAACCCTTTACGTACTGGATCAATTTATTGGACTCACTAGATTAGCACAGGCATATTCCGGTAGTATATATAACAGCGACGTCTCTAATAATACCATCATATATCACTATATATTAATTAATTGATTATAGCACGGGCATATTCTGGTAGTATATATAAGAGCGACGTCTCTAATAATACCATCATATATTAGCGTATTTTATTAATTTGAACACGGGCATATTCCGGTAGTATATATAAGAGCGACGTCTAATAATAATACCATAATATCATTCTAAATATGCCTTGGGGGGGATTTCCCCGTCTTGAAAAGGGTTTTCTTTTGGGGCTAGTATAATAAAAAAAGGGGCAGGGTAAATTTTTGGGGGTAAAATGAGATGAATTAAAGGAAAATTTGAAGACGGGCATATTCCGGTAGTATATATAAGAGCGACGTCTGTAATAATACCATCATATATTATCGTATTTAATTAATTTGAACACGGGCATATTCCGGTAGTATATATAAGAGCGACGTCTCTAATAATACCATCATATATTAGCGTATTTAATTAATTTGAACACGGGCATATTCCGGTAGTATATATAAGAGCGACGTCTGTAATAATACCATCATATATTAGCGTATTTAATTAATTTGAACACGGGCATATTTCGGTAGTATATATAAGAGCGACGTCTAATAATAATACCATAATATCGTTCTAAATATGCCTCGGGGAGGATTTCCCCTGTCTTGAAAAGGGTTTTCTTTTGGGGCAAGTATAATAAAAAAAGGGGCAGGGTAAATTTTTGGGGGTAAAATGAGATGAATTGACGGAAAATTTGAACACGGGCATATTCCGGTAGTATATATAAGAGCGACGTCTGTAATAATACCATCATATATTAGCGTATTTAATTAATTTGAACACGGGCATATTCCGTTAGTATATATAAGAGCGACGTCTAATAATAATACCATAATATCATTCTAAATATGCCTTGGGGAGGATTTCCCCGTCTTGAAAAGGGTTTTCTTTTGGGGCTAGTATAAAAAAAAGGGGCAGGGTAAATTTTTGGGGGTAAAATGAGATGAATTAAAGGAAAATTTAAACACGGGCATATTCCGGTAGTATATATAAGAGCGACGTCTGTAATAATACCATCATATATTAGCGTATTTAATTAATTTGAACACGGGCATATTCCGGTAGTATATATAAGAGCGACGTCTAATAATAATACCATAATATCATTCTAAATATGCCTTGGGGAGGATTTCCCCTGTCTTGAAAAGGGTTTTCTTTTGGGGCTAGTATAATAAAAAAAGGGGCAGGGTAAATTTTTGGGGGTAAAATGAGGTGAATTATAGGATAATTTTAACACGGGCATATTCCGGTAGTATATATAACAGCGACGTCTTTAATAATACCATAATATATTAGCCTATTTAATTAATTTGAGCACGGGCATATTCCGGTAGTATATATAACAGCGACGTATAATAATAATACCATAATATCCTTCTAAATATGCCTTTGGGACGATTTTCCCGGTCTTAAAAAGGGTTTTTTTTGTGGGGCTGGTATAATAAAAAAAGGGGCAGGGTTAATTTTCGGGGGTAAAATGAGGTGGATTAAAATTTAATTTTAACACGGGCATATTCCGGTAGTATATATAGGAACGGAATATTTCCGTACAGCAGGTGTTAAAAGGGTTAATTGACTGCATTCCTCAAATTCCTACTAAATGACGGGTAGGAAATGAAATGCGTGATCTTCAATGTGCAAGCGTTAATACAGCATTGGTTTAGCGTCTCGTGTCTGCTACATATAACTATGGTCCGTCAACCAATACACTAAATGACGCTGAATACACTAAATTGCATTGATTGTAATCATGGCCATAATGAGTTATTACGATTTAACACTTTATAATTTGTATGTAATGCTGGCATGATGTTGGTCTATCATTGACGCTGTTGGCCCATCATTCAGCCAACATTGGCTTAATGTGTGGGATTTTCTTAGATAGAACATGGTCACAAAGAACTTGGAATAATATTGGCACAGTCTCGTACACGAAGTTGTAGGATTTGGGTGTTGTTAAAGTTGGAGCTGTGTCGTACATAGTGTGCCAGCATTAATATAACATTGTAACATTATACGGAGATTAAACCTATTTCTAATTGGTTGAGCTGTGTTTGTTAGAATGGATTAATAGCGCTGTCATTTCATTGGGTGCACAAATGCTCATACAGGTCTGACAGTTGTCACGTGACATGTTGTGAGAAACACAACTTCCAGTTCCACAACGCCAGCGGGACACGGTAAGATTCCGTGATTGAACTGAACTGAAACGTCTGAGCCGGGTCTATCGTTATATACCCGTACGGGCATATTCCGGTATAATGCCGGCTGATGAACGCTGAGAGTGTTGACCAGGTTCAAAACTTTCGACGCACACCAGCGTGTGAGAGGAGACGCCAGATGAGTGTTGGGTGGTCGCTCAATCGCTCCATGTACACTTCTCTGCATCAACATATCCTGGGGAGCCTACCATGCAAGTCACCAGCCAGTGCCAGAGTGCCCCACACAGCTATCACAGCACTCCTGCCTCTCTTCCCTGATGATTCCAAATCTGCTGCCATGATACGACATGCCATGGACGTGATCCACCAAGCTATACAACAGCTTAATTCTGGCCAAGTAAATGTAACATTACCAGTGGTCACCGCTGATCAGCCACTCTATGCCATTGCCAAACATATGCAGTGGAACTGGCCTACAACTCATGTTGCCTGGCAAGCCCGGCCAATTTCATTTATGGCCGGGTCGAGGCCAAGGTCCTTAGTTACGTGACTTTCATGCCTGTGTTAATAAGGCCGGCGAATAATTTTTTGGGTCAAGTCAAAGGGAGTGCGTCAGAAGGGAAATACAATACTGTAAACAACTCTACATCCCGGGAAGTGATCTTTCAAAAATGTCTGAATTCGGAAATCACCCTATTTCATCTAAATATAGCAACTAGTCACAAACATTCGCCACTGGGGCCTACCATAGTCCGGCAGCAGAATGCCCAATATTGGCCTGACCCAAAATTCTCTGATATATTTTTTTTCTCTGCTAATTATTTATCTTTGGGGTCTACATAAATATAACTAGGGTGGTGTGGAGATGTCACCTTTGAGCAATTTTAATTATTCAAGATGGCCGCCATGGACTCTAAAAAGCTCTGAAAAGCTCTGTTATGATGGACTCGACTTTATAAAGGGCAAACACTCGGTTAATATGCCTTGTAACAATGTATGTTTGTCCAATTTTATTCACATGAATCTGTTTTACATCTACAATGCAATAATGGAGACCATTTTGGAATCCAAAATGGCTGCCGTATGGCTAAAAGTTCAGTTATAATCATATGAAACAAAATTATATATGGGTAAACGATAACATTTAGACTTATGGCTATCATGCTCCTCCCCCCCCCCCCCCCAACACGTCAGCGGAACTAAGTTTTTTTGAGCCCTTGGAAATACTGAACACACGAAATCGCATGTTAACATTGAAAAATATAGGGATGCAAACCCTATTTCGACGACTTATATAGAGGTACTCTAGTTATGTTTTTAACAACGTCGCGCGGGGTAGGGTTACTTTCAGAATGAATGTTATATCTGTTCTGGTAAACCGATCTGCAACTGCTATATCGCATATGAACGGTATTTGAATTCCGCTTCTTGTGGTATATAAATCATTGCAGTATAATAAATAATATCGGTTCATGTATGCCTAAACATAATTTAATTTGAAAAATCCACAACAACAAAACCCGTTGGGAAACACCATTTCATCAAACGTTTTTTTTACATGTATCCACGTTTGGGCCACGGTTTTTAAATCGAGATATGCTTATAAATAAGCCTTGATGTTATCTGTGCTTTGAAATTTCGCAAATTTTTGTGAAAGACAAAAACAAAATGGCCGACATCTGTTTTTTTAATATGTAATCTTGTGCATTTTACTTGATTGCATCGGAATAATGGACATCAAGCAAAATTAGAGCTATGTTTTATATATAAAAAAATTATTTTATCTGAAAAATGACAAAAAATGACAAAATACAAAATGTCCGCCGTCTGTTTGAAAAATTGTATATATCGACACAAAAAAGACAAACCTAACCTGAAAAAAATATACCAACATGATATCAGTTGACAGCTACAATCAAGGGCTTTTACATAGATATATAATATTTTATACAAGAAAGCACTACGTTTGTATTTTATCCCTCTATATGAACAATTTCCAACGTGTTTTTAGTGAATACAAGCAGGACTTCTCCATCATGTTAATTTTAGATGGTATAAATGATTGTTATTACTTTTCCATTCTCTGGTGTCATTTTTCAAAAGTGATCACAGCCACTTTAAAAGTTATTTCAGCAACTACAAAAGTTATCTTGAACACTAAAAAAGTAATTACAACCACTTTAAAAGTTATCTTAGCCACCACAAAAAAAATCTTGGCAACTGAAGAAGGATCACAACCACTTTGAAAATGATCTAAACCACTGCAAATGTGATCTTGACCACTGAAGAGGTGAATACAATCACTTAAAAAGGTTATCTCAGCCACTACAAAAGTGATCTCGGCAACTGAATAAGTGATCACAACCACTTTAACAAGTATCTAAACCACTACAAAAGGGATCTTGACCACTAAAGAAGTGACCACAGCCAATTTAAACGTTATCTCAGCCACCAAAAAGCGATCTTGGCCAATGAAGAATTGATCACAGCGTTTTTTTAAATTATCTCAACCACTACAAAGCGATCTTGGCCACTGAAGAAGTGACCACAACCACTGTAAAAATATCTAAACCACTACAAAAGTGATGATTTAAACCACTATAAAAGGGCTCTTGACCACTTGAGAAGTGACTATAACCACTTTGAAAGTTATCTCTGCCACTGCAAAAATGATCTTGGCCACCGAAGAAGTGACCACAGCCATTTTACAAATGATCTAAACCACTATAAAAGGGATCTTGACCACTGAAGAAGTGATTACAATCACTTTAAAAGTTATCTCAGTCACTACTAAAGTGATTTTGGCCACTGAAGAAGTTATCACAGCCACTTTGAAAATTATCTAAACCACTACAAAAGGGATCTTGACCACTGAAGAAGTGATCACAGCCACCTTTAAAAAGTATCTCAGTCACTACAAAAGTGATCTTGGCCACTGAAGAAGTGATCACAACCACTTTAAAAATTATCTAAACCACTACAAAAGGGTTCTTGACCACTGAAGAAGTGATCACAGCCACCTTAAAAAGTATCTCAGCCACCACAAAGGTGATATTGACCACTAACAAACTGGTGTCAGTGGTCTTAGCCACTAACAAGCTGATGTCAGCCACTAAAAAAGTGACCCAAGCCACTACAGAGTGATCTTGGCCACTGAAGAAGTGACCACAGCCACAAAACCACTACAAAAGGGATCTTGACCAATGTAGAAGGATTACAACTAGTTATCTCAGCCACTACAAAAGTGATCTTGACCACTGAAGAAGTGATCACAGCCACTTTAAAATGATCTAAACATGAGTGTACAAAAGAGATCTTGACCACTGGAAAATTATCACAATCACTTTAAATGTTATTTCAGCCACTACAAAAGTGATCTTGGCCACTAAAGAACTGATCACAGCCACTTTAAAAAGTATCTAAACCACTAGAAAAGGGATTTTGGCCACCAACAAACTGGCTTGGATAGCTTTATCAGTGACTGACACCACTTTGTTAGTGACCAAGCTCACCTTTGTAGTGGCTGAGATAACTTTTAAATTGGTTGTGGTCACTTCTTCAGTGGCCAAGATCACTTTTATAGTGGCGGAGATAACTTTTTAAAGTGGTTGTAAACACTTCTTCAGTGGTCAAGATTATTGAGCTCTTGGGCGAGGGTTACCATCGACGTTGTCGAGTGTTCGACAAATCAATGGACGCGACCATCGCCTCAGGCCCAATCTTAATCGTTAGTGTCTTGCCCGGTCAGCAAGTGATGGTTCACTGTAGAAACTCAGTCAAAATAGATGATTCCTTTAATTCATTCTTTATTCATCCTATATCCGTGTAGACATTGTCAGATATATGTATGCTAGTTAGTCTCGTGCGGCAGAGGCCGCTATACAGCCACGCGGCTGAAGGCTGACGACGCAGTTACACGTCTAGCTTCTGTGAAGGTCGGTGGAAGAGTGGAAGAGTGCGGCCGGGCCGCACATGGCGTGAGCCGGGCGGAAGCGCTAATCCGTCGATCAGTGATTCCGTCCAGCTCGAACTCAGTCGCAATAATCTGCAAGTGAGGTCGCCACAAGATCACTTTTGTAGTTGCTAAAATAACTTTTAAAGATCCCCTCACCAGTGGTCAAGATCACTTCTGAAAAATGACACCAGAGAATGTAAAAGTAATAACAAACATTTATACCATATACAATTTACATGAGCGAGAGGTCCTGCTGGTATTCACTAAAAAAACGTAGGAAATTGTTCATATTATAAAACGTCAACCCTTGACGTCGTCCTGACGCCAATACGACAAGGCAGACGGCGAAGGGCTGGTTATAAAACTCTATGGATTCCAGATTCGTATAAAACAGACTCCATGATTCTGGGTCAAACGTCGTATTTATTTCATCTCCACTGTGTAGAACACATAATATCAATCATACCGTCGAATAGTCAGTTTACCCTGTCTAACATGACAGGGAAACACAATGCGTAGATTTCTAGCTTACTTCACAAGCTAGGCGCGCACAACACTTTTCTCCCCGACGTCTGCCTCTTATATAAACTTTACATTAACATAATCACAACACTGATTTAACATAGAATTAGTCATCGTCATAATCGGAGCATGGATTTAACATACATTTACACATGCTCAGGCCTCCCATTTGTCCGGTACAGCGACAGACCACCCAGGCCTTGAGAGCCAGGCCCGTGGACGCCAGTCACTCTGAATGGACAGCCTATCATGATGACCTTACTGACCTCTGGCAGATTCTGCCAGGACCGCCTGTGTTACCACCAGAATTATCGTCTGGATTACAAATGAGTAATCCATTGTAATCCATTGTAACACGCCGACCCGCAACGCGATCCATCCGCGCGTGGCTTGTCCTGTTTGATGGTGTCCCGGTCAGACAGATCAATGGTAGCATCATAGCTGTGCATACTTTTACATAGGCCTATCCCCCAAAGTTAGAAAACGGAATATGTTTTCTAACTCCGACTAACAGTGATAAAAATATGCATATAGAAAACAACCTTAGGTAATGTTATGTGAGTATGATGAATATAGCATATGTAACAACAAGTACGCTCACCACTGAATGGTGAGTCCCACAATGATAGAACTTTTACATAAGTCGATACGACCGACTTGTGCAATAGTGATGGGTTACTTCTATACTAGTATACAACAGTGATATAATCATATACAACATAAAGACACAACAATGATACATTACTTAGATGCGCATCACACAACGTTACATGATTGTAGGCACTATACTTGATCACCTGCCCTCTCTGGTCGAGTTATTGCGATCCAATGGTCTCCAGCTGTTGTAGGCGTGGGAGGTTTGACTGCCTCCTTCAGGAGACCACGGCGTAGTTTCCACAATTGGGCTGCCAGACACTTCCACAATAGCAGGAACGCACAACCAATGCCTAGAGCAACCGGCAACAACAAAGACAGCGGCAATGCCCAGCGGAACGAGGACCGCCGGCCGGACGTGTCCAATGTCCGACTGGGCACCCGAGCATTTAATATTCCAAGGGTTATGTCCTCAATTTGTGGTAATGCTTGCCAGTCCGGGTGCTCGAGGCGTGTTTGTAAGAGTTTTTGCGGTACAAGGGTGGATATATTCAGTGGCAGATGAGTAATAATAGCTGGTGTTATCGATAGCTGAGCCTGCAGATGGGCCACTCCGGGGAGTGTCCAGTATTGACCCTGCACACGACAATCAGCAGCCACTCTTAATATAACTATTCCGCTTTCCATATGTTGTCGTATTTCCGGTTTTCCACGACAATGTATGGAATATCTTTCTCCATAGGTGCTGATGGCATACATGGCAGGCGCTACTTCCTCTGCATACCCTTCGGGACTTGTCTCCCGAGCTGCGGTGAACAACAACTGGCACGTTGTATGACGTCACCACTCGTTGCCTGCGCAGTCGTGGGGTTCAAATATTCTGCCATGGTGCATATCAACAGCTACCCTGATGAAATCGCAAGGCTCTGACAAACTGACTACCATGTTTTAGCGGGCCTGGCTCTACGGTGATCACCAGAGCGCGCTAGCTGACTAGGGCCAACACCGCTACCGTCTTATCGGTAGGCGGAGTCACTGTCTTTTTTACACGGGCAGCTGTGGAAAAATGTCAGTCACTGCGACCGAGCTCCACGCAATGTGAGTAGTTTGGCTTAGCCGGGTAATCAACAGCGACATCTTGAGGTGTTTGTACCTGGAGGGTGAGGCCCGATCCATTAACGGGAACCGGCCTTGAACGGATACGGTAACGAGCGTACCGTATTTTGTCCATCAGAGGCAGTTGGGCTGTAAACACCAAATGTCGGGTCTCTTCCCACACTGGTACTAACGATACACGTTGATAATACCAAGTAGTAGTAAATCTTTGCTTTATGTCACTTTTCGGCACAAAAGGTCTTTTAAGTGACACTGTAATACGATAATAACGTTGTAGTCAATTGATGATATGAATGATGTACAGATGATGATGTGAGGGTGGGGGTGATAGGGCTATGGTTGGCCATCACCCTCATAAGTAAATAAACCTTCCGAGGATAATTAAAAACCTTCCACAGATAATTAAAAACCTTCCGCGGATAATTGAAAACCTTCCGCGGACAATTAAAAAAATTCCGTGGAGAATTCTAACCTTCCGCGGATAATTAAAAACCTTCCGCGGAGAATTATAACCTTCCTCGGATAATTAAAAACCTTCGGCGGATAATTAAAAACCTTCCGCAGATAATTAAAAACCTTCCGCGGACAATTAAAAACCTTCCGCGGACAATTAAAAACCTTCCGCGGACAATTAAAAATTAATTCTCTGCGGAAGGTTTTAATTCTCCGCGGAAGGTTTTTAATTCTCCGCGGAAGGTTTTTAATTCTCCACGGAAGGCTTTTAATTATCCGCGGAAGGTTTTTAATTATCCGCGGAAGGTTTTTAATTATCCGCGGAAGGTTTTAAATTATCCGCGGAAGGTTTTTAATTATCCGCGGAAGGTTTTTAATTATCCGCGGAAGGTTAGAATTGTCCGCGGGAGGTTTTTAATTGTCCGCGGAAGGTTTTTAATTATCCTCGGAAGGTTTTTAATTATCCTCGGAAGGTTTTTAATTATCCTCGGAAGCTTTATTTACTTATGAGGGTGATGGCCAACCATATAGGGCATGGTGGGTTATCAAGAGCGTTTTCCTTTGCTCGCCCGATAAGGGGTTCTGGGCATGTCTAGGGGATATACCCCCAGACATGCCCAGACGGCCGGAGACTTGAGTTTTCCCTGTGCAATTTAATGCTGAAACACGCTATTGCCGGTTATTTAAGGCTACCACAGCCTTGATAATACCAAGCGAGACCCAGCGAAAACAGACCAACGCCCTGACTATTCTCTAGAATCAGCATCAGCTCGTTAGGAGGCAATATCTCCTCCGTTAGCTGTCCTAATTCTAGGGATACGCGTTGGCGCTGATAGCGATCGGATTCGGGCAGCCAAAGATTATGTACACTCTCTAAGGCAGACGAAATCCGATAAATCTGGGTGCTCTCTTCCAGAGCAATTAAACTGCCCACGAACTCATCTAATACACGGCGGTAAGTTACTAATTCAGCGTACAGCTTCTTGGCGAATTGTTCAACAGCGACGAGGTGTTGGCGATTGAGACTTACTTCAGCCCTTGTCTGATTGACCACAGATATCAGTTCGTTGGTGGCGTGGACAATACGTCTATTTGTTTTTTGGGCTTTGGTAATGTGATGTTTTAACTGAGCCACCTGGTCCTCTGTGGCTGTGCCGAACAATGTAGCTCCAATCTCACCCACAAAATTGAACAAACCTCGAGGGAGGTGTCATCGTAGCCTCCATGTCGCGGATGCGCTGCTCCCAAACATTTCGAGTCGTACGCGAATAGTTCTGATGGGTTCCCAGTTTCTCTATGACCAGTCTTAATTCATTCAGACGTTACTCCATGCGAGGCTCTCTCCTGGGAGCGTCTATGACCACTAAGACCGTGTATGTCCAGAGGGGGTACATTATCTGGCAAATCAGGGGGTGGAGAATTTGTAGGCTGTTTGACTGCCCATCCTTCCTCTCGGCGAGTTAATGTCAACAGACAGGGGGAGGGGTTGTCCTGTGGTGGGGAATCCATAATTACCGAGAAGGGCCCCAATCTCACGGAATTTCCCGAGTAGGTGGAAGGGGTTGGGGAACCTGGCGACAGAGGTATGTCGATGTCTGCCGCTGGGGGCGCGTGTGGGTCTCCCTGTAACTGATCGACCGTTGGCGGCGTCTGTGAAAGTTCGCCCTCCTCCTGACCAGCACGTGCCAGCCCGTTCGGGGGGGGGGGGGGGGATGGGAAGTGGTTTGTGGTGGTCTAATTATGGGGGCGCCACTGATTACTGCACGGGGGCGACGCTGAGTACGGCGTGGGCGTGGCATAATCTCACCCCAGTTGAGGTGGGGGTCCACTAACTTTACTTTTTCGCGATTAGCGACGCGAAGTTGACCGCTCTGTTGTTGGCGAAGCCACAGGACAGGACCGCGCACGACCTCCCACTGCGGAACCCAGCGGCTAGTTAATGTTAATGGCTCCTCCGCTTTGAGTAAGACCGTGTCACCAACATGAATATCTTTCGCATCAGCGCGTTTCACTAATCGTTGCCTATTGTACTTACGACTATCTGCTGTGGCATGGCGTGCCGTCTGAAGAGCTGATGGTAAGTCATCCAGGCGGTTACCGAAATGATTGGCGGTGCGTGGCTGTAATAACCGTGTCAGCGGTGTTCGAACCCGGCGCCCATAAAGTAAAAAAGAAGGTGTGTGTCCTGTGACGTCACTGACGCTCACGTGGTATGCCGCAAGACAATCTCCAAGCCGATCTTCCCAATCTGGGGTGTAATTATTCACAGATTTGGCTAGCAATCTTTCAACGTGCGATTAAAACGCTCGGTTCAGCCATTACTCTGAGGGTGAACGGGGGTGGTGGTGTGGTGTTCTACGCCCATTTGCTTCCAATATGTGCGCCAGGCGGTGGCTTCAAATTCCTGTCCGTTATCTGTAATTAGGACTTCGTGTGGCGGGACGTGGTACGACGTGGTTCGCCCATGCCTGCCAAACGCTGGCGTTTGTTTTGTCATTAAGGGGAAACACTTCTGCCCAACCAGTGCAATGGTGGATCCATGTCAATACATATCTATTCCCATTATGAGAGGGGACAAACGGTCCTATCAAATCTGCCCTGACTATCTGCATTGGATATGCCGCTAACGGCATCTCACCCATTGGTACATGATCTGTACGACGTTGGTGAACGGGGCAGACTGGGCACAGTTTTAATAGCTCGTCTATCTTACGTCGCATTCCTGGCCAAACATACGCCTCTCGTAAACGCGAAAGCGTTTTGCCGGTAGCCATGTGTCCCACTTCCTTATGGGCTCTTTTAACGACTCTTTCCCGGTAAGCCGCAGGTAATACTAGACGTGGATAACAGGCTGAATTTGGGGAGGGTAGTGATATGCTGAATAATCGGCCTTTAATTAATGTATAGTCGCCACTGTCCTCGGTGAGCGACTGTAATATCTCAGGAATGCTCTTTGTGCTGTGCTTTGCTGACCTCCTCGAGATCAAGGCCATCGTACAGTAATGGCAACACATCAGTAGTGTCCTGCACGGGTATGGCTGTGGGGTCCACCCAGTCATCGCAATCGATAGTATGTATGCCTGTCTCTGGGGGAAGTGGGATAACATATCTTATTATTTTTACCCTTACGGTATTGTATTGTAGCTCCATATTCTGATAGTAATACAGTCCACCTCTGAATTTTGGTGTTCTGCATTTCTTTCGTGAATAAAGAAGTGAGAGGCTTGTATAGACTGTGAAGTCGGCACCATAAAGATAGGGGCGTAATTTTGCTATGGCATAGACTACGGCATATGCCTCTTTCTCAATTGTAGCCCAGCGTCGCTGGACGCTTGAAAGAGAGTGTGACACTTATTGAATAACCCTTTCAGTACCACTATCGTCCACTTGCACTAAAATTGCTCCCACGGCATAGTCACATGCATCGATATACAGTTTATACGGCCTATCAGTGAGTGGGGCGGTCATGACATGGGAGGAAGTTAATAACTGTTTTAATTTTTCAAACGCTTCGCTTTGAGACGGTCCCCACACAAAATGTGCGTATTCTCGTTTAAATTCTTCGAGAAGTTCCGCTATTTGTGCATAATCTGGTAAACATTGCCAGTAAAACCCTGTCATCCCTAGGAATAACCGCACACCCTTTAAATCCGGGGGTGGGGTTAGCTTGGCAATAGCCTTGACTTTTTCCAGGTCAGTATGGATCCCATCCTGATTTACTATATAACCAAGCAGTTTGATCTCCTCTAGGCCAAAGAAACATTTTGTTGGTTTTAAACTTAACCCAGCCTCACGAAGGCGAGCAAATACGAGCTCTAAATGCTGTACGTGCTCCTCCTCGCTACGGCTATAAATGACTATGTCATCTAGATAGACCATGACAATGCGGCCAATGAGACCCGCGAGTACCTTATCCATCATTCTTTGAAATACTGCGGGTGCATTCGTAAGTCCGAATGGCATCCGTAAAAATTCATAATGGCCTAAGTGACATCGAAATGCTGTTTTTTCAATCGAGTCCTCCGCTACGGCTAATTGCCAATATCCGGCCTTAAGGTCCAAAGAGTAAAAAATAGTACTGCCTCCTACTTGGTCAAAAATATCTTGAATTTGGGGTAGGGGATACTGATCGCGAATGGTGACTGAATTCAACTTACGGTAATCCACACAAAACCGCGTAAAGCCGTCACGCTTTGGGACCAGCGTGATCGGGCTTGCGCAGGCCGACTCACTCGGCCTGATTACATTTTCAGTCAACATATTAGCGATCGCCTCCTCTACAAGTTTGCATTTTGACAGTGGAGTGCGATAAGCGGCCTGACTTATGGGAGGGTGGTTGGTTTTAATATGTATGGGAGAATTCGAACAAAAAACATTTGGCTCACCTTTTTCTGAAAATAGGTCTGCGTTTTTTCTGAATTAACTGGTTGATCTGCTCATCCCCAGTCTCTGGCAATACCTGACCAAGGCTGGCCTCAAAGGCGTGCTCAATGCGTCGCATTGGCCACTCCCTTCGATGTCATCTCAACACATTTCGACCGAAATCGATTATGCCTTGGCCATCCTGTAAGGCATCTTCTCCCAGCACCATTTTGCACGGCAGGTCGCCTAAAACCGTAACCCGGATTGGCTTTGCCACTCCTTGGATTTCAATTTTGGTCGACCCCTGACGTTCAAAGATGCGCCGGAGACGCCTTGCAACGCTGGGGCGTCAGCCAGTAGCCTGTGGCGATGAGCACGATCCGCCAGTGTGTGAAATATGTCAAGTTGTAGAAGCGTACAGGAGGCTCCCGTGTCCACCAATGCCCCAATAGACAGGCCACCAGCCTGTAAATCGACCACTGGGCGACCTGCAACCGCACCTACGACTTCTGTCCGTTTCCAGCATGCCTTTGGCGGCACTCGCTGCGCATGTGGCCCACGCGGCCGCACCCGAAGCAACAAGGTTTTCTGTCGGGGGTCCAACCAGCCCCGGGCTCTTGCACAGTACGCGGGGTTGTTCTAGTCCTCTCTCCCGGAATGCTGGCCGAGTCGCAGGAGCGGCAGTTGTCCGTGGTGGCCTTGCCTGGGCCTCCAACTTTGCTAAATTCGTCTGAAGCCGCTCCTGGCTCTGCAAGAGTTTCTTCAGTAGGGTGGCAGTAGTCTGGTCTTCCCGTGCGACTACTGGGCGCAGTGACGCAAGTTTCACCGGTGCGCCCTCTATTGGCTCCTCATGCCGACTCAGCCGCGCGTATGCGTCCTTCCTGGCACTGTAGCCAGCCAGGGTGGTGAAGGCCTCTTCCAGCGTGGTAGGGTTGCCTTCTTCCACCAGCTTTCTTGCTAGTTCGTCGCTGCGCAGCCCCCTGGCAAAAGCGCGGATCAGAATTCTATTCTGATCCTCGTTTCTGCCTTCTCCCGGGTAGGCGGCGTCAGCGACTTCCCGGAACCGGCGGCTGAAGCTAGCTTCCGGCTCGTAGGCACTTTGCCGGGTCTGTTCCACTTCGTCGCGGAGGGCACTGCTTTCGTCCACATTCAGGAACGAGGTCCGCAGATGGGCCTTCACATCTGCCCACGGCACATTAAAACGAACGTTAATTTGGTCATTGGTGGCCAGGACGCCAGCGATATAGCGCTCCAGCTCCCAGCACAATGAGCCAGCCGCAGTCCTAGCAGCGATCTCAATCTGTTTTTCGGCGCCTACCTCGGCGCCAGCCAACTCAATGTCTTTGAACCAGGCCTTGACGCCCGCCGGGCTGGTTCCGTCACACGGCGTCGTTTGACGTATCAACGCCTGCTTACATTGTTCGTGGTGACGTCTGAGGGTTCGGGTTGTCCCTAGGACGGCCATACTGTCGGTATACTCTTTAAACTGGGCAGGATCCATACTTAAAAAAGGACAGCTTACCCTTTTAAAACAAAGTTTTTCTGGACCCTGTAACCAGTTTACTCACAGTTTTGACAAGATCTGGCCGATGTTGTAGATTTCAGCACATCTCCATCCATGCCTCCATCTCCTCCATAAGCGCCTCCTCGTCGCTGGTGAGCTCTGGGAACTCTTCTTCTCCTTGTGAGACATTAGCGCCCATTGCGGTAGCAGCTTGATAACCTTGGGCTTGTCCTATGTAGTTGCACCTGCAGCAGCCTGTACTGTCTGTCCACACGTATCAGATTTGGCCGTGGCGTATGGCTTGCCTGCCGGCACAGTGTTTTCCGTGTGGCCTGTGTCTGCTGCCACAGTGCGTTTTGTAGTGTCTGGCTGAGACATTGTCAACTTTTCAGAATTTAAATTGTCTACACAGATCCTGAAAGCAAACTCGCCATTAATTATAAAACGTCAACCTTTGACGTCGTCCTGACGCCAATACGACAAGGCGGACGGCGAAGAGCTGCTTATAAAACTCTATGGATTCCAGATTCGTATAAAACAGACTCCATGATTCTGGGTCAAACGTCGTATTTATTTCATCTCCACTGTGTAGAACACATATTATCAATCATACAGTCGAATAGTCAGTTTACCCTGTCTAACATGACAGGGAAACACAATGCGTAGATTTCTAGCTTACTTCACAAGTTAGGCGCGCTCATCGCTCTTCTCTCCGACGTCTGCCTCTTATATAAACTTTACATTAACATAATCACAACACTGATTTAACATAGAATTAGTCATCGTCATAATCGGAACATGGATTTAACATACATGAGTGGACAGCCTATCATAATGACCTTACTGACCTCTGGCAGATTCTG
The DNA here is from genome assembly GCA_964017125.1 of Flabesymbios commensalis. Classification (NCBI taxonomy): domain Eukaryota; kingdom Metazoa; phylum Annelida; class Polychaeta; order Terebellida; family Flabelligeridae; genus Flabesymbios; species Flabesymbios commensalis. Next base: position 32,433,746 of record OZ024911.1, on the reverse strand, counting down.
CCGGGACCGCCTGTGTTACCAACAGGATTACCGTCTTGATTACAAATGAGTAATCCATTGTAATCCATTGTAACACGCCGACCCGCAACGCGATCCATCCGCGCGCGGCTTGTTCTGTTTGATGGTGTCCCGGTCAGACAGATCAATGGTAGAAACATAGCTATGCATACTTTTACAATATGGAGGAGTAAAATACAAACTTAGTGCTTTGTTGTACATTTCGTATTTAACAGAAATAAAATATTATGTACATGTATCTACATAAAGCCATTGATATTGACTTTCAACTGATATCAAAGACGTTGGTATTTTTTTTAGTCGATTTCTCTTTTTGGGTCGATATATACAGGGTTTTTTCAAACAGACGGCGGCCATTTTGTATTTTGTCATTTTTTCATTATTTTTCATATAATTTTCATAAAACACGTTTCATGAAATGTTGTTTCCCAACGGGGTTTTGTTGTTGTGGATTTCGCTGATTTTTCAAATTAAATTATGTTTAGGCATACATGAAGCGATATATATTTATTACACAGCAATGATGTATATACCATAAGAAGCGGAATTCAATTACCGTTCATATGCTATATAGGCGTTGGAGATATATTTAGCAGAACAAAAATAACATACATTCAAGTAACCCTACCCCCTTATTTCAAATTGCGCGACGTTATTAGAAACATATAAGTTATATAAGTTGTCAAAATAGGGTTTGCATCCCTATATTTTCAATGTTTACATTCGATTTCGTGTTCAGTATATCCCAGCTAGGCTCTAAAAAGCTTAGTTCCGTTGAGATTGGGGGGAGGGGGTGCATGGTAGCCATAAGTAGCACATCGGCTGAATGTTATCGTTTGCCCATATATAATTTTGTTTCATTTGATTATAACTTAACTTTTAGCCATGCGGCAGCCATTTTGGATTCTACAGATGTTTGTATTTTACAGATGTGACGTCCGATAAAAAAAATGGCCAAGAAATGAAGGCCGGGGTCTCACCTGTGAATCATGACACCCTACCACCCCCTAAACAAAAACATCCCAAGTAAAACAAGGCAGCGACTTATCCGTAGTACTCCTAAATGCCAGGAGTGTCAAAACAGTGAAGCAATCTGTGAACAAAGTTAGAGATCTCCAAAACCTTGTATATAGTGCAGATTGTGATGTTTTAGCCATAACAGAGACATGGCTTACATCCAATGTCTCAAACAGTGAACTGATACCACAAGGGTATACTATACACAGGATGGACAGACCTGGTGACAAAATAGGAATCGGAGTCCTGATTGCTGTTAAGAATTCACTGTCATTATCAACTTGTGAAACACCAGTGACAGACGAAATCCTGGCAGTTAACGTCACACTGAACCAGAACTGTAACATAACTTTTATTTGTACATATAAACCGCCAAATGCAAATAATTCATTATTTAACACAAATCTACAAGCTGTTTAATCATTTGCAACAAAAAATAATTCTAAAATATGTTTACTAAGTGACTTTAACTTCCCGCATATTAGATGGAAAAACGATGGAATGGGTGAACCTAAATCATACGATGACACTATATTTTGTGAGACTCTTGAAGACTTCTCTTTCCAACAAATGAATATTTCACCGTCAACACGCCATGGAAATGTTTTAGACCTTATTCTAACAAATTTCACTGAACATTTTGAAATTAAAACAGATTACGAGTTCAGAACTGATCATATAATTTTAAATTTTAACATGCCTGTCCCGTCAAAGCCCAAGCGTTTGTGTACCACACGCTGTATTTACAATTATAAGAATGTAAATTGGTCTGACATTGAAATGAAAATCAACACTTCTAACCTTGAAGATAGAGTAATTGAAGCCACGAATATTGATGAAGCTTTGTCTATATGGATGAATACTTTAAGTAAATCAATCGAAGAGTATGTTCCTAAAGTAAGAGTAAATATTTCAAAATCAGTCACATGGTTCGATAAAGAATGTGCTAAACTACGAAATAAAAGAAATCGTTTAAAGAAAAGAGCACTAAATTCTGACAACATAGAACACTGTAACACTTATAAGAAAATTAGAAATAAAATAAAAAATACATTACGTACGTTATGAAAGGGTGCCCAACAGTCACTCAATTGCTACAGGTGCTACATGATATTCAAAAATCTGTCATTAAAGAATAACAAGTTGATATGGTATATTTAGATTTCGAAAAGGCATTTGATAAAGTCCCTCATGACCTACTGATTGAAAAAATACAAAGTTTCGGCATATATGGAAATCTGCTAAAATGGCTAAATTCATATCTCACAAACAGACAGCAACGTGTAGTCTTAGAGGGTAAAAGTTCCTCATGGCTAGAAGTGACTAGTGGTGTACCTCAGGGCTCAATTCTGGGCCCACTACTGTTTATTTTGCACATAAATGACATGCCCCTCAAATTGAGGCATTCTACGATAGCATTGTTTGCAGACGACAGCAAGTGTTACCGTAGAATAACAAAGTTCAAAATTGTCAAGAACTTCAAGACGATATAAATCACCTCTTCAAATGGTCTGTAGAATGGGGAATGTCATTTAAAATTGAAAAGTGTTTTGTACTATCCATCAATCAGTCAAATCAACATCAACCTTTCAAGTACGCTATGAATGATGTCACCCTTAGTACTGTAAATGAAGTTAAAGACCTTGGTATATTTCTTGATACAAAATTATCGTGGGATAAACACATCAGATACACCACAGCAAACGCTAGAAAGTTGACAGGTTTAATCAAAAGGACTGTAGGTCACTCGGCACCTATAAGTGTCTTACAACAACTTTACAGTTCTATTGTTATGCCCCAACTTGAATATGCTACACCAGTATGGAACTCCCTTTCGAAATCTCAGATACAGACATTGGAACGAATTCAGAGATCTTATACTAAATTTATGTTCGGTTATGAATCCCCACTTACCTACCCGGATCGCCTCGATAGACTTAATATGCTTCCTTTATCATACAGACGAGATATTTCAGACCTGTGTCAGTTATACACATTTATTCAAGATCCTCGCTTATTACCTCCAGACAGTGTACATTTTAGAAATGACCAGCGATGTACTAGACAATCTGAATCATCAAATTTTCCAATACCACGATGTAAAAATGAGCAATCTAGAAAATTTTATTTTAACAGAGTTGTATATAGTTGGAACAAGCTTCCCGAGTGTTAAAAATGCAAGCACATTACTTGGTTTTAAGAAAAGCTTAACTACATATTTTAACGATATTTTAGAATCTAATTTTAATGTAAACAACACCTGCACATGGGTTCATGTCTGTAAGTGTGCATTATGTAGACAATGTTCGTAATGTCAAAACTAACAGGGGTGGAATTACTGGGTATATACTGCCTATCCCACTTCCTAGCATGCAAAATTATTATACACACAAATACTTTTATACTTTTATGAAATTTTATTAATTTTATATTATATGTGAATTTTATTGTACATATTGTAACTGTATTTTTTTTGCATGCAAATAAATAAACAAACAAATGGTGTCCATTATTGTATTTTCAAACTATGGAGATGTAAAACAGATTTATGTGAATAAAATTGGACAAACATACATTATTACAAGACATATTAACCGAGTATTTGCCCTTTATAAAGTCGAGTCCATTGAGGCGTTTTCATAGCTTTTTCGAGTCCATGGCGGCCATCTTGAATAGTTAAACTTGCTCAAAGGTGACACCTCCACACCACCCTAGATATCTTTATTTAGACCCCAAAGATAAATAATCAGCAGAGAAAAAAACCTATATCAGAGAATTTTGGGTCACCACCCTTAGCTGTCGGACTACCAGAGCCTACATGAAGCTCGGCCACCAGACATGGGGTCGAATACAAACAAATGTCGAATACATACGAATACAAATACCCCATTTTAAAAATGTATTCGAATACGAATACATTATTTTTCAAATGTATTCGAATACGAATATATTTAAAATATTTAAAACTAAAAAATGTCACTAGTGATATAAATATATATATAATTATTTATGTAAATATATTCAGTATGTGTATGATATCACTAACATAAAATCATTTCTATTAAGTCTTTAATTGTTAGAAAGCATGTTAAAATGACCACTCCCCTAATCATTTTGAATGTTAAGTATTACGTTTTATTATATAAAATGTTTCAAATGCTTGTATTTTGCTATATACAAACTTGTTTCAGTATCTGTATCTGTAGCATAATCAGCAAACCTCCTTTAAGGAGTATCAAACCGCATGGATTAAAGTCCAAGTTTGGGAATAAATAACAAAGATAAAATATATAATTCGTAGAAATAGAGTGTTTTTATGCATTGGCAATATATTGGTGCAATATTGCATTACATGTAATGTTTAGAATGTAGGTACAGCATTAAATTGGAGCCTTTTTACTACGCTGAAGTACGATGACATCTCGGGCTCCATATAAAAAATAAATATAGCTCAGCATTTATACAGTTGTGGTATTTAGTTGTATTATTTTATTACATAGAAAACATATTTTATATTGTTTTAGGTGAATAATGCATACTGATAGGGCTATTTTTTGTGCTTAATAATTGTAGAAAATAAAATGTGGTTCCATAGACATTTTAATAAGACGATTCTAGCACCGATAGGGTTAATTGCATAGTCATTGTTAAGTTGACAATCTGCGTCTTCGCGGAGGTGTTCATCTGTGTTGATTATTTTCTACGCACCAGTTGTAGAGGTGTCAAGGCGTGTTTCTTTGTTCTTTGGCAGACTGGGCAGGGCAGTGCAGGGTGGGGGTGGGGATGTCGCCCGTGGTTTGCAACCAATCAAATATTAAGATGTTGTCACAAAATAGAGGATGAACGGATAATAAATTCAACATATTTTCTCATGGGTCTTTGAAAATATAAATTTACCGCTAGAAATCTACTAAAACCAATGCAATACTGTATTAAAACCTTGGCGATCACGGTCAACGATCGCGTAGCGCACGAGAAAATATGAAAAATTAGTGAAAATGCTGGCGATTGATAAACTCTCATCATCCAGAACGATTGTCTAGCGTTCATAAGCGCACGAGTAGCGTTAGAGTAACGTGATTGACGACTGAAGAACGCACATCACATAATCCGTGATTCTATCGCCAGCGATCACCAGCGACTGCCAGCGTGGGAGTAGCGCATGAGTAACGCATTTATAACGCACTCGACGACTGGGGAGCGACTGCCAACGTGTGCTCGACGTTCCGCGACGCACAGTTACGATCACATGATTTATCTTTCAAACCACTAGGTTTTAATACAGTATGGCAATATATATATATATTGCATAAATTGCTTTACTACATAACAACCAACTACATCTTAATACTTTCACCTGAATGGTACCTTGCATCATCCCAGAGTGAAGCCAAGGGAACATCAATAATCAAATGGAAAACAACAGTAATTTTATTGACCTAGTAAAGTGACCCCTTCAAAAAAAATACACATATATATAAGAGATTTCTATTGTAAACACTGACCTAGTATCCTCTCGTAGTGCTTGGTATGCGGCCTGGCCGTCGCTCACGATCGGACACAGCATCCTTCTTCGTCAGTTCCAGGGGGCGTACATTTGTGTATGACTCAGGAAGTTAATTGAGCCAGTGCCTTTGGCGGTGTCTCTTCAAGGATACGATGTTCCTTGTGGTCAGCACCATGATTATGGGGTGTGGGGTAATGGAACAAAGAGATTCCAGTGCCATGGAAAGAATATGTTGCAGTCATTGAGCTGGGGCTGTGGTCAATGTTATCAATGGCAGCTGTTGTGAACAGCCCCTGACGAAGGTTGGGCGGGCACACAGACTGGTCTCGATGATACTGCTCACGCACTCTGTAACCCATTGCTGTGGAGATCGCCATCACTCGATCGTAGGAAATGGATAACCCGAGGTCAAACAGTGTCTCAACGAGGTCTCGCTTGACTTACCAGGGTTTGCATGGACGGTGAGGCCAACATAGATGGGCAGTGTAGTCGTGTTTCTCGTGTTTAACTTTTGTTGTGCCGTATATGTGCACCACCCGCACTCTCAGCCGTCGCCGAGAAGAGCTGTTGTACTGCAGAAGCTGAGCAACACTGAGCGATGTTTGATGTGTACCACTGCTTGACTGTGATAGGGACTAGATGTTGGGACCATCAAGGATCATGGCTACGATTGTCAAAAGTGACTGGAGTACAGAGTTGACCTGGCATGCCTCATTAAAGTCCTAAGCCTGGGAATGTAGCTTGCAGTTGTTTTTCCGCATAAATTTGGCTGCAGATGGCTTCATCACCAAAATCATCCTTGCAGAGCTTACGCAGAGCAGCTCCTATTTCTCTGTCAAAGGCAGTGAGTACATCCCGCCCTTCTTTGTAAGCTTTCAGGTCTGGAAAATGGGCAAGGATGCGTTTTTTTAAGGTCAGTGCTGTGTGGAGGAGTGTCTTGCTCAATGCCAAATTACTGCAGCCGTACAGAATAAAGTTTCACTATGTCGACCATCCTTGATATATCGATGTATGTATATTAGCAATTCTGCTAGAGCAACACTTTTGCTGAGATTGTCAGTTGTGTTCTGCTTGCGTTTTTGGGCTTGCTCGGCTGTAGCTCTGTTGTGAAGTGACACTAAACAACCAAGGTGATACTTCGCGACTTCTTTCTGCTCTTTCTAGCTTTTACTTGTTATATTTCGCTTTGCAGGATTTGTTCCATTTGGCCAAGTGTCCTAACATAGTGGCTTCAATGCCTTTGCACCTACTATCAATTGACATGGGCGTAGCCTGCAACCCATGGAACTGAAGCGTATTGGGTTTGTTTCAACAGTTGGGCTGTATTTCCCGAGGGGCCAGCCTGCTGTGGATCGGCAATCTTATACTTTTTGTACATGACTATTATATATCTACGCCTAACCTAACCACCACTTAACCACCATCACCACATATCAAATGAATAGATGAGTCATAGAAAGAAATTTGTGTTAATTTATTGCTCAAATGTAAGTGACCACCTGGAACCACCAGATGTCATTACCAATATTCTTATGCTAAATCACCAAACGTTTTCTCCATTCCACCTACTTCACGTCTGAAATACAAACACATTTTATTAATAACTAGAGGAGAATTGTGACTTTTCAAGTAGCAATAATATTTGGACTACGTTTTGTGCGTTTTTTGGCGACCATTTTAAATATTGTCGGGTTATTTTTATTAGCTCCCGCCGTTACCGTAGGTGAGACGGAGGGAGCTATGGATTCTACCTCCGTTTTTTTTTGGCCTCTTCTTTTGCCTATAACTTTGTAAGAAAATAAGCTAGGATAACAATTTTTGGGATGTGGGTTACTTCCAGGTGGCTAATGGACAGGTTCAAATATTTTTAATCTGAATTCAATACACAAGGTTGCAGAGGGGAAAATGATGATGTTACGGCGTTGGGCCGTTGGGCCGTTTGGCCGTTGGGCCGTCCGTGAACAATTCGTTTCCGGAGCATATCTCTGAAAGTACTTGTCCGATTGTCTTCAAATTTTACACACAACACCCCTAGGGGGTCTAGTTGTGCCTTTTGGGGTATTTGAACTTTGAACACTTCTGGTTCAGAACTATGACCTATTTAGACGTTTTGACGCGCACTTCGTTTCCGGAACAGATCTCGAAAAGTACTGGGCCGATGACAGTCATATTGCACATACATGTTCTCTAAGGTCCCTAGTTGTGCCTTTTCAGGTTTTTGGACCTTGACCTTGAAGTTGACCCAGCACTTTGACCTAATTTATAACATCGGTAAATCCGACTGAAAGATTTTGCGGAATATCATGAAAACCGCTCAAGATAGCTACACCATTACTATAAAACAAATTGTGAGGTTTCAGGAGAGGATGCATCATGAAAAATTTCAAGTCGATAAAATTAAAAATGGCCGCCTATCGGCCATTATTCACCTCGACAGGCCTGATATTGCGGAATATCATGAAAACCGCTCAAGATAGCTACACCATTAATATCAAATAAATTGTAAGGTTTCAGGAGAGAATGCATCTTGAAAAATTTGAAGTTGATAAAATTCAAAATGGCCGCCTATCAGCCATTATTCACCTCGACAGGCCTGATATTGTGGAATATCATGAAAACCGCTCAAGATATCTACACCATTACTATAAAACAAATTGTAAGGCTTCAGGAGAGGATGCATTTTGAAAAAATTCAACTCGTCCAAGTTCAAAATGGCCGCTAATCGGCCATTATTCACTTTCACATGGCCGTTATTTGGTAAACCGTGCTAGATGGCTAGACCATTACTATAAAACAAAATGTGTGATTTCAGGAGAGGATGCATCTTGAAAAAATTCGACTCGATAAAATTCAAAATGGCCGCTTATCGGCCATTATTCACTTTCACATGGCCGTTATTTGGTCAACCGTGCTAGATGGCTAGACCATTACTGTAAAACAAAATGTGAGATTTCAGATGAGGATGCATCTTGAAAAAATTTGACTTGATCAAATTTAAAATGGCCGCCTTTTCGGCCATTATTCATTTTCACATGGCTGATATTTGGTAAACCGTGCTAGATGGCTAGACCATTACCTGATTACTATAAAACAAAGTGTGAGTTTTCGGGGGAGGATGCACCCTGAAAATTTTTAACTTACGAATTCAAAATGGCCGACAATCAGCATTATTTACCTCGATAGGCCTGATATCAGGTAAAACGTGCTAGATAGCTAGACCATTACTATAAAACAAAATGTGACGTTTTGAGAGAGGATGCCTTTTAAAAACTTTCGACTCAATCGAATTCAAAATGGCCGCCTATCGGCCACTATTTACTTTCACATTGCTGATATTTGGTAAACTGTGTTAGATAGCTGGACCATTACTATAAAACAAAATGTGAGATTATAAGAGAGGATGCATCTCGAAAAAAATTGACTCGATCAAATTCAAAATGGCTGCCTATCGGCCATTATTTACTTTCACATAGCCGGTTTTTGGTAACCGTACTAGATGGCTAGACCATTACTATAAAACAAAATGTGAGATTTCAGGAGAGGATGCATCTTGAAAAATTTTGACTTGATCAAATTCAAAATGGCCTCCTATCGGCCATTATTCACTTTCACATGGGCGATATTTGGTAAACCGTGCTAGATGGCTAGACCATTACTATAGAATGAAATGTGAGATTTCAGCTGAGGATGCATCTTGGAAAATTTTGACTTGATCAAATTCAAAATGGCCGCCTTTAGGCCATTATTCACTTTCACATGGCCGATATTTGGGAAACCGTGCTAGATGTTAGTCCATTACTATAAAACAAAATTTGAGGTTTCGGGAGAGAATGCACCCTAAATTTTTAACTAGTTTATATCGAATTCAAAATGACCGTAAATCAGCTATTAGTTAACTCGATTGGCCTGATATCGGGTAAACCGTGCCAGATAGGTAGACCATTACTGGGATACTGATTAGGATCATTAATTTCAATGGAGGTTTGCAATCTCTGACAGACTGTCTAGTTCTTATCTTACTCTTAGACTGGGCTTCTTAGACCTAGTTGTCTTGCGTCTTGATTTTTGACCTAGACTAGGACTACATTAATAACCCTATACAAAATTGCTTAAATCAAATTCTAATTCGGAGCGGGAGCTCCTGGACTTATGTAGTCTTGTTATGACAGATTCATTGGAATTTTAGATTTCTGGATTTTGCCTTCTTTGTTGGTGTAATGCTGTATCACTGTCTGTGACGCTGGCCAAACATTAAAACAACATTGCGTTGACGTTTCGTGTTTGATGCATTTACAACTGATAGCTCAACGTTAATTTGTAGCATTTGAAAGGTTCCACTGTTCGTATCAAGCACCCAATGTTGGTTCAATGCTGAACAACCCTCCACATTGGAACAGTATTGGATATAGGCCCCTGTATTTCAATTGATTAAATGTAGAGGGTGCTCAAAGGGTGCAGGACGGTCTTATCGCCTCTCACAATGGGCCCTTATATTGACTGGCCAAGATTCATTCATGGGCTTCTTCCGACATGTACATCAATGTGCCTACATTGCTCCACATAGTGATCCAGAAAATCCTGAACAAATCACGAAGAACATTGACTTAAAAAGTCATAGCACACCTGCTCAAAACATAAGGATTACTGTGCCAAGGTTTGAAGTCGATTGGATAACAACTCAGGGAGAAATAGCACATTATAAGCCCCCGACATGTACATCATTGGCCAAACATTGATTAGCACTTAGTGATCCAGGCAATCCTGAATAAATCCAGAAGAAAAACTGGGAATTTTTAGCAAAGTCATAGCAATAATCCTACATACATAAGGATCATTGTGCCGAGGTTTGAAGTAGATTGGATAAAAACTCAGGGAGAAATAGCGCACGGACATAGAAGATTAAAAAATCGCAATCCAAACAAAACTCAATATGTTTGGACCACAAAGTCCAAACATAATAATTTGCATTTTGCAACATCATAATATTATATGACTGAGTGAGCTTTCTTATTACCAACACTATAATTCCAAATATATTGATGCTTTCAAAAAAGCGCAAAGTTTGTTCTAACGGTAGTTTGTGACTTTTTGCGGTGCTATTTTGCTGAGTCAGCATAATTTTGAATGTCTGCACGAGCACAAACACCCACATATACTGTTTGTAACATGCTGTGGTAGTTTAAGGTTAGTTAGTAAGGCAATGCAAGGCAATTAACCGCCTTGCATTGCATTGCAAAATTTGGATAGAGCTCACCTGACCCTGTCGTCATTTTCCTCGTGGCTCAGTTCCTGTCATTACTACCAATTTACCTTATGTTTTAATTGGGTTTTAAAGCTTTGTTTACAAAATTTTACGGCTATCTGCTGTGAGACTAGAAAATAGTGATGGGATTAGGATGCGAATGGTCTGAGAAATCAGCAAGACACTAGCCAAAGCGGGTGCCAAAGCTAGAACCTCAATAAAGACTGGGGGATTTCCCGGAGCCCCCATATTTTTCTAAATTTCACCTCTTGACCCCCTCCCTATATCGAAAAGCTGAGAACCTGCCACCTGGTAATTATCTAAGGGAGGCTGACCATAATCTTCAGGTCGATGATTGCCAGCGTCCTAGGCCTACCCTGCTGGTTCATCCGCTCAACAGCGGTGCCAATGCAGTTCTCCTATCCCAGTGCAGATTGTGGTGGCCTGACGTCATCTGAGAACCAGAATATGCTCAATTAGACTACATTAGGCATGCAACAGCATAACTTTGTTCTCTAAAATATTATTTTAAGTGTAATCTGTCTATAACCAGTTCGATTGATTTTATTATGGAGGGATAAAATCAATTGAGCAGGCTATGGCTCCGGGAACAATAACCTGCTTAATTGGTTATCCTAGAAGAATAAAATCAATTGAGTAGGTTATGGCTATGTAGGATTAGACGTAGAATATTAAGCGTAAGGGAGGGACAAAATCAATTGAGCTGGCTATGGCTCCCGTTGTATTACAAGTGAAGTAAGCATAAGGGATCCCTTCACTTTTCATACTATGGGAGCCAGCTCAATTGCTTTATCCCTCCCATATAGGCCACTTACTTCAATTCTAATACAACAGAAGCCATAACTGGTGCAATTGATTTATCCCTCCCTTATAAGCCATTAGGCCTATTTACCTGTCTGCATTCCATTTTAACTACAACATCAGCAACTATAAAAAGATCAATTATTTTTTTCTTAAAACCCGCTCAATTGATTGATATCTTTTTTGATTGAAGATTTTTAAAAAAATTACTAAATTTCATGTGGAACTATAACAAGATTAAGCAACAAAGACTGTTATAAATGGTCATAAATGCCACAAACTTTGTGTTTCGCTGAGTCATGGTGTCTTTAGCAGTCTATGGTTCTAGGGTGACTTCATTTATCCCAGAGAGATCAAATTTAGATCTCTCACGTGTGATGAATGGAGTCACCCTCAGCTATTGTTACTCTGAGGACTATCCGACCCGAGGATAGCGGAGCTGTGTTTTGAACAAAAAAAAATATCTGAAAGCCTGGGAATATCTGGGGGTAAATTTGCCGTGTCGTCCTCTTCGAGTGCGTGGACTGCGGTGGGCCTGTGGGCGTTTTTCAACATGGCGGTGACTGCGAGGGATCTCCACCCCAAGATCCGAAAAATGTCCATAACTTTTAACGACTGTGCAGAAAATGAGCGGGCATGTAACTGAAATGTTACTGATCATAAAAAATATTTTTCGACCTGATTATTCGACTGCAAGTCTTAGACATGACCGGCCAAAGAAATTCCCTGTGGCTGGAACGGGTTTCAGCCACTGGGACTATGGGTAAATCCCCTAGACATGCCTAGAACCCCTTATCAGGCGAGTTAAGAAAACACTCTCAATAACCCATCATGCATGCCCTATCACCACCCCCTCACGTCATCATCTGTAGGGCCTACATCATTCATCTCATAAATATGAACTGCACTCTTTTTATCAGATTGATTTTCAATGTCACTTAAGTGACCAGTAGTGCAGAAAAGTGACGTTAAGTAAAATATTTACTACTGCTAGGGCATATGACTACTTGAGTTTCAAGCTTACTATATCAATTATTACATGAATGCGATTAAGAAAAATAACCTGCAAGCACGCAGACACCCCTTAGCTTATGAGTGACTCAAAGTGGTCGATAGGCCCGAAAACCCCCTAACCTATACATAGACGAGGTTTCAGGGCAAAACTGAATATATGGTTGATTTATTCAAATAAGTAAATCCAAGATGGTTGCCACTGCCTCAGTTTCGGTCGCTCATAAAAACAGACCTCACCAATACATTTGCAGACCCCAAAACACCAAAATGTAGGCTACAAGATATCAAAGTATTTAGCTAATCATAAGACGGATGTATTATTTTTATTAAAATCAAGATGACCGTCATGCACAGCCACGTTTTCAGCAGCATGTGACAATCCTAATAAACTCGCAAACCCCAAAAAACGATAAACCAGTTTTCAAGGCAGTATTGTGAATTCTTAAAAAAATCAGGTTGAAAAAAAATTAGTCGACAGCTGGCGGCCATTTTGATTATCTGTGGAAATCTGAAAATCTAATCAGCTCAGGTCCTTACTCAAGGGTAACTTCACATAAAAAATGGAGAGATCCGAAACATATTTTTTTAAGTTATCACGTTAACAAGCTATTTTCTTTTACCTTGACCGATGACCATAAAGTGACTGTCCCAAGTGCCCGAGACTTAAAAAAGTTTCAAAGTTTAAATTTGTGTTATATAGGCTTATATCATCGTAAATCTATAATATCTTTCTCCACCCTCCATTTGAGAGAGATGTGTACACGATATATATATGTGTGTATTTCGGAATGTTCATATAATTTGGGACATAAAACCTGCCTGCTGAGTGTCTAGCTGAGGGTCCGATGTTAATAAATGTTTTTTCTTTGAAAAGGTCAACACTGATGAAAATCTCTTTTTTTTTGTCACTACAACAGCCACAAACATCCCGTGAATTTTGCTTGTGTATTTTGGCGATTTTCACGATGTCCCGCAAAGATTTAAAACATGTCAATCGGCCGAGTTTAGCTTTTTAGAGGCTCTCAGTTTTGAAATATGTAGCCCGTTAGGAAAGCGGTTCTTTTGTGATGACGTTTTAATTCAACTCGCAACGTATTTGACAATGTGATACATCAGAGACTTTACATATACTTCTCCTAATACGAGTTAAGAACATTTTGTCATAGATTAGGCTAGTAAATTATTTTAAAAAACTTTTAAAAACTTTTAAAAATCTTTAGAAGGAAATGTCCTTTGTCTGTCAAATACATGAAATATGATTATAAAAGGGGCCGATCTAAAAGGCAAAAATGTAGTCACTGACATTTTGTCATAATCCATTTTTTCCGAAACCTAATTACGTTGCCAACGGATGTTTTTAAAAGTTGTAATCTATCGGAATGTTGCCTTCACTCATTCAAACACCTACAAAGATATAACAGAGCTAAAACAAAAACATGTCATTTGCCTGGGAATTGGCCTTTAACCTTTGGCAAAAACATTTTGCCGATTGCATGTTGGAGCAATAGCCGATACAAATTGCGACGGAGACGGTGGCGCATGAAGGGCATGACAATACACCTTAGCGTTTTGCTTTTATTTCAGTTGTTTCTTGAATCAACATAAATTAGATTTGTTTGTAGACATGATCATCAGAGCAATGATTGTATCTATGATCATCAGAGCAATGCTTGTAACTATGATCGTCAGAGCAATGCTTGTAACAATGATTGTCAGAGGAAATGCTTCTGGCTATGATCGTCAGAGCAATGCTCGTTTCAATAATCGCGAGATAAATGCTTGTAGATGATCGACAGAGCGATGCTTGCAGACGCATTGCTCTGTAACTATGATCGTCAGAACAATGCTTACGAGTAGCTATGATCGCCATAGTGATGCTCGTATGAATGATCGTGAGAACAATGCTCGTATCAAAATTCACGTATTTTACCAAGTCGAAAAAACATACTTACCTACATTTTCCTACCATTAATAATACTATTGATCATTGGCATATTTTCATATGAAATACTTTTAGATTTGATAAGTCAATTTTATGTTTTATAAATACGTCACTTGTAAGCTAATATTCAGTGACTACTTTGTCGATTATCTGTGTATACAGTACTTTTATGTTTTATACTTTCAAAATGAAATAGTTTACCATTGAGAATATTGTGTTCGTGTCCTTGCTCAATTTACCAAGATGTCTATGTCAGGTGGACCATTCTGTTTAGCCGATTTCCACAGAATGACCTGCAGATGTACACGAATAATGTGTTGGTAAAGTGGCCCACCTGTTGGTGGTAGTGATTTTATGAACTTCTTGAAGCAAAATATTTTGTAGCGAAGTTCAGGCATTGTTAATTTTGTTTTTGATCCATAAAGAAGATAATTTATTTTTTGACCAGCATCAACTATTTCCTCAAAGGATGACTCCAAGTTTCCTATGCATTAAAGTTCAACATTTGGCAATGTTTTTAGTGCGGTCATTTCCCCTTTTCCAAAAGGATAACGTGTATAGTGTCTGAACCCGATAGTACATGCATTGCCAATAAATCACGACATTGCACACCAAGCTGTATTGTAGATGTCATTGACGGAGCCATCAGACTTTATCATGTGAACAGATATATTCCTGGACTGAAGACACCATTTCCAACACTAGTATACCAGAAGAATGAATATGTCAGTGTCGTTAGCCACCACTTGAATTGACTTTTTTACTTCTTGGATGAACATGTTTAAGTAGCGTATGCTAGTATTGTTAGCCTCCTCATGCTTGTAGATGTATGGGTCTGGGCCCAGCATACGCAAGGTGCGAGGTGTATTAGCTTCACAAATCACATTAATTAACTGTATTCTATTACACGTATTCTTCATCAGAATATCACGCGAGGGAAGATCAGTTTCAAGAGTTATCATACCTCTACATTTTTTTTATTAACAACCTTGAAAAAATTGTATTGGAACTGCTGCACATAACGTGTCTTAGACCATGTAACATGGTAAATCATTTCGTTACCACCGATGATGAAACCATCATATATTTGTGGATGTTCTGGTGCAAGTGATAGTTTCTTGTTCAGTACAGCCTCTGTACCCTTACGCAAAAGTCCATATTCATCAAAAGGGATTATGGCATCGGAACCAACTCGTATGTAAACACATTATCCAGATTCATTTTTTTGTGAAAGAATTAATAGCCAAACAGTTTTCCCATATCATACACTACAACAATGTCTCCCAGCCGAGCAGTCTTTTTCATAGACTCCAAAGTAACATTTTTTTTGTAGGGGTGTGTGAAGCCCACCAGGTAGATTTTTTTCTGAATTTGGATGCCGTTTCTTCACCAATATATTTGGCCTTATGAACGTCGACGTGTTTGTCTGCAACACACCCATTGTATATTTGACAATATTGTTAGTGTCTGTTTGTAAAGGGTTTGGGTGTGTTTCCATTTCCATGAAGACTTTGTTTCTGTCTTGAGTATCTAGTTTTATTCTAGATTTCCCCTCCTCTCTCTGAATGTCACGAGTAGCATCATATTCTTCATCTCTTTCATCAAACATTTTGTCAATTAAAAAAGAAATGAGATTGCAAATGCTGCTGGATAGCACACACCAGCCTCGCCGATTTTGTCTATATCTCTATATGACCCTGAGTCATGAAACAAGTAAATCTTTTCCAATCAACGTCTTCATATTATTTTGAAAGAAGATGAAAAATTATATCATTACATAGACCTATTTCTTACAAAATGTGGAAATTACACGTAGTTCGACATTGACAGCTATCTTGGATTTGACCTCTAGATGACCTTGCAACGTGAAAATAATTATCCCAACGCAATCAGTGTACACAAATTATTTAAAAATGAGGTATTACATCAGATTATAAGCCTATTATTTAAAAAAAGTAAAAATCAAAGATGGCTGCCATGGGGCCATTTTGGATTTTTGCCTATAAAAAAATATGAATATTTTCCCAGAGTAACACCCTCGTTTGTTTAAGGCCAAGACATATGCTATCATAAAATCCAAAGTTATCCTCTGAGAAAAAATACACACGGGATTGTATCTGGGTCCCACACTATATATCAGCTTATGTGGGTCACTCTTCCTGAAAAGAATCCTATTTTCCAAAGTTTCACAGACAAGTATATAAATCACAATAGGCCTACTGACCAGCACAAATTTAGAAATAATTTTTCACATTATTACATATTATAATGCATTAAAATATCGAAAGATCATCAATTTGTTCATTTCAGACAAAAACTATTTATTTATCAGATATTTATCTGATTTATTGTAAACATTTGCACTGTAATGTTTGACCATGAAAACATGGGTTTAGACTATACCATTTGTGATGCTATGGAAAACGATCACCCAATTATAAGCAAAGACAAAATTTTCAGTAATGGCCGCCTAATTTGGCCTATAAGAAAAAATGCTCAAGGGTGCAAAAATTGCACCCGATCGCTTTACCATCTAGACGTATCAATTCTACCTCTAAAGCAAAAAAACATCATACTTCAGCGATGGTAAGGTTCAGTCATCTGATAGTAGCCTGGCAACCCGACTATTTGTGATTATGATCTTAGAAGGTCAGGACATGGCATAATAAGCGTCGAAGCAGGTCCTGCTGAAGCCGGACCAATATTTAGCCTAATTATATTTTAAAATTCTAATAAACTGGGCAAGATTCTTTCATATTGCGATTTAAATTAGAGACTCATAATGATCCGGACTAATAATACAAGATCGAATCATAATAGCGGACAATGTTAAATGTTGTCACGATGGGTACACGATACTTCAAATACGGAATATGGCATTACTTTGTCTGCATGGGTATGGCATCATGATGAAGTCAGGATATGGCATTATGATGTTACTTTGTCGGTATATATAGTATGTATTATACTGACATGATATATGTGAAGTTTACTTTCTTTATCATTTCGCCAAGCTTTCATTCTTATCATATTCGGTGAACTATTCTCGATAATCATGATAATGCTCTTGTTTTTTAATATATTTTCGAATAAAGCACAATTAAACAAAATATATCCAAAAGATATAATGTGGATTATGGGTGTCGAAAGGGTCGGTGTACATAAGCATATTTATTATGATACGGCTGTACAGCGGCCGGCCGTGGTATTAGATTAATAATCATCTTATTCAGCAGCCGAGGTTGATCAATCACAGCGCGTTTGACAATATGCTAGATGTACCCACGGCATCGCGTGTCATGGAACTTGCAGACACATGGAAGATGGCACAGCTGGAGAAAATTCGTACCTTCGACAGCTACGCCGATTTCTTTAAAGAAGTTGAATCGTACGAAGACATGCACTAAATTTGTTAAGCGTGGGGCCAAGACGATAGCAGCTAAAAATAAAGAAAAGACAGGGAAAGGCATCCGCCCCAATCAGAGGTGAGTAATCTTGTTTATGGTTTTATCTTGCCTTTTTATGGTTATACATCATAATATAAACTAGGCTATATGCCTATCTATAGTAACATTATGTATGTCCGGCTATTATCTGTTGCTTATAGGCCAAATTAAAGGATTATATTAGATTGGGATTAGGCCTACAATCATTCATAGGCCTAGATCTAAGCCTATAGTTGGCTATAGCCTAAGCCTAGTGCCGGGTCGTACCCAACGCACCCCCTCCCCATGACTAATATTGGACTAGGCTCATGGGTCAGGAAACAACGGGCTGCTATATAAGCCTAATATAATGCTTGACACAGCGGCCGAAGTATTCTGAAGCCAGAAGCAACTTGTAGAATACTGGGCTGCTGTATAGCAGCATGTATATGCTAATACAGCGGCCAGGATATAACGGGCTGCTATATAAGACTACATAATGCCTTATACAGCGGCCAAAGTGGCCAAAGTATTTAGAAGCCATATGCACTTTCTAGAATACTGGGCTGCTGTATAACAGCATGTAGATGCTTATACAGCGGCCAGGAAACAATGGGCTGCTATATAAGGCTATGTAAAGCCTTATACAGCGGCCAAAGTATTTAGCAGCCAGATGCACCTTTAAGAATACTGGGCTGCTGTATAACAGCACATAGGCACTTATCAAGCGGTCAGGAAATAATGGGCTGCTATATGAGCCTATATAATACTTTACACAGCGGCCAAAATATCCAGAAGCCAGATGCACCTTCTAGAATACTGGACTGCTGTACAACCGCATGTATGCATTTATGCAGCGGTCAGGAAACAACGGGCTGCTATATAAGCCTATTATAATGCTTGACACAGCGGCCAAAGTATTCAGAAGCCAGAAGCAGCTTGTAGAATACTGGGCTGCTGTATAGCAGCATGTATATGCTAATACAGCGGCCATGATATAATGGGCTGCTATATAAGACTACATAATGCCTTATACAGCGGCCAAAGTATTTAGAAGCCAGATGCACCTTCTAGAATACTGGGCTGCTGTATAACAGCACACAAGCACTTATGCAGCGGTCAGGAAACAATGGGCTGCTATATAAGCCTATTATAATACCAAAGTATTCAGAAGCAGCTTGTAGAATACTGGGCTGCTGTATAACAGCATGCATATGCTAATACAGCGGCCATGATATAATGGGCTGCTATATAAGACTACATAATGCCTTATACAGCGGCCAAAGTATTTAGAAGCCAGATGCACCTTCTAGAATACTGGGCTGCTGTATAACAGCACACATGCACTTATGCAGCGGTCAGGAAACAATGGGCTGCTATATAAGCCTATTATAATACCAAAGTATTCAGAAGCAGCTTGTAGAATACTGGGCTGCTGTATAACAGCATGTATATGCTAATACTGCGGCCATGATATAATGGGCTGCTATATAAGACTACATAATGCCTTATACAGCGGCCAAAGTATTTATAAGGCAGATGCGTCTTCTAGAATACTGGGCTGCTGTATAACAGCACATATGCACTTATGCAGCGGTCAGGAAACAATGGGCTGCTATATAAGGCTCTATAATACCTTATACAGCGGCCAAAGTATTTACAAGCCAGATGCACCTTCTAGAATACTGGGCTGCTGTATAACAGCACATATGCACTTATGCAGCGGCCAGGAAACAATGGGCTGCTATATAGGGCTGTATAATGCTTTATACATCGGTCAAAGTATTCAGAAGCCAGATGCACCTTCTAGAATACTGGGCTGCTGTATAACAACTTACATGCACTTATGCAGCGGTCAGGAAACAATGGGCTGCTATATAAACCTATTATAATGCCAAAGTATTCAGAAGCCAGAAGCAACTTGTAGAATATTTGGGCTTCTGTATAACAGCATGTATATGCTAAGACAGCGGCCAGGATATAATGGGCTGCTATATAAGACTACATAATGCCTTATAGAGCGGGCAAAGTATTTAGAAGCCAGATGCACCTTCTAGAATACTGGGCTGCTGTATAACAGCACTTATGCAGCTGTCAGGAAACAATGGGATGCTATATAAGCCTATTATGATGCTTGACACAGTGGCCAAAGTATTCAGAAGCCAGAAGCAAGTTGTAGAATATTGGGCTTCTGTATAGCAGCCTGTATATGCTAATACAGCGGCCAGGATATAATGGGCTTCTATATAAAACTACATAATGCCTTATGCAGCGGCCAAAGTATTTAGAAGCCAGATGCGTCTTCTAGAAATCTGGGCTGTTGTATAAAGGCACATATGCACTTATGCAGCGGTCAGGAAACAATGGGCTGCTATATAAGCCTATTATAATACCAAAGTATTCAGAAGCAGCTTGTAGAATACTGGGCTGCTGTATAACAGCATGTATATGCTAATACATATATAATGGATATAATGGGCTGCTATATAAAACTACATAATGCCTTATGCAGCGGCCAAAGTATTTAGAAGCCAGATGCGTCTTCTAGAAATCTGGGCTGTTGTATAAAGGCACATATGCACTTATGCAGCGGTCAGGAAACAATGGGCTGCTATATAAGCCTATTATAATACCAAAGTATTCAGAAGCAGCTTGTAGAATACTGGGCTGCTGTATATTACAGCGGCCAGGATATAATGGGCTGCTATATAAGACTACATAATGCCTTATACAGCGGCCAAAGTATTTAGAAGCCAGATGCGTCTTCTAGAAATCTGGGCTGTTGTATAAAAGCACATATGCACTTATGCAGCGGTCAGGAAACAATGGGCTGCTATATAAAGCTATATAATGCCAAAGTATTCAGAAGCCAGAAGCAACTTGTAGAATATTGGGCTTCTTTATAGCAGGATGTATATGCTAATACAGCGGCCAGGATATAATGGGCTGCTATATAAAACTTCATAATGCCTTATGTAGCGGCCAAGGTATTTAGAAGCCAGATGCGTCTTCTAGAAAACTGGGCTGCTGTATAACAGCACATATGCACTTATGCAGCGGTCAGGAAACAATGGGCTGCTTTATAAGGCTATGCAGTGCCTTATACAGCGGGCAAAGTATTTAGAAGCCAGACGCGTCTTCTAGAATACTGGGCTGCTGTATAACAGCATGTAGATGCCTATACAGTGGCCAGGAAACAATGAGCTGCTATATAAGACTATGTAAAGCCTTATACAGCGGCCAAAGTATTTAGAAGCCAGATGCACCTTCAAGAATACTGGGCTGCTGTATAACAGCGCATAGGCGCTTATCAAGCGGCCTGGAAATAATGGGCTGCTATATGAGCCTATATAATACTTTACACAGCGGCCAAAGTATCCAGAAGCCAGATGCACCTTCTAGAAAACTGGGCTGCTGTATAACCGCATGTATGCATTTATGCAGCGGTCAGGAAACAATGGGCTGCTATATAAGCCTATTATAATGCTTGACACAGCGGCCAAAGTATTCAGAAGCCAGAAGCAGCTTGTAGAATACTGGGCTGCTGTATAACAGTATGTATATGCTAATACAGCGGCCAGGATATAATGGGCTGCTATATAAGACTACATAATGCCTTATACAGCGGCCAAAGAATTTAGAAGCCATATGCGCCTTCTAAAATACTGGGCTGCTGTATAACAGTACATATGCACTTATGCAGCGGTCAGGAAACAATGGGCTGCTATATAAGCCTATTATAATGATAAAGTATTCAGAAGCCAGAAGCAGCTTGTAGAATACTGGGCTGCTGTATAACAGCATGTATATGCTAATACAGCGGCCAGGATATAATGGGCTGCCATGTAAGACTACACAATGCCTTATACAGCGGCCAACGTATTTACAAGCCAGATGCACCTTCTAGAATACTGGGCTGCTATATAACAGCACATATGCACTTATGCAGCGGCCAGGAAACAATGGGCTGCTATATAGGGTTATATAATGCATTACACATCGGTCAAAGTATTCAGAAGCCAGATGCACCTTCTAGAATACTGGGCTGCTGTATAGCGGTACATATGCACTTATGCAGTGGTCAGGAAACAACAGGCTGTAGATAAGCCTATTATAATGCCAAAGTATTCAGAAGCTAGAAGCAACTTTTAGAATATTTGGCTTCTGTATAACAGCATGTATATGCTAATACAGCGGCCAGGATATAATGGGCTGCTATATAAGACTACATAATGTCTTATACAGCGGCCAAAGTATTTAGAAGCCAGATGCGTCTTCTAGAATACTGGGCTGCTGTATAACAGCACATATGCACTTATGCAGCGGTCAGGAAAGAATGGGCTGCTATATAAGGCTCTATAATGCCTTATACAGCGGCCAAAGTATTTACAAGCCAGATGCACCTTCTAGAATACTGGGCTGCTGTATAACAGCACTTATGCACTTATGAAGCGGTCAGGAAACAATGGGATGCTATATAACCCTATTATGATGCTTGACACAGTGGCCAAAGTATTCAGAAGCCAGAAGCAAATTGTAGAATATTGGGCTTCTGTATAGCAGCATGTATATGCTAATACAGCGGCCAGGATATAATGGGCTGCTATATAAAACTACATGATGCCTTATGCAGCGGCCAAAGTATTTAGAAACCACATGCGTCTTCTAGAAATCTGGGCTGTTGTATAAAAGCACATATGCACTTATGCAGCGGTCAGGAAACAATGGGGTGCTATATGAGGCTATATAATGCCAAACTATTCAGAAGCCAGAAGCAAATTGTAGAATATTGGTCTTCTTTATAGCAAGATGTATATGCTAATACAGCGGCCAGGGTATAATGGGCTGCTATATAAAACTTCATCATGCCTTATGTAGCGGCCAAGGTATTTAGAAGCCAGATGCGTCTTCTAGAAAACTGGGCTGCTGTATAACAACATGTAGATGCACTTATGCAGCGGTCAGGAAACAATGGGCTGCTTTATAAAGCTATGTAGTTCCTTATACAGCGGGCAAAGTATTTAGAAGCCAGATGCGTCTTCTAGAATACTGGGCTGCTGTATAACAGCATGTAGATGCCTATACAGTGGCCAGGAAACGATGGGCTGCTATATAAGACTATGTAAAGCCTTATACAGCGGCCAAAGTATTTAGAAGCCAGATGCACCTTCAAGAATACTGGGCTGCTGTATAACAGCGCATAGGCGCGTATCAAGCGGCCTGGAAATAATGGGCTGCTATATGAGCCTATATAATACTTTACACAGCGGTCAAAGTATCCAGAAGCCAGATGCACCTTCTAAAATACTGGGCTGCTGTATAACCGCATGTATGCATTTATGCAGCGGTCAGGAAACAATGGGCTGCTATATAAGCCTATTATAATGCTTGACACAGCGGCCAAAGTATTCAGAAGCCAGAAGCAGCTTGTAGAATACTGGGCTGCTGTATAACAGTATGTATATGCTAATACAGCGGCCAGGATATAATGGGCTGCTATATAAGACTACATAATGCCTTATACAGCGGCCACAATATTTAGAAGCCATATGCACCTTCTAGAATACTGGGCTGCTGTATAACAGTACATATGCACTTATGCAGCGGTCAGGAAACAATGGGCTGCCATATAAGCCTATTATAATGCCAAAGTATTCAGAAGCCAGAAGCAGCTTGTAGAATACTGGGCTGCTGTATAACAGCATGTATATGCTAATACAGCGGCCAGGATATAATGGGCTGCCATATAAGACTACACAATGCCTTATACAGCGGCCAAAGTATTTAGAAGCCAGATGTGTCTTCTAGAATACTGGGCTGCTGTATAACAGCACATATGCACTTATGCAGCGGTCAGGAAACAATGGGCTGCTATATAAGGCTATATAATGCCTTATACAGTGGCCAACGTATTTACAAGCCAGATGCACCTTCTAGAATACTGGGCTGCTATATAACAGCACATATACACTTATGCAGCGACCAGGAAACAATGGGCTGCTATATTGGGCTATATAATGCATTACACATCGGTCAAAGTATTCAGAAGCCAGATGCACCTTCTTGAATACTGGGCTGCTGTATAGCGGTACATATGCACTTATGCAGTGGTCAGGAAACAACAGGCTGCTAGATAAGCCTATTATAATGCCAAAGTATTCAGAAGCTAGAAGCAACTTTTAGAATATTGGGCTTCTGTATAACAGCATGTATATGCTAATACAGCGGCCGGGATATAATGGGCTGCTATATAAGACTACATAATGCCTTATACAGCGGCCAAAGTATTTAGAAGCCAGATGCGTCTTCTAGAATACTGGGCTGCTGTATAACAGCACATATGCACTTATGCAGCGGTCAGGAAACAATGGGCTGCTATATAAGCCTATTATAATGATAAAGTATTCAGAAGCCAGAAGCAGCCTGTAGAATACTGGGCTGCTGTATAACAGCATGTATATGCTAATACAGCGGCCAGGATATAATGGGCTGCCATGTAAGACTACACAATGCCTTATACAGCGGCCAAAATATTTAGAAGCCAGATGTGTCTTCTAGAATACTGGGCTGCTGTATAACAGCACATATGCACTTATGCAGCGGTCAGGAAACAAGTGGCTGCTATATAAGGCTATATAATGCCTTATACAGCGGCCAACGTATTTACAAGCCAGATGCACCTTCTAGAATACTGGGCTGCTATATAACAGCACATATGCACTTATGCAGCGGCCAGGAAACAATGGGCTGCTATATAGGGCTATATAATGCATTACACATCGGTCAAAGTATTCAGAAGTTAGATGCACCTTCTAGAATACTGGGCTGCTGTATAGCGGTACATATGCACTTATGCAGTGGTCAGGAAACAACAGGCTGCTAGATAAGCCTATTATAATGCCAAAGTATTCAGAAGCTAGAAGCAACTTTTAGAATATTGGGCTTCTGTATAACAGCATGTATATGCTGATACAGCGGCCAGGATATAATGGGCTGCTATATAAGACTACATAATGCCTTATACAGCGGCCAAAGTATTTAGAAGCCAAATGCACCTTCTAGAATACTGGGCGGCTGTATAACAGCACATATGCACGTATGCAGCGGTCAGGAAACAATGGGTTGCTATATAGGGCTATGTAAAGCCTTATACAGCGGCCAAAGTATTTAGAAGCCAGGTGTGTAATGCTTAGTAATCTGCTATTTTCCCATTGCATGTTACTGATAAAATGGAAGCGAGGGCACTGTAATCTTTGGTGAGAACTACTTGGTTTAACACGGTAAAAACCCCTCTTCATACCAGTCATACATGTTAATGTATGTGTTTAAAGCAGCTTCTTGGGATGACATCAATTTTCGTTTTTAATTCCGTACTGAAGTAGTGTATCCCACGGATCATGTTTTTATTTTTTTTCAGAATTTTCATATTTGTACAAATATTTTTAATCAACATTTCTATGAAACCAGAAGTAGCCCAAACAAACTATTTGTATACCTGAAGGACGATTGAATGTTTTCACAGCATTGGGCCACACGCTGATGGCATCGGCCCAGCGTTGGGTAGACAATCAGTGCTGCAGGTGTGTCCTCTTGTGTCCTGACTATAAGACACCAATTAGCGGTGACTGCTCTGATCTTACCGTCTGATACGTGGGAATATGTGATGTAAAGTGCTGAATATTGCTGACTTGTTTTGTTTACATGGCAATATACGACCTGGAAATACAACTATTTCACTCTTTTTCAAAATTGACAACATTGAAAATGTCTCATCACAAGGGGTCCCTTTATTTTTATTAAATTGTGCTGTTTATAGCAAAAGCTCAAATGTTCGATTTCTCTTTTTTCTGTATGTTATGCCAAAGGTACTGACATATACCCTTTTTTCTATCAGAATCGAAGGAAGATTAATGCTGAAAAATCTAGTGCTGTAGACTGCTACAAAAGAATATACAAACATCCAAGATCAAGGCATGTTTGAGCAGTTCCAGCACGCGCTGCATACTCACAAAAGATATCCATAATCTCAGGAAATCGTTGGAAAAATCGTCAGAAGAAGGTGGTTATTCTTTTATTATACATGATAAATAAAGTGCATATGTAATTACATTTCAAGTTTATGTTATTGAATTAATAAACGTTTTCTTTGTAAAGTTTTATGTGACCAAATTGTCCACAAAAAGTTACTTCTAAAATCTAAACTGAAAGTTTATTTTCAAGGCAGGTGTGGGTAGCCTTCTAACTTTTCAAGTAGCGCCTCTGCAACAACGACCATTGCACATATCAGCATACCCTAGTAATATTTGGTCATTTTAAACAACTCTCGCCACTTCTAGCCTAGACACTGACCATCTCGTTTCTGATCAAATCTCTGAAAGACCGTGGGTGATTAACTTCATACTACACACACATATCAATCTGAAGGTGGATATATGCCTTTTGGGATTATGACCCTTCCCTTGACTTACTTTTTTTATTTAGGCTTACATATCTCAGCTTATATAATTATCTATTCTAATTATTTGTCTAATTATCTCAGCCAAAATAGCTCAGTCACTAACAATCTCTTTTTCAAAGCAAATCTTTGAAACCCCTTTCAGTGGAGATTTATTTTATATTGCACACAAATGTAATATGTACTTTTTGGCGTTATAAGCAATTTTGTAATTTCGTCTTTGAACAAAATATTTTTTTAAAGATTATCTGAGTAACAATACTATTTACAGAGCATATATCTGAAACCTATTGAGTTTTTTTTCATATTTCACACTCACATCATGCTGAGAGTTTTGGCCTAGATTTCAAGATCGCTTCTAGTAAAGATTTCCTGATCATTAAAAATATGTTTTTCCTTGTGACAAAAATAAATAAGACGTGTTTTTAAACTGGTATATGTTTTCAATTCACAAAGTATTAGTAATCATGGAATAATAAATTGTAATTGTAATTGCCATCAACACATATTCATTTAGTATGGCGTCCAAGGTAGGGCGCAGCATAATTTTAATTTGTAATATTCAAGTTTTGTAGTATCGTTAATCCACCTATATCATGCAGACAGCATTGAAGAATATTTAACCCTTATACCCCAAATGCTATTTGTATCAGCTGTGTTCTTCAAACTTTTAAACAAAAATACATCAACATGTAGTCCTTGGGCCAGGGGCCGAATTTTTACGATTTAGTACCAATTGGGGTGACTAAACTTTGTTGTGATTTTCAGTTAGATACATATATAAGGGGTCTGAAAAAAGTATGATGGCCCTTCCTTTCAGAATGGTAACTTAAGGGCAGTATTCTCAGTTTTAAAGAGAGGGGGGTCTCTGAACCAAAAAGTATATATTAACTATGTCTTTTCATCTACGTGTCCTTACTACAAGAATCCATAATATATCGTTACTGACATAATTTGGGTCAAGAAATCCGTTTTTGATGTTTTGGAAATGATCCAACCAACATTTCGCCGACAAATCCAAAATAGCCGCCAACTTTAAGCTGTATTTCTTCACTCTATGATATAACAAGTTTATTTACGTCTATGATATCCGAATTTTTTTAACCAAAGATTCTAGTTATAGGCAATTAATCTAGCATTAAATTAAACTATTTTTTTGTATATCTTGCAAATTTATATAAATTCAGTTTAGTTATCCAACGTGTACTTTATAAGACTTAAGGCTGTGAGGACCGAAAACGTATCTCTATGAAATGTGTAACAATAAGGCATATGTCCTATGTTGGACTATATTAACTATTTTTTTCTTGGTAGAGTCAAATAATACATATCTATATTTTTTCATAAGTTAATAAGAACCACTAATTATAATAAAATAATGATAACAGGGTTCATTTCTTCAGACGTTTCAGATTAGATACGTTGTAACCATGGTAATAGTGGTATGGTATCTTGTGGTTGTTATATGCTTGGGCCAAACCAAAACTTATTACCTTTCGGGGTGACTAGAAAAAAAACTACTCTAGATAGCTTCGTATGCCTTAGACATGAACAAAAATGTATGATGACCTGTTCAGAACAGTAGCTTAACCCTTAAAGCGCTGAAATATTTTTGCATAAGCCATGGAAACTAAAGGGATTTTTCAATTTGAAATCATCATAAATGTGTTAGTTAGCTCTTTCCGATTCATTTGAATACCTATGTTGTGGGTCTACGACCATTATAAAACAAGTATTTCTCTAAGTGCGGGGACCGTTTCTATACGTCAGAATCTGTAGACGTCAGATTTTGACGTATAAAGATGATCCCCGTGCTGATAGGGTTAAGGAAGTTATGAGATACTTTGTATTTCAGAGAAAAAAAACCATACATGTACTTTCGAAATCTCGATATTTTACCCGCGCGTTCAAAAGGTAACATCCTAAAGCTTTACTAGGGGTGTATAGTGTAGACTAATAAAGGCTTTAAGTTAAAATGGCAGCACATATTTGGCCATTTTACCTATTTAGACCGCGTTGCGTCAGTCAAAACATCACTTCCTTAACTCACATATCCACATTTCTTATGTAGGGAGTGGACCCTGGTGTAGTGGATGTTTGATGCAGGTTCTTCACCCACTCTGTCATCCATGTTTTGAAGAAGAATATGTTTCTTCCTCACTCGCTTGTAAGAATTCAGTACTGTGAGGAGACTCGATCAACGGACTTCATGAAAGCACCTGAAATCATGCTCAGATCACTTCGTTCATTCAGAGAAGGTAGTTAGCTTTTAAATCTGTACACGATTGGTGTTTTGGTGTCTTGGTGTTTTGCATACGACAGGCAGAATCATGCTAAATATATGAGGGCATACAATTCTCAAATGACAAGACTTCCAGAGGAGCATCCGAAAAATTACACATATTTTACAGGTGGAGGCTTCAGCGTTCAGATTAGCAAATAAACCCTCCTGGTCGAATACCTGTTGACGAAACTATTGAAGAAACCACTAACAAAGATACGCCAAACTGCAGGTGGTACCAAAGGTTTCAGCACAAAACCATCTGCAGTGGGTAAATACTAACTCAATGCTGAATATAGAAGTACAGCCATAAGCAGCTGTGCAGTGTTATTGAAATCGACTCTCCACATAATATTCATTCAGATCTTCAGCCATCACGTGTTAAAAAAGATGAAACTGACGTCCAGTCCGTTGTAGAGCTGCTGCAAACCAGTTGGACAAATCCTTTTCAGAATAATCCTTGCGATATAAGTAATCTTTCAGCTGGTACAACTGAAGAAGTAGATACGTGTATGCTGCTTCATGCAAAACATGCCTCTGAATATTAGACCTACAATGATGTTGTTCTTGTGGCAGATGCCACTTTTATCGTCATTATTTGCCTTGCATTTAGCACGAACATACAGTGTCAATTATATATGCAAAGTGGTACTAGAGTTCGACAGAGATTGATAGATATTACCTTATAGGACTACATTTATATGGTAAACACATAGGGCTACATTGTTACACAGGATGCGACACCATAAGTTCCTTTTCGGGTCAAGATATTAAGCTTGGTGCCTTGATTGTCATAAACAATCATAAATTTAAAGATGCATTGGCAAATCTCGGTTGAAACTGGGCACTGTCACCAGATCTCTATGAAGTATTCCCAATAGTTCAAATGCCGTTTATATTCTCCAAA
Organism: Flabesymbios commensalis; assembly: GCA_964017125.1. NCBI lineage: Eukaryota > Metazoa > Annelida > Polychaeta > Terebellida > Flabelligeridae > Flabesymbios > Flabesymbios commensalis. Next base: position 32,404,116 of record OZ024911.1, on the reverse strand, counting down.
ATCACTAAAGTGTGATATCAATATTTTCAGGGATAAGAAGGGCATCATGCGGAGATAGATATATACCAGCATGCCAAATATCAAGCAGGCTTATGTCACAGGAGTTTGGATATCTGTCCTGATATCCCTCGTCCTGATGATGATCGCGACTGGATTTTGGATGCTTAAAATAAAAACTTGAATGGATGTCTGGTTCTTCTGCTCCAGTTGCTTTGCTAAATCTCTTCTCGTGTAGGCCTACTTGTAAGCGTATTTGACAACTGCCACAGTGTCAATGTCTTGAAAAATAGATTAAAATGCACAAATGCATGTACTTTGCAGGACTATACAAACATGTATAATAACGACGATGAAGAGGCACTCAGCCCCTCTTCCGATGATGACACAGATGAAGATAAATTATAATATTAAACACCCAATATATTTGTGTGATAGATTGAAAAGTTCGTTCAACGACGTGTTTACGCTTTAGACAAAGACAAATGCAATTAAGGACATATCCACCATTGCATATACAGCTTGTGTGTAAATATATATAGTGTATCACATGATTGGATCACATAGCTAAGTATAGTATGCCTACATTTCGAAATTTACTGTACACCATAGCACTGTACTTTTTTTTACAGAGCTGAATGCTGGTAATGATCTTGGTAGCATGTTTATTTAATTTATTTTATCGACATCCTAATTTGATTTTACCTTTGAACACTAAGAAAGAACAGTTGGTTTCTGTTCTGTTTTAAATACGTAAACATTGATCAAAAAGCTGAAAAAGAGCATTGTTTACGATCATCATTACTGCTAAATTCAATTTTAGACAGGTGAAACGGATTTAATACATTAAGCTGAAATCAAAGAACTATACCTTGTTATCCTATTCAAATTACTATATCGAGCTACCCAGGTATATATTATGTTGATAATTATTAGAATTGAGAATTAACCACCATGCTAAATAATCATGATAACAACCGAAGAAATATACTAGTATTATCATGTGTATCCACCGAAATGAACCCTGCTATCATTAATTTATTTATTATTGCAGTTTCTTTTTAATTCGTGGAAAACTATAAATATTTATTATTTGATTCCACCAAGAAAAGAATGGATACTATCAACCAACGTTGAACATAAAAATAATAAGCCTTATTGTTACTGTTCTGAAAAGGCCATCATACATTTGTGTTCATTTGTAAGGCATACAAAACCATCTAGAGTAGTTTTTTCTAGTCACCCCAAATGGTACTAAATACTGGTCTGGCTCAATCACATAATTATGATAACAACCACAAAACAACATACCTCTATTACTATGATTACAGTGTATCTAATCTAAAACGTCTGAAGAAATGAACCATATATGCTATCATTAATTTATTTATAATTAGTGTTTCTTTTTAATTTTGTTAGAACAACCAGAGCAAAATAGATAATATAGACAAATATTAGACATGTATGCCTTTTTGTGACACATTTCATAGAGATACGCTTTCGGTTCTCACAACAAGTGTTATGAAGCACGCGTCTGCTGGATAACTAAACTGCTTTTATATTTACGAGATATACAAAAAAATAGTTTAATTTAATGATAGTTTGATTGTATAACTAGAATATTTACTTATATATATTCGAACATTATATAGACATAAATAAACCAGTTATGCCATAGAGTTAAGAAATACAGCCTAAAATTGGCGGCCATCTTGGATTTGTTGGCGAAATATTGGTTAAATCATTTCCAAAACATCAAAAACATATTCCTTGGCCCGAATTATGTCAGAAACGATGTATTGTAGATTTGTGTAGGACTAATAGATGAAAAGATATAATAAATACTTACTTTTTGATTCCGAGACCCCCCCCCCCTCTTTAAAACTGAAATTACTTCGCTTAAGCTACTTTTCTGAAAAGGCCATCAAACATTTTTAGACCCCTCATATATGTTTCTGCCTGAAAATCACAATAAAGTTTAGTCACCCCCATTGGTACTAAATTTTGGTCTGGCCCAAGGACTAATGTTTATTCTAATTTACAGAAGAATTACTGTACGTTCTAGAGAAATTTCTCGACTCGGATCAAAATGCCACAGTTAAAATTTTGTTGGATGAATACGGATATATCCAGGTATTACATTGAGAAAATATAATATGTTAATTTAATCTGTGAAGGTTGTTAAAAATGTCATATTTCAATTACTTTTTATGTTGTTTTAATCCTGGATTCGACTGAGAAAGTTAGCCTGGTCAAATACCATTTGATTGCATAATTGATTACACGTATCATTAGAAATGAGCATGATGCAAAATTTGAGCACAGTTTGGTACCAGCTTGTAAAAATAATTTTTCAACGAATCACAGTCACATCATAGGCCTACACAATGTCGTTCCTATTATTGTGTGGGCCTACATTAATAAATGAAACATTGTTAGTGTGTGGTACAGTAAGCCTACTGTCTTCTCAAAATAGTCATATTTGTACAGCCAAGCCCTAGGACTATACCATATATAGCATATAATATCGTGGTATACGGGTAGCCTAGACTTACAGACAGGTCTACATTTCATTAACTTCCGACTCGAAATTTTAACTTTTTTCATTTAACAATTTTCATTTAGAAGTCCAAACTTTATAACGCAACAACTAAGTAGTTTAATCTGTGTATTTAACACAAAAAATGATTGGAAACATATGATTTTTTTCTATGTTATTTTTCGAAAGTGTGTATTATGTTTGAAAAAAATTAATGTTATAGGCCCTGTGAAGTATCAATAGAATTAAAGTATATATCACAATAAACTATCTTCAAATTTAGTAAATGTGCATTATTTCTGGGCTGGGCGGATCTCACAACTCATGACTTCACACACGAAAACCGCCCATTATTGAATCTGAATTAACATTGAAACTCCACCGGGAATATATTTTATGTTTCTTGTATTTGTACATGAACTGAACTAGATTTCCTATCATTTCAATATGCCCGTATCGACAGGGTGAACACTATAGTTGGCCATTACCCTCATAAGTATATAAACCTCCCGTGGATAATTATAGCTTTCCGCGGATAATTTAAAAACTTCCGCAGAGAATTAAAAACCTACCGCGGAGAATTAAAAAATTTCCAGGGAGAATTAAAAACCATCCGCTGAGAATTAAAAACCTTCTGGGGGGAATTAAAAATCTCCCGCGGAGAATTAAAAACCTTCCGCGGAGAATTAAAAACCTTCTGGGGAGAATTAAAAACCTTCCAGGGAGAATTAAAAACCTTCCACGGATAATTAAAACCTCCCGCGGAGAATTAAAAACCTTCCGCGGGGAATTGAAAACCTTCCACGGATAATTAAATCCTTCCGCGGAGAATTAAAAACCTTCCGCGGAAAATTACAAAACCTTCCGCGGAGAATTAAAAACCTTATGGGGAGAATTAAAAACCTTCCACGGATGATTAATACCTTCCTTGGGGAATTAAAAACCTTTCTCGGAAAATTAAAAAACCTTCTGGGGAGAATTAAAACCTTCCACGGATAATTAAAACCTTCCGCGGAAAATTAAACACCTTCCACTGAAAATTAAAAAACCTTCCGCAGAGAATTAAAAACCTTCCGGGGAGAATTAAAAACCTTCCACGGATAAATAAAACCTTACGCGGAAAATTAAAAACCTTCCGCGGAGGATTAAAAACCTTCCGGGGAGAATTAAAAACCATCCGGGGAGAATTAAAAACCTTGCACGGGGAATTAGAAGCCTTCCGCGGAAAATTTTAAAACCTTCCGCCGATAATTAAAAACCTCAAAATGATTTCACCTGGCCTGGCGGATGTCCAACGATACCATCCGAACCGGATTCGTTTAATTAATTAACCTAAAGCTGCATAACTGTTTTGTTTATTTTGTTCAAAAGATTAATCCATGGAGAATGGTGTTTTAATTTTTTATTTTACTGCTCCGGTTACTGAGTTATTGTGGATTTAAGTTTGTTGTTTTTAATATTGTTGCCCCACCAAAACAAACCCAATGACAGTGGAGTATTCCACACTGTCTGTATAAACAGGACATTGGAAGTACCAAGTGGCAGATAACAAGCATCATTAAAGAGAATGGAACAGATTCAAAATTATTTTTATTTTTGAAGTGATGATAGATGCATTTCACAATGCACTGTTGATTTTGTCATGGCATTTTAATAGGCATATCTATTCTTACTTTGTGCGATAAGGATGAAATATGCATATAATGTCATGTTTAATTTACGGACCCTGGGTGTAGAATGTCACTGACTTGAAAATTTAACTTTCCTCTTTGGTGCTTTTAACATGTTTGAGTGTGAGCCAGCATCTGAGCCTTTGGCCCGCCACTTAGACGATCTATTCCGACCGTGCGAAAATTACCGCCAAAAACAGTCAACGTAAACTGTATTTTTCCCTCTTCTGACTTTCGTGATTTTCTTGAAAAAACATTTGCATGTTTTTACTCGATAACTCATGGGCATTTTAAAATATATGCAAAATGCTATTAGACATTATCAGACTCTATTTTATTTTATCGTAAGTCGTCGCACGCAGTCATGTAAATTGCGAAATGCGGTAAATAAAATAATTTAAAAAACATCGGCCTTTACTGTAAGCGAGGCTGACTGTCCTTGTCTCAAGACACCAAAGAGCGGTTTGTGTCGTTTGGTATCCCGGATAAAACGTGACATTAAACCAATGTCGGCATAATGTTGGCTCGTCGTCCACGGCGCTGGCCCAACGTTAGAACAATTCGGTTCAACGTCTCTGTTTGATATTAGGTCGGCTTGATGGGGGCCCAGTGCCACATTATATTGGCCCATAATGCTGCCACCATTACCTACAAATTGTACAGACGGACCAATTTACTACTTTATATTATTTGAGAGTGTATCGCATGGTAGACTAATTACATTTACACAATTTTAATGCATTTATAAAGCCTTCATAAAACTATGAATTATTGTTTTGTACATTTTAGGTTATTTCTGTCAAAATAAACAAAACAGTTATGCAGCTTTAAGTAAAATAACGTAATGTGATGTGGCGTGTCGTAATGTCTGATAGAATCTAGAGCATGCAGGTACATATTTCATTCCAAGGAGGTACATGTTGGGTGGAGCCCTCTAAAAATGTTTGTCAGTGGATATTTCAACATTCTTCAGCCTTGAATACAAGCGAAGGGTGGTAGTCAGGCAGAATCCTGACCTAACCTGGGATTTCATACAGGAGCTCATTTTTTTATTGATTTAGGTCCCAAGAGGTCTCAATACATCATTTCCGCCTGATGTGAAAAAAGTTACCAGGTGACATTTTTTTAATTAGCATATTTCCAAAATGGCCGCCATGCAAACTGTAAAATCTCGAATACGCCATATCTCATGAAATATTTCATCGATATTGATGATCTTCGAGGCAATTACCACTAAACAAATGACAACACGTTGATTTATGAATATTTCACATTCACAATAGGCCAAGTTCAAGGTCAAAATTCAATACCAAAGTCATTTAATGACCTGAAAAGGCTACAAATATTTCTTTACGACTTCCTGAATGACTAATTCGCAGATAAATAGCATTTTCGCTGGTAGATCTATGGTATGTTTATATTGAATAATGTACATAATTGTTTACATATGTTATTTGTAAATTATAGATCAGGTAATTTAAAGGTCAGCGTCCTTCCGTTCGCGTTACTGTACTAACAGTAGTTTATCAACTTGAGCTAATCCTGTTTAAACAATTTTTCAAGAAAATATGAATGAACGATGTCGGATGAACGATACAAGTTTTTGCTATATATTACTATGTTAATAATAAAAATATTTTAATAAATGATAATAACAACGATAAGTAGATGTCTGCTTAATCTGTTTTAGTTGTGAAAAAAAGTATAAAAATCATGACAGGAAGTGTGAATTTTCTACATGATTGACAACCATCACCAATTAAATGATGCAATCATGGACGAGGAGTAAAATTGGAATGAGCAGTATTTCCCCGTAAAAGCCACAAAATATGGTACATCCCATCAGTGATTTGCTACATGAGTAATTCGATGATTTACAAGGATTGTTCGAGCTGCGACCACATTTAATGAGATTTTAGAGGTAATCTGGTGCTAAAGATACCCCACTATTTACTGTGCGGGGAATTAACATGTGGCCTGTTAGGGTCTATTCCAGGTGGATCTGTGGTCATAATGGTTTTCCATATAAGAGCCTGGAGGTGACATCGTAACATGTTATGTGTGAATGATTCGGAGGTGGCTGGAAGAGAACACAGTTCAGGGGCAGTGGGAAAGGACCTTGCAGTTCTCTGTGCCCATACCTTCTGCCGACATAGTCATGGTGGAGGCTGGTTCACCATAGCAAGTGGAAATTAAAAGCGTCCCCTTCATGGTTCCTGACTGAGGTGTAGCTTCAATATCGCCTATCACATTAAGTGATATATGTGTGTCTGTAGCTGTTTTAAGAGCTGTGTTCTAACCTATACCATGGTATGGTGACAATGTGTCACACCCTGAAAGTGTGTGTATTGACAGGATGTTGTCAACAATACTGTTGCATCCTTCAGCTGAGGCTCCAATGTCTATCAAAGATTTGTCCTTTTCAGGAGACGTCATGAAGACAGAGATTGTGATCTGGAGTGTTGGATAATACAAAAGGGGCAATGCAAAAATGTCAGTGTCATCAGCAACTACTGTGACCGAATCTCCTGGCTCATTTAATGCGATCTTCTTCGCTTGCTGTACCACCAGGATATCTGCCTTTTCGTGTGTGCTCCTTAGATCTTACCGCTGCATTTGTTTTTTACCACTGACCTGAACTGGCACGGAATCACTGCCTGTAACCACTAGACTATATTGCAGGGTGTCAGGAGCAGTGACAGGGTTGGTGAGGTTATCCCGGATATTTCTCCGAACTTTCTGAAAAATGGATGCGGTCTAGGAATTAAAACTACTATGCAGTATTTTGAATATTGAGTAAATCGGGTTCTAATTTGATAAAAAAAGATTAAAGATGGCAGCGATGACCCGGATATTTTTTCAAACACACTGAAAAATTGATGCGACCTAGGAATTAATACTATATACTATCAGAAATAGATAATATATAATATCTTTAACTATTTCTGATACTATGTTGGATATGGAGTATCGGATAAACGATTTTGAAGTTATCAGGTTGACAAGGACCTAATTGATGAAAAAAGATTTAAGATGGCCGCCATGACCGGGATATTTTGAAAAAACTTTCTGAAACATTGATGCTGCTTAGGAATTCATGCTAGTTATCGGTCTCTGGAACACCGAATGAATTGGAGAAGCGGATTTGTAGATATGAGCGGCTAGCAGTGACAGGAGAGCGATTTCTCATACACAGCAGCCATTTTTTTCTAAAAAGGGCGCCACATGCTAGAATTATCGGCTGCTGTATACCACCACACAAGCGCTTATACAGCGGCCAACTTTTTCGGCGGTAAAGAGGGATACACTACAGGGTACAGTGACATTTTCTAGAATTTCTAATTGCTTTAAATCGTCACATAAGATAATACATCAGTATCTGTTGATTACTGGGAAAAACGAGCACATAGGGCCTATATATTCCCAGTAAACAACAGATACGGGGATCGACTTTAGACTTCAGATTCTGACGTCTAAAGTCGATCCCCGCACCATAAGAGAAAAAATATTTCCAATGGCCGTAAACCCATAACCCAGGCCCATAACATAGGTATTCAAATGAAGCGGAAAGAGCTAACTAAGTCATTCATGATGATTTTAAAATTGAAAAACCGTTTGGTCTCCACGGATCATACAGAAAATTGTGAGTGCTGTAAGGGTCGAGCTGGATACTAAGTATTTGGTCCATTTATCTTAATAGTAAAGGTTTTCAGCGTGAAGCTATTCCGCGCTACCGCGACAAATAATATTGTCATTCACGTAAAATAAATACATGCCCTTTATCAATCTTTAGGCCCATGTGTCTTCTTGATGAAAAAGTAACAGACATAATGCATCATTGTTCACGAAGAGTTTAATGTGAATGAATAAATATACAAACGACCCGTTTGAAGATGCTGTGTTCCGTATCTTTGCACACAGTGAAGTCACACCTCGATTCACTCACTAATGCAGTTTCTTCATGAAGGTCATAGCCATATGTCTACTTGTTCATGCTGAACCAACGTTTAAGCCGTTGTGCCAGCACCCCACCAGCGCAGCACCAATGCATCGTACGCACAGCGTCGAACAATATGACACAATACATTCCAAATTTAGGATAGATGTTAACCAGAAAACACGTCACACCTGTCCGATGTCGGTTCAATGTTGGGCCACCGTCTCAGACGCTGCACCAACACCAAACCAACACCGGGCCAGCACACAGATCTGAAGTACACCGATTCGTTATTCTATTTAATATTGACATTTAAGTTTGGACTCACAACCTCGACCGATCGAGTGCCTAGGATTTAGGTTAATATGTACAGCGAGAACAAATGGTCTCCATGCATGGAATGCTTGTTGCCTCTGCGGCATCTCGACCTTTGAGCTGGTCATATGTCTACTACAGTAAATATACCTGTACGTGTTTCTTGATCAAGACTAATCTTTACATGAGTCACCGTACAGCGATCCGCTGCTTTGGATTATACCACTTTGCCATACGTGACACATTAAAACTGGTAAGAAGTTACCTGTAGGCTTATAATCAAAGTCATATATGCAGATATTTAATTTATCGATATATACAATCAAGTGAAGTATCATCACTGCTCCTATATCTCTGATGCTCAACGTGATATTTTTATTTGTATTTTAAGAGGATTAATAGGTATTTTGAAACTCAGAATAACTAGAATAATTGATTCATGGATGTATTTATCCATTCATTTGTTCATTTATCTATTCAAGTTGTTATATTTATTCATTCATGTAATGGATAAAGACGCCATTAATTCGTTTATTTATCCATGTATTCATCTATTCAAGTGTTTATATTAATTAATTAATGAAATGTTCTATTATATAATATCTAGTTTCTTTATGCTGTGTTTTTCTCGATTTCGTACTAAAATAGCGCCTATACAACTATATTATTTGGTGATAAATGTAGCATAGAAATATGCCTACCGTGCACGGCGATATGTTATCCATTGAAAACTTTAAACCGCTCCTCCCAATCGTATAGTTATAGAATTTAAATGTAGCAGACACTCTTGTACAAGATATAGGCCTATAGATATAGTCATGATAGTCTAGTCGAGACTCCATTCTGGTAAACTGAAGTCCATGCGGACATCAAGAGTAGAATTAGGAGACAGCATCATTCCTCTAGGAAATTTTGCGTAGATTTCAGAAATCACTGTCTCCAAGCTGAAATATTATCCGCTCATAGTCAAATTAACCATTTTTAAAATGGCCGCCAAAAGGTTATCGTAACAAAATATAATCTTAATAAATGGCCTAAAATTCCATTCAAACCCCCTAATAATACAAATCTACGGATGCACAAATCATTGCTGGCATTACTTTTGCTTTATTGCTCATATCCATTGTCAAAATTCTAAATGGCCGACAAAATGGCTGTCAAATGGTCTTTCTATCATAACATGTGTATTAGCTCAGCGGATTTGATTAATATTTTGGGAGAATCGTTCTCATCGTGTTAAAAGCACCAAATTTGTTACAGAGCTGGACTAGACTAACAATATTGATCCATATTCGAAACGGAACCCACTTGTAGCTGTACTGCATGAGCTTCGTTCAGAGCATTTTCAACCCCCCTTAGTTATTATTTTCAAAAAATATGTTTCACCAGAAATGTCCACAAAACTGTTTTTAATGCTTTTAGCAGTTTATTTAGTCAAAACAGGATCGGATACATAATGTGTGGGGGGGGAGGGTTGCACCCTTTTTTTATGAAATAATTATAAAAAAGTACCATAAATCAAGTAAAATAGCTCAAAAAGTAAGAAAAGCAATATATTTTGCACAAAGCTGCACAATTGTATACTGATATAAGGGAATAACCTAGTAACTGCCCAGGGCATTTTTCACCCATCCTTTTTTTCAAAAACGTAGTAAGTATTTTTAAATATCATGTTTCACCAAAGATATCTACAAAACTGATTATTATTGCTTTTAGCAGTTTATTTATTCAAAGCAGTGGTGGATCCATTGCGCGTTTTTTAGGCCAATTATTATAATAAGTACCCTAAATTAGGTAAAATTGTTTAAAATGTGATAAAAGCTGCACAAATGAAGGAGAACCAATTTGTAGCTGTAGTTTAAGGGTTTTTTCCCTCAGGCTATTTTTTTTGCTAACACACCCCCTTTTCGCCAAATTATTTTCAAAAGTGCACTAACCTGGCTTGAATACACAAACAAAAATCTTTGGGGCGGCGAATCACCCACGTCAGCCACAAAATAAACGACAACATTTTAAAAAATAATCTGTTTTTATTTTGCTATTTTTTTCTAATGCGCTGGATATTTTTCCGGTATTTTACAAAAAAGATGTAAAGATGTAACATTACCTAAAAGCAAACTTTTACCAATATCTAAAAAAACTAATAATATAATTAGTGTCTGTACATATGTTTTTATTGTCAATTAATAAAATGAGCATGAATTAAACATATTTTTGTAGAGCCTTTCACCGGTAGGTATGGTAATATAATGTGACGTGTTAATGTAGTTAAGTACAGCTAAGCGCTTCAAAGCATCAGCAGTTGTTTTTATTTTGCTATTTTTTTCTAATGCGCTGGATATTTTTCCGGTATTTTACAAAAAAGATGTAAAGATGTAACATTACCTAAAAGCAAACTTTTACCAATATCTAAAAAAACTAATAATATAATTAGTGTCTGTACATATGTTTTTATTGTCAATTAATAAAATGAGCATGAATTAAACATATTTTTGTAGAGCCTTTCACCGGTAGGTATGGTAATATAATGTGACGTGTTAATGTAGTTAAGTACAGCTAAGCGCTTCAAAGCATCAGCAGTTGTTGCTGTTGTACAGTAGTCATATATTAGAGGGTCAGATTCTTATTATAAAACTTTGATGCAACTATCTCATCGCAAAATGGAGTGCGCCCAACTCCTTATCTTACTGTATTATTGACAAAACCAGAATCAAGATGTGGAAGCTTATGTGCCACACATAATTTTAGGAGAATTAGTGAAGAATCAGAAGAACTAAGATACCATTTCACTACCGTCATTCCATTCTACTTTATTTTTTATGACTTTGGTAAGTTTGATTGTACCCAGCATGTAGGTTGGGGAATATTGTTACACACTATATACAGATATATTAGTTTCAATTTTAGTGATACGTATTGGCAAGCACATTTCCCACCTGCAAAAAATATTAAAACGTGACGAAGAGTGACGTCTCAGTAAAAAGTGGAACAACTGATGGGGTTAAGTGGGACAATTTCATATATCTCCTTAAATACATCGATACTAGAAATAAAGGGTATTGTAAAGAGGTGTAAATGATTAAAACAGTATATAAACACATTTACACAATAAATATCCAGTTGATGAAGAAGTACTGGAATCGTACGTGGAGAAGTGGGACACCTAAATTTATAATACATTCACTTACTCAATAATCACTATTATATAATCATAGTGAAAAAATTGTAATTATACATAGAGATGAAGAAGGTAGCAAGGGTGTTCTGAACACAATAAATATGATATACTAGTTCATACAGTCATATTAAACTTGCTTCATATCACTATGCTCTACTAGTGTCTAGAAGAGGATGCTACAAAAGAAGATGAACAGTTCAATCCCGCGTCTGATTCAAAGATAAAACCAGACACAAACCTGGTCAAATTTTTCACCTAAATTTCCCTTATCACTTCAAATTCCTTTGGGTGATGATCTAAAATCAGGGATACAAATTCGCACTAGCCAGGTAACACGTAGGAGGCTGGTGGAATATTGTAAGGGCTAGTGGATTTGCCTTACAAATGCACAGTAAAAGATGGTAAAGGCTAGTTGGATTTCACTCTTGGCTAGTGAAACATTTAGTTTAATTTTCACCCTTGAAAATAACCCTTGGGGACATCCCCATCGACGTTGCTGCGACGTTGAATCAACGCCAGTGACGTTGATTCAACGTTACAATACCGTCGTGTGCCCAGTGGGATATTATACTGCTACTGACACTTCAACACCCATTGCCCATACTCCGATATAGATAATTAAACACAGACCTGATCACACTTCACAGTTAAATCAATGTATCTCTTCAAATGACTTTGGTTAGTGACCTTCAATGACCTCTGGTGTCCAGTCCCACGTGCCAATGCCAGCATCTCAATGTCCATTGTCAGACTCTCACGGGCCAGATAGACAACCTTTCCAATGATACCAGACACAAACTTGGTCACCGTTTTTAGTAAAATTAATCTTATATTTTGAAATGACCTTGGATTATGACTTTAAATGACCTCTGGTGACCTTTTCCACCATTATTATTTCATTTTGTCATACTCTCAGATAGATAACCTTACTAAGCACACATATGGTCAACTGGTTTAGTGAAATCACCTTTGCCTGTTTGCGTGATTTAAAAGTTATGATCAAAAACACGATTTATCAGCAATTTTGGCAGCCATTTTCAATTTGGACAATTTATATGAGAAAAAAAGGAAAACTTGTACCGGCAATACATTCGGTACTTATAGAATATTAATAATATAGCGTTTGAATGTATTTTTAGACCGGCTATTATGATTTTTTTACAGCAACTTTTTGGCGGCCATTTTGAAAATGACTAATTTGACAGTGATCTGACTATATTTCGGCTTGGAGACAGTTATTTTCGCATTCTACGGGAAATTTCCTATAAGAATGAGGATGTCTCCATATTCTACTAGTGATGTCCGCATGGACTTTTTTCTAGGCCTCGTTTCAGAAATGGAGTCTCGACTAGTCATTCAATATATGAACATACACAGACTTCAATCAATCATCCTATGTCAGGTAATACTGAGGTAGTAGGTGGGGTAGCCACACAGTACGTGTACAGCCCCCCCCCCCCCTCCCGACTACAGTATACATTGTGTTTTCAGTCCCTAGAGCACTGCTGTCGACTAATTAGCCATTCTGTGGTTTTAATCTCCAGAGCACTGATCAATGTCGACTACAGTGGTCACTCTGTTATGTGGTGTTAATCCCTAGAGCACTGATTTCGACTACAGTAGGTATTCTATGGTTTTAATTCCTAGAGCACTGCTCAATGTCGACTACAGTATGTATTCTGTGGTTATAATCCCTAGAGCACTCATGTGGACTACATTAGACATGCTGTGGTATTAATCCCTGGAGCACCGATGTCGACTACAGTAGGTATTCTGTGGTTTTAATTCCTAGAGCACTGATGTCGACTACAGTGGACATTATGTGGTTTTAATCCCTAGATAACTGTTGTCGACTACAGTAGGTATTCTCTGGTTTTAATCCCTAGAGCACTGATCTCGATTACAGTAGACAGTATGTGGTTTTAATCCCTAGAGCACTGATGTCGACTACAGTAGACATTATGTGGTTTTGATCCCTAGAACACTGATGTCGACTACAGTAGGTATTCTGTGTTTTTAATCCCTAGAGCACTAATGTCGACTACAGTAGATATTATGTGGTTTTATTCCCTAGAGCACTGATGTCGGCTACAGTAGGTATTCTGTGGTTTTGATCCCTAGAGCACTGATGTCAACTACAATAGGTATTATGTGGTTTTGATCCCTAGAGCACTGATGTCAACTACAGTAAACATTATATGTCGACTACAGTAGCCATTATGTGGTTTTAATCCCTAGAGCACTGATGTCGATTACAGTAGACATTATTTGGTTTTAATCCCTAGAGCACTGATGTTGACTACAGTAGGTATTCTGTGGTTTTAATCACTGGAGCACTGATATCGAATACAGTAGACATTACGTGGTTTTAATTCCTAGAGCACTGATGTTGACTACAGTATACATTCTGTGGTTTTGATCCCTAGAGCACTGATGTCGACTACAGTAGACATTCTGTGGTTTTGATCCCTAGAGCACTGATGTCGACTACAGCATGTATTCTGTGGTTTTAATACCTAGAGCACTGATGTCGACTACATCAGGTATTCTGTCGTTTTAAAGTTGCATAACTGTTTTGTTTATTTCGACAGAAATAACCTAAAATGTACAAAACAATAATTCATATTTTTATGAAGGCTTTATAAATGCATTAAAACTGTGTAAATGTAGCGGAATTAGTTCACCATGCGATACACTATCAAATAATATAAAGTAGTAAATTGGTCTGTCTGTACAATTTGTAGGTAATGGTGGCAGCATTATGGGCCAATATAATGTGGCACTGGGCCCCCATCAAGCCGACCTAATATCAAACAGAGACGTTGAGCCGAATTGTTCTAACGTTGGGCCAGCGCCGTGGACGACGAGCCAACATTATGCCGACATTGGTTCAATGCCACTTTTTATCCCGGATACCATACGACACAAACCGCCTGTTGGTGTCTTGAGACAAGGACAGTCAGCCTCGGTTACAGTAAAGGCCGATGTTTTTTAAATTATTTTATTTTACCGCATTTCGCGATTTACATGACTGCGTGCGACGACTTACAATAAAATAAAATAGAGTCTGATAATGTCTAATAGCATTTTGCATATATTTTGAAATGCCATGAGTTATCGAGTAAAAACCTGCAAATGTTTTTCAAGAAAATCACGAAAGTCAGAAGAGTGAAAAATACAGTTTACGTTGACTGTTTTTGGCGGTAATTTTCGCACGGTCGGAATAGACCGTCCAAGTGGGCGAGCCAAAGGCTCAGATGCTGGTTCACACTCAAACATGTTAAAAGCACCAAAGAGGAAAGTTAAATTTTCAGATCAGTGACATTCTCCACCCAGAGTCCGTAAATTAAACATGACATTATATGCATATTTCATCCTTATCGCACAAAGTAAGAACAGATATGCCTATTAAAATGCCATGACAAAAGCAACAGTGCATTGTGAAATGCATCTATCATCACTTCAAAAATAAAAATAATTTTGAATCTGTTCCATTCTCTTTAATGATGCTTGTTATCTTCCACTTGGTACTTTCAATGTCCTGTTTATACAGACAGTGTGGATTACTCCACTGTGATTGGGTTTGTTTTGGTGGGGCAACACTATTAAAAAACAACAAACTTAAATCCTTAATAACTCAGTAACCGGAGCAGTAAAATAAAAAAATAAAACACCATTCTACATGGATTAATCTTTTGAACAAAATAAACAAAACAGTTATGCAGTTTTAATACATAGTTTTGCGAGAATTTTACTCCTACCTTAAAATTAAAGCACACCAGTTTTTTTAATACGGGAACTACTGAAAATCAAATCAATTTGTTTCTGTAAACGTCCTGATTTTTAACGAAGGTAATACTTATAGTCTCTATTGAATTAATTTGAATTGCCACATGATGTATGCAACACACGTGTCTAGAATAAGATAATAAGGTGGCAGCTGTGGTTTCGTGCTGAGGTCATGCTTCGATGTTGTTTGTCTCGCGTTCGTCATTTCACTCAGGTGTAGAGGAGTATCCGGTTGGGACAAATATTGCGATGTGCACCGAATTATAGCAGGATTTGCTTACACACAGGGAGTTGAAATGGCACATGAATGAACAGATTCCGTGTTCAAGTATCAATGTACGCTCTCCGGACTGATATCAAGCTATAAATTGTATACCTAATTGGCGGATAGACATACCATACACCCATCTTGAAATGATGTTATAACGTCATTTCACCACCGATTTATACCAGATTGTCCACACATCTCTTCCATGGGTATAGGGACCGATATCATGCTATAAATTGTATACCTATAGGCATACCATACACCCATTTTGCAATAACATAATGTCATTTTTGTCACCCCCCATTTATACCAGATGTACGCTGTCTATTCAAGTTGATAAAAATAAAGGCTGTGTGACGAAATACCTAAACATATAATTATTAACATTATGTAGATGTCTGATGGTTGTATTACATAAACAACACACACAACTATAATTAGTAGCACTATATATTGGCAATAGTCTATTGAGATTGTAATTCTGAACAACATGACACCAAATATGTGTAGATCTCTCAATAAATGAGTGGCCGCATTGCTTAAGAAAATAGTAAGAAATATACTAAAATAATTAAAATCAAGTATATTTTGGAAATATCGTAGATATAAACAAATCGCTCAAAATATGTGTAAACAATTTAGATTTTTTCACAACCGAGCATTTATTACCCCAGGGACCCCAGTGCATTAAGAAAAATAAGGTTGTGAATTGTTATACCGTGGGAAGGGTTTTGGTACCAAATCTCCGTCTATCATGTTTAAAGGGCCAACAAAGTGATTGTTGGTTTCCGATTGGTTGCGAAAATAGAAGATGCCATTTTCTTTTCTTTATTTTTAGAAGTTATTCGGGGTAAGCCTAGGTGGGAAACTTATTTAGTGTGAGTTATATTTTTCTCTTACTTTCTACGAACTGGACTTATTACATCATTTGTTCCCTCCTTTTACCGATTGTAATTCAAGATAACCCACAAATTTGATACGTGTAGTGTACTGTACCATTGAAATACCAATCTTGAGCCCTGCAGTTCTGCACATTATTGAAAGTTTTATTATGTAGCCAGATATAGTCAGTCTGTGATCATCTACCATTTCATCAATTTCTCAAGACATATATTCATGATATTTGGTTTGAAACAAACTTGAAACCCTATAATTATAGTCTGTATACAGTTCCAGTAACACCTCGTAAAGAAAATGAGATGATTGAGCACCTGACATCGTCATGCAGAATTAGTTTGCACGAATTGTCCACTCGCAATTTTTTTGTGGAACCTTGTGATTTTTCTTGTCAGCTAAGTGACAAAGGCGACAAAATAGCAGTCTACCCAGAAAAAAAGAATGTATAGGTCTCATATCTGTTGACAATAACCATGATAACGTTTGGTTGCGATTAGGCCACTATGATTAATTTATCTGTTTTAAATTAGAAAAAAATGTATTTACAGTGATTTTCTTTAATTTTAATTTATGAGTCGCAATTTCGGTAACATATGCAACGGTCGGTCGGAAACCAACGATTGTTTTATGCCTAAGTGGCCTGCACCCCTGCACTCAGCCAAAAAGGACTCAAAAAGTTGTGTGATATTTCCCTAAACATGAGTTTAATAATATTGCGTCACTGCGAGATCTCTCCTTTGGGTCTATCCCTGAGAGGTTACGCAGATGCACCTGTCACCGCTTAACTATTATAGCGCTAGGGTAAATAATTTCTTCCAGGTTGTCCAAGTTGTCTCGCTGCTGCGATCCACAACCTGAAGTGAAAGTAAAAGTACTCATGTTTGTTGAATTTGGGACCAAACATTTGCAAATTGTTATGTTTAACCCTTACAGCGCGGGGAACGATTTTAGTCGTCAGAATCTGACGTCTGTAGACTAAAGTCGATCACCGCACTGTAAGAGTAAATAGATTTTTAATGGCCGTAGGTATTCAAATGAATCGGGTATAGCTGACTAAGACATTTGTGATGATTTCAAATTGAAAAATTCTATTTTGCTGCGATGTGTTTTTACAAATTATTTCAGCGCTTTAAGGATTAAACACACATTTCTTTTCCAATAACATTGAGTGTAATCAAACGGATTAAAACGACTATAGACTATAGCGGTGTAAACGTTAATCATGTTAATTCATATTATTACATATTCAAAGACTTAGGCGGTATTTCTGGGCACTACCACAATCCTACAAGTCTCACACATGAAAAGCCTAACATGATTATAGGGGGCCACCATTCAATCTCCAGGGGGGGAAGGTCTTTCCTTAATAGTCAGGAAATGTTAAGCCAATTTTCATCAAAACCTAAAACAAATTCCTTACCTAAAATTGTTGTTACTACTATAAAGTATAGCTAACTTCTGACAATTTGTTTATGCTGAACTGATAGGGTTTTTGAAGAGCAAAATAGAAAATGTAAATTTCTGGTAGTTAGAACCTTATGTCACATCTTCTGTCGTCTGCAAGGTTGACAGCGGGAGGGAGATGTGGTCTACTTAGCCCCGGTCTCCTGTTCGGTGCATTTTTGAATCTGTTGCTGTGGAAAGAAGGATGGCAGGGGCTGGGATGGGGTCAGGTATCTGGGGGTATTACCCTCTGAGCAAGTCAATATTGCTTGGGAGTAACTGGAATTGCATCAATATTTACTGTCACCTTTCAGGGGGGGTATAACTCCCACAGTACTGAATACTATTGAAAACTGCTTCCGTACTCTTTTTCACAGAACAGACACACATTATTTTAACCCACTGTATCCCTGCGAGGTTATCATGAAACAAATATATCTTATATCCTTGACAAAGAAGATAACATGTGCTTATTAAATATTCACAAAATTATAACTTCTTTGTATTTTATTTTGTTTCGCAAGAGGTTGGAACAGCCGCATTAAAAATATTTTGTGTGATGGTTTTATCATTAGTAGACACCTCCCTGGATTTCGGCTTATTTAGGGTGGTGAGACCATATTTCTATTAAATGGACACTTTAATCGCTGGATCCTGGCATGCACCTGAGCCTAGGAATTAACGAGCTAAAGTGAAATTGTACGCAGTAGGCCTGTAGAACCGTATAATGTAACCAGACGTATAATGTAACCGGTTACATTATACGTCTGGTTACATTATGCGGTCACAGGGAAAAACGTAATTTGTAACCAGCACTGACGCATAAAGTAACCGCTCATTTTATTGCCCGTAATATACCCAAGAAAAAAAAGTCTTGCTATGAAAGGGCACTTTTTAAAATTAATTGATTGTAGGAAATATATTCATTGTAATACTTTAATCCTTCGAATCAAATCATGACAGGGTTCTCGTGTTGTAGTGTACCGCTGCGCCTGTCGCGTCGAAGCTCTCAGAAGCCCAAGTACTCTCTTTAAAAGAGACATGTCTTCATTTAGTTATTTTGATACTGAAATTATGGTCCCACCACACCAAATGCCAGTCCCATTGAAATACATGTAAACTGCCTCAACTCCATAGGGCGATTTTACTTCTTTCTGCTTTCCCAACCATGTAGTGCCGCATATCATGATAAAGCCTGCGCTGTGCTTTTTCAAAAACAGGTCAAATATGGGTTTGCTACCCGGACAAATTTTGAGCTACACCTCCTAGCGTGTCAAAATGTCACCACAGTTCAAATCAGGTTAAAATTCATACCCTCTTTCACAGACCAGACACACATCCTTTTAAACCACTGTATCCACGCCAGATGATGAAGAAAGAGTTATATCATGAATGATAACAGGCCTTGCTAAGCTACTCCCGTGGCGCGATAGCACAATAGTGCGTACTGCCACGTAATATACAGATACAGATATCTGATATCCTGCATGAATGAGACACCATGTACTTATCAAATATCGACAAAATTATAACATATTTGCATTTGTTTTTAATTCAACAGAGGTTGGAACAGCCGCATTAAAATATCTCCATCATTAGTAGACACCTGCTATGATTTCGGCTAATTTAGAGTGGTGAGATTATAAAGCGGTGTAAATTTATATTAATCGTTTTTTTAATGACGTATCTTTAATTTGATTATGTGAGACGAACCAGATATGTTAAAGAAGTTACATCATACGATTTTGGAGTTACATACTTCTGATTTCAGATTTTGTGTCATTCAAACTCAACTTTTCACTTCAGAATCTATGTCACATAATTGCGGGTGGCCTGGTGCAGTGGTAAAAGCTGCCTGCTTCGAAAGTCGGAGATCGCGGTTTTCGTCCCTCGCTCTGACATTCAGGTTTTCAAGAAATAAAATATTTCTTCCTCCTTGACCTAGTGGTAGCTTGCTTGTGCTGGGACCACCAGGGCTCGAATTTCGAAGCCTGTGTTCAGAGGGCAGTGTCGTCTCATTCATCTTAACATCCTCAGGTTCTCCTGACCCAATTTAGCCTATATGTGAACAAATGTAGCCTAAAAACTCCTGCACTCATTTTTACTGTCCGTATGTTTGGCATGTTTAATCGTTCATTCATTCGTTGGTTCATTTGGGATTTTTTCATTCAATTAGCGTTTGCCCGTTGATTCGTTTTATCGTTGGATCGTTTTTTCATTATTCGCCCCCTGTTTGTTGGTATTCTTGATTCGTTTGTTCATTTCCTTCTGATTGCTTGTTCAATCTGGAATCGAAGACTGACTTCCTCTATGTCGATGAAATATAAACTGCCATAGATTCGACATAATCTTTTTTTTAAATAAGAGTGCCTACTGTTAGGTGTTCGTTTGGGGCAGGAAGGGTGGCAAAAATACAGACAGATACTTCGACATTATTATTTTTAATATTGAACAAGAGGATAAAGAAAAAATATTATTACTGTCGTGATGAATAGCGATGGAGACGAGAGAGTCCATAAAACAGGTATATCTATCTAAATAAATAAATTTGTTTAACTGTTTGAATGTTGCATTGTTCTCTAACTTTTTCATTCATTTGAAACTGGCATTGATGACGCAAATTTCAGCTTCAGATGGATGACAAGTACCCTAATAATGTTAGGCCTAATACGTCATAATCGGTGCTTTATTTGGGATCTGAAAGCATTTGCCCACATTAAAAGATTTAAAGGGCATTTTGATAATTATTTATTTGAGAAACATGAGCTGATTGATTGATTGGTCACTGATTTGAGTGGCATGTCAACAATGATTTATATTTACATGGATTTAAGTGTTATTTTTTTGTTTTAATTTGAACTAAGATTGTTTTCACAAAACCACCATATCAGATTTGTGAACATGTCTGATAGATCACATTTTTTCTTCGTAGATAAAAACAACTACAACTACTGTAAAGTAGGCAGATGTAATATTGCCTTCTTGCTTTGCGTGGCAACGTAGTACGGCTAGCGCTATTGCTGATGAAGACGGTCATTCATTAATTAAAAAAGGGAAGTTCAAACATTTGAAATTATTTTTAATTTATCATGTATTGATTGGTACCATGACCTTTTGGAACCCTCTGAAAAAAGGAGCCGTAATTAGGTATGCGTCTAACATATTATGCATATTACCAGTGCGATTGGTGTATTTATCATGTTATTAATATAGTGCAGTCAATCTAGAACCAACTTTTAAAAAACTGCAACAAATATTTTTTTTCTAGTATTGCTTTATCATTCAGCCAGATTTTTCATTCGTTCGTTCGTTCGCTCGTTCGCTCGTTCGTTCGTACGTTCGTTCGTTCGTTCGTTCATTCGTTCGTTCGTTCGTTCGTTCGTATGTTCGTTCGTTTGTTTGTTTGTTTGTTTGTTTGTTCGCTCATTCCATCCATCCATCCATCCATCCATCCATCCATCCATCCATCCATTTTTCATCCATCCCTCCATCCATCCCTCCATCCATCCATCCATCCATCCATCCATCCATCCATCCATCCATCCATCCATCCATCCATCCATCCATCCATCCATAACAATTTAAATATCTAAGTCCGTCGCTTTATTATGGACGGACGGACGCACTGAAGAGCCAGGGGGTAGACGGGCGGTCGAACGAACGAGCGAGTGGAAGCACGAACGTATAGTTTAAGTGTAAAGGAACTAACGAACGCCGCTTGAAGACATAACCACTCAGTCAGTTTAATTTAAACATACTAGTTATAATGAAACTTCCCAAAACATATACGTTTTGGGAAACCGCACTGGTCACATTATACGGTCGTATGGTACCTTTTTTTCTGGTTACATTATACGTTGACGCTGTGACCGTATAATGTAACCAGTCGCCGTAAAATCTAATCGGTTACATTATACGGCGCCGTATAATGTAACCGGTTACATTTTACGTCTGGTTACATTATACGGTTCTACAGGCCTACATGTACTGATGTAGTATATATTAAGTCTTAAGTTCTATCATAGCATTTTTAATCATTCAATTAACCGCCCCATAAATTGATGCATTTTTGGAAAGTTATGCACAAATAGTTTTATTTATATCGTATATTTCACAACATAAATTTGTCTATTTGATTTTTGTATACTTTTTATTTAGGGTAATTAGTTTAATTTCATTTATTATAGGGCCTACTGACATGTAAAACCTATTTTTAAGCACAATGTATAATTTTATATCTTGCCCCTTCACAGCCCATGATTACTTATAAAAATGTAAAAAAGGTATAGGTGCAAGTTTATAGTCTGATATCAAGTCTGAAGACTAATCATTCTACTTGACATTTTACCCCTTAGTCACTGGACCTGTTCATTCATGTGTCATTTCAACTCCATGGAGGTCATACAGTCCTGCAGCCATGTCGGCGCATTGAACTTTAAATTACACATTGCCATCTCTGTCCTATCATGCAGGTACTCAAGTGAAGCATTTGAGAGTAAAATACAGACATCGAAACAATGTCAAAACGTTGAGAGGAGGGAAACATTATATTTCTCTGAAAACCTGCCTCGAGCAGGGTTTGAACCCGTACGGCATGCAGCGGCAATTGCAAAGGGTCAGACTCTAACCATTTTGACAGAAATTCCGTCTCTATCGTAATCGCTGGCTGTCAGTGAAAGAGCCACGAGAGCACTGTTGCACAGACTACTAACCATTACACCACGCCACCCTTTTAAATCAGTTTAAATTTACTTACTATAGAAAAAATTAATACGAGCGACATATCGATCACACCTGTCATAGACACACAACAATCTTGAAACGTCTACCCATTGCAGGCTCATTGTCGACCCCCCATATGCGACATCGACCCATCACTAATCCAACACCGGACGAGTCTGGCGCCTGCTGGGAATAGCTGGCAGAAAAACGTTAATTTAACCCTCTCCCATAGAAAAAGTAGAGAATAAGCTATGACGAATAGATGATAATTGACATCATCTTGTAACCTCGAACGTGACAATGGGTTGTATGCCTATGATAATGATATTCAGACATAATATCCAAGGGACGATTTATGGTACCCTCGCGACAAAAGGGTGCATATTCCCACTTTACAAGTGGCAATTAGCATTAAATAATTTTAACATAACATACTTTATTTGATTCCTTGACCTCGAAAACATATAGACCTATTTTTCCACCAAAATTGCATCTCTATTAATGTTGTAGCATATGATAAAAAAAGACTCATTAAAGTGCTAAGCGGCCACTTTTACTTGAAAATGGATTTGGATAACCTATATTATAATAATAAACTTTTCCAATCCAGTCATGGAGCTCACAACCCTGATTTGACACCTGAGGTCAACTTTTTGTGTTTTTGTGATTTTGCTGAATTGGTATGGCGGCGATTTTGAATTTCGCGAATAACTATTTTTCCCCAAGGGAGCGATCTTGGCTCCCGATGGTTTTTCAATTAGTCGGTCCAACTCTACCAGAATCCAGCAAAAAACATATGTTATTCCATAAAACCGGGTTCCATCCTAAAATCAAATTCTGCTACTGGACTATTGGCCGCAATCGGTAGAGAAAAAATTGGGAAACCAGACAGTTTTTGTATTAGCATGTTAATTTACCATACGTATTTATCAACGTAAGACTGTTATGTTAAATGTTGTGTTATTGATAAGAAAAACATCAAGAGCAGAAAAGCCAAAATGGCTGCTAAAAAACAGCAAATCACAATAGTTATCAGTTGAGGATTGTCATGTTTTTAATAATGTTATCGCATTAATTTAAAAATGTTGATTGTATTAAAAGTCAGTAACACTAATTGAATTAATAGTATTAGAAACATAAATATCCCAGATTGCTCCTGTTACTTACTTTTTGTTTTTAAAACTAATTAGTTTAGTGTGAAGTTTAGTGTGAAGCATAGGGTTTCACTTATTTGGCACTATCCTACTATTAATGTTTACTAATGTACATGTAGTTTGCTACACTAAGAAATGCATATAAATAACATAATTAAAATAAATAATGTTGTTCAAGCAGAAACTAATTTATTAAGCCATGCTTCATACATGTATCAGATTGGTCTCATATGAACAGTGTTGCCTCAGTCAATACATTTTTATCACTGTAATTATCATCAGTTAAATTTGTTATTAAATCTCATTCTGTGTGATAAATGTGTCCATATTAAATGTGTTGCGCTTTTATTATCATGATCATGATGAGTTAATTTGACATTTATTGATAGATATAATTATTACCGATGGTGATTATCAGGAGATCAATACTGTCCATGATAACCTGTCCATGATAACTGCACTA
Source organism: Flabesymbios commensalis (assembly GCA_964017125.1). Taxonomy (NCBI): domain Eukaryota; kingdom Metazoa; phylum Annelida; class Polychaeta; order Terebellida; family Flabelligeridae; genus Flabesymbios; species Flabesymbios commensalis. The sequence continues at coordinate 32,379,744 of OZ024911.1, read as the reverse complement.
TTGTTTTTTATTTAAAAAAACACGCAATTTTAGACGGACAACGTGAAAATGTCGACCATGTTGGATTTTTCTAATTTCTCTTACTAAAAATAACTTCTCAATTTATAAGCTGTAATTGTCATGATGGGTGTAGCGCTAGAAGATGTAGTTTTGTTAAAAACGAAGTGAAATGTATTTTAGTATGTGGCAGCTACTTGTAAAAACATCCTCATGACAGTTGTCTTGACGAAATGTAATTTGACACATACAGACAGATGCAATAAGCATGATAAGTAGTTAAGCAATGAAAAAATGGCGGTTATTTTGTTTTTTTTATATTGCTTATTTAATGTAAAACTAGAAATTTAATCAACCAATACATTTTGTAATCAAATTGATGAATAATATTGATCAATTTCTATGTCATTTCTGTGAAAGAGTCGGCCATTTTGGATTTACCCTGTTAAAAATTTTCCTATATGAATATCCAGAGTAAACAAATTGTGTGTGTTTAGTGGTAGAAAAATATTTGGATAAGGAATTTGTTCCAGTTTTTTTTCTAACTTTACCTGACTATAATTAGAATTTCGCTAATAACAAACTCAGGCTAAAATTTCGTACTTCTCTGTGCTACCAATAGGCCTACCGTTATCTGGTTATGAGACAGGCGATTAACCTTACGCTATTCCCCTGTTCAGAAGTTACATGTCAATTAGCATGATTAGGCGACCACCTTATTACAATGTGTGTGCTGGAAAGCGAAAACAACTTAATTACCCTCTAAAAACACAGTATACATGCTATAGTAACGTTTAATACTGCTTGAATATACTGTGGTACAGAGAAACCTCTGAAATGAAGTATGTCGGTCATGTTTGGCAGAGGACATATACCCAGTAGACACAAGGAACGTCTTTATTACCCCAGTCACACGAGCACTTTAACGGGGATTGAATCTGGGATAAATAATATATCTCGGGTTTACCACAGGATCGTTCACACGGTAAGCGGGGTAGATTCGGGTTAAATTAGATAACACGGGATATTTTTGCCCCCACTCAGGAGGTGGGGCAAATGTCTTATCCCAGGAGAAAACGTGTAACTGATACTATAGCCCGAGATATAATGTACGTCTGACCGCAAGATGATTCAGACACGGGTTTAACCTGATAAATTGCGTAGCGTTCCAGGAAGAGGAAGTAACTTTTAAATTCTACACGAATCAAATATCTTTGGTAGATACAGTATTAAATAACAGAAAGCAATACAATGTATGTTTGTTGTGATTATTCTGATAAAGCATTATGTCTTACATTATCATGATTATTATGTCATAAAATACACTCTACTTTAGAAAAAAGGTTCCAAATGTAAACATGTATGCATATGGAACCCTGGTTCTCTATAACTTTGACATAAAGCAAAGAACCTTCAAGAACCTTTTACATTGTGAATTAGGGGGGGGGACCGGGGTTAGTTCGAACACAGTTCAGAAAAATGGTTTAATTTTTTATATGATGAGGTTTGGAAATATTGTCCATAAGCATTCAACTATATAGTTACTTTTAGCATACATTATTTTCAAATTGAAAACAAAGTGGACTCAGAAAAACATGTTGAAGTTAGATTCGTCACTGTTCGAACAAACGCCACACTAGTATAGCCTATTCAGAAGATCCTTAGTTCAGAATGTATTATGTTGGAACACATTTTCATCTTTCAGTTTCAGGTATAAAAACATTTGTTTTATCTCAGTTCATTTCATGTTTCTTTTTTATTTCCTTCATAATTTATTAGGTCTACTCACTTTTTCTTGGGATACACGCGAGTGAGTTCCGACGTAATCGGAACTTCAAATTCAGAAGTTCCCGTAAGTTGGAAGCATGAACCTAAGTTTTGATATTCCGAAGTTCCGTCGTCATGCGTGGCGTTGTGCGCTGCGTCTTTTTATCTGACCACAGTTCTGCAATTAATTTGCAAACTTAAAATTGCAATTTATTGTGCTGGGGTTTGCGTCACATACATTGCGCTGCGTCATGCGCTGTGATTCGCGCCTCGTTCCTTCTTGCACTGCGTCTTTGCGCCATGTTTTATGCCGCTTATTTATCTGCGTCCTGTGGCACGTCTTGCGCTACGTTTTGCTTCACGTAGGCTACTCCTCTTGCACCGCGTTTATTTGTTTTTTCTTGCGCAGGTGTTGTTTGCTTTTTGTTTCCTTGTGCTGCGTCTTGCGTTGTTTCTTGCACCATATCTTGCTTCTCTTTTTTGTGGCGCTTTTTGTGCTGTGTTTTTAATAAAGGACATTCTGAACATAGGAGCTGCTGAATATAGGATCTTCTGAACATAGGACCTTCTGAACATATGACCTTCCGAACATAGGATCTTTGGAACAAAGGATTTTCTGAAAAACAATCTTTGAACGTAGCCAACATAGGGCCTTGGCCGCACCAGTACTATTTTATCCCGAGTTTTTCCCCAGAACATGTGTTGTGTGTGACCAGAACAAGAACTAATCCGTGTCTGTACCGGGGTTAACCCGCTACAAAATCTGTTTGTGTGACCAGAAAATGCGGACTAACCCGAGTTATATATTGCAGTATAAACCCAGGATACATAATTCGTGTCTATACCGAATTCAACCCGAACTAAAGTGTGCCCGTGTGACGGTAGTTGACGCGATGTTTGTTTAATGTTGGGCCAGCGTCGAGACCAGGGACCAACATTGGGCAAACACTGTGGCAATGTCTTGTTTTCTGGATATATACTCTGATCCAGGATGTCCTATGCCAAGTATGGCCGCCATTTATTATTTCCATGTGTCGTGGTGATGTCATGAGTGCGTATTTCCCAGCGAACACGAGAACATATTGATTCAGTGCTGGGATCATTCTAGACCACCGTCTGCGACGCTGGCACAACACTAGCCCAACAGTGGTTCAATGTCCCTTTGTTTGCTAGAAACACAGAAGGCTTGTATGACACATAGAAAAATGTATGATAACCGCAAACGGGATCGGCGCCGGGGATCGGCGGCCAACGGGATCTACATAGTCTGGACAACACGCTATTTCAAATTGTTTATATTAGAGATGTAACGTTTAGTCGAGCGAGATTAATATTAGATGTGCTGCTGGTGGATATTCCAAACTAGCATGATCAAAATTAAGGCTGATATACCACTCGCAAAAAAACAAAGCCCACGCATATCAGTAAAGAAGAGAAACGTTTATCATACTTATAGGGAAATATTTTGAAAGAGGACGTAAGTTGACAGTTGTATATAGATGAAGTAAGGTGAGGGTTGTATTTTTGCACGTTTTAGTATAATTGTACACGCACTTTTAAAAGTGGTATCCCAGTAAATAGCGGCCCAGCATCTTCGACGTTGGTCCAACATTGTACAAATGTTATACAAATGTTTTGTGTTTGCTGGGATGTAGTCGATCTACTGTTGTCATTATATTTGTATTTCTTCGTTTTGTTGAACGTTTTCTGTTTCTTCAATTAGCCTACGTGTCTTCTCTCGGCAATTATGTATCCTCATAGTTAAACAATTTCTACATCAGCTGATCATGTACACATTCCAGAAGTGCGTAGAATATTTACTGCCTTGCTTTCAGACTCAGACTATTTTAACTTACAATCTTGGCTGTACCCTTATCTATCTTTAAGAACAATACAAATTATCATGATTATTGCCTTGCTATCAACACAAAAACATGGTATGAAATATTCGTTGCAATAAAGTTAATAAAAAAAATCACAATAGTATGGTTATTGTTCTTCTTTATTTGTCTGATTTATAGTTTTCTTCTTTCAGTATACAGTGTCGCCGTGCTCGGTGTAGGTATATTTATATCTAAGCAGGCCTATCTAAGCTAAAAGATGCATACAGTATAAGCATACAGTAGGCATACATACGTATATTATGTTAGATATAAAAATACGTAAATACCCACTCGACATCAAAGCACTACATCAACGACAGAAATCAGATGAAAAACAATACTTGGTTTTTACCCCTCGGCCCTTTGGGCCCGAAGGGGTATTGTCGTCCCCTTCGTGCCCCGCCGCCGCACACACTCTTTTGGCTACTACACCAACATGGTGTAACAGATTAAATTCATAATTCATACAAACATTCAACCCCTCCCGGCACTTTTTTTTACTCAAGGTCAAATGTCAAATGTCAATGTCAAAAATCTGGTTAACGCGATAACTTGAAAAATAATTATTGGATCTCTCCAATTTTTTACGTATGGAGATCTCATGGGTAACTTCACGTGAAAAATTGGAGAGATCCAATAATTATTTTTCAAGTTATCGCGTCAATCAAAATGGCCGCCACCTGGCGACTAATTTTTTTTTTCGACTTATTTTTTTTTTCATAATTCCCTTGAAACCTGGTATATATGGGTTTTCGGGCCTGCGAGTCTGTTAGCATTGTCCGTTTTCGAGTGCAACCGAAAATGAGGCTATGGCGGCCATCTTTATTTTTTAATTACAAAATTCCTTGTTAACGCGATAACTTTAAAAATAATTATTGGATCTCTCCAATTTTTTATGTGATGTTGCCCATGACTATGGAGATGACCTGGTATATATATAGGTTTTCGGGGTCTGTGAGTCTATTAGTACTGTCCGTTTTCATGTGAGACTGAAAACGAGGCTGCAGCGGCCATTTTGGTTTTATCAGTTTTATTAAATCGTTCTTATTTTTAATTAATTGCCTTGAAACCTGGCATATATAGAGTCACTGCATGAGCCGAGGGGTGTTTGAGTGCTTGCACGGTATTTTTTCCTCTGGCGACTTTAGATTCCAGGAATGTTATACTTGGCAATTTGATATAGACAAGTCATTTTCTTTCATTTTTACCGCTCAGCCATTAAAGCTGTGGGGTATAGTGATCACCAGCAGCGGGCAGGCGGGCGGGCGTACGGTCGGGCGAGCGATTAGAAATTCAGCTCTTACTAAAAAGTTAACAGATGAATTTTGTTTATTTTTTACAAACATGACCTATGTGCCTGGGCAATTCATCCCATATATTTTTTTGGCACCAAGCCATAAGCGGCCATTTTCCAAGATGGCCGCCTAAAAAGCTTATGGGCACCATAACTTATGAACCGTTGGTTGGATTGCATTCAAATTTGGTATGGTTGTTCTCTAGGTATTTCTGATGATCTGATTTCCTTTTGGGATGAATTCATTAAAAACAAAATGGCTGCCGCAGTCATTTAAAAAAGAAGCCCGCCTAAGAAGCTTGTGGGCACGATAACTTATGAACCGTTGCTTAGATTGCATTCAAATTTGGTATGGTTGTTCTCTAGGTATTTCTGATGATATGTTAAACATTTGGGATGAATCCATTAAAAACAAAATGGCTGCCGCAGCCATTTAAAAAAGATGGCCGCCTGAAAAGCTTGTGGGCAGGATAACTTATGAACCGTTGCTTGGATTGCATTCAAATTTGGTGTGGTTGTTCTCTAGGTACTTCTGATGATCCGATTAACTTTTGGGATGAATCCATTAAAAACAAAATAGCCGCCGCAGCCATTTAAAAAAATGACATGGTGTTAGTGGGGGTCATTTTTTCTCATTATTTCTTGATATTGATGGACAAAGCCTACAGCTGAGGCGTCCTGCCATTAACTGATATCAGTCACATTTATATCAGTCACTTTTAATTGGCAAGTTTATTTCGCAGCTGTTAGGGAGATATTAATCCTGTTTTGGTTTGATGTTTGCGACATCGGCCCAATATTTAAACAACATCACGTATGTCGACATCAATAAACAGCTTTTGAATAGATAGATTGTATTCAACCTATTCCCAACGAACACAAGCCTTTGACATTATGATGGTTTAATGTTTGTCCAGCCAAACATAGTGCAAACCCTTTAACCGCCGGTGCCGCATATATTCGGGTTTCCATTTTTTATTAGCACAATATGTACCACCTTTTGAACATGGTAAAGATAAAATATGACATCAATCAGCAATATTTGTTGACCTCCATTTTGTCAGACCTGAATAATTTTCACTCACTTGAAGTTGTGGATCGCGTCAGCGAGACCCAACTTCAAGTGGGTGAAAATTCAGATTGAATAATTTGGCGGTTAAAGGGTTAATGTCCCTTGTGTTTGCTAAATCTCTTTTGTTTTTCAATGACACATGTATACGCATAGTACTATCGTTGTTGTTCGCAGTGACAATGAATGTGGTGTGGCAGTGTTTATTGGGGGTCAGCAGATGGAAGATGCTTTTGATGGTACTGATGCTGGGCTTGACGTCACTTGTCTCCATCACCCTGTCACATCTGTCATTAACACAGAGATACATTAACAGTAAGTGATCATGATCATAGTAACTCCTACGACGTCATATCAGTGCTGTGTAATTTTCAACCATTGGGAGCTGTGTCTCGCTGCCGCGATCCACAACTTCAAGCGGGTGAAAATTAGGCTACGTGAGAATAGTTGTTCTATTTTAGCCTAAATGTTTGTCAATCCACTGTTAAGATGAATTGTTGTATATATTTTTCATTAATTTTCAGTTGGATTTAGTGGCGCATTTGTAAGCTTAGTGGTGATGAAAAATGATTCAAAATGTTCAATGCGTATCATCATGTTTATCACAGGTGGCATTTATGAGATAGAGATGAAAGAGAAATTGCCCCGACCAAGTAGAGCGGCTAGTGAAGTTTTTCCTACAGTTCTAAAAAGACAGGTGAGTGGGACACCGCTTTCAAACTGCATTTTTTATTCCTTTGAAGATGACAAAGACGGTAATGCCAGTTTCAAATGACTGCAAGATTTCTTGGTTTCAAAAGTCCAATCAGTGATAATCCCAGTTAACACGAGGTTAGATAGATGCTGGACGACCCAACACCAAATAATGGCTCAACGACTCGTGCTGCTAGGATGCTGAATGATGCGGCACTGCTTTTCTGCGTTGTTGGTTATAGCCTACATTGGAAAGCTCTAAATTATAAAAATGAAATGAATCGGGCCACCTTTGTGTACATATAGGCTAAACTGGACCAGGAGAACCTCCTGATGATGGTGAGATGAATGAGATGACACTGTCCTCCAGACACAGGATTCGAAATTCGAGCCCTGGCGGTCTGAGGCCGAGCACGCTACCTCTCGGTCACGGAGGCTACCCACAATACTGAGTTTCACACGTGGATGGGGAAGAAACAAACCGCCGATACTTGGAACCGAACCCCGAACTCTAGCGTCAAAGGCAGCGGTGCTAACCACTACCCTGGGGCTCCCGCCCAGCACGAAATTATACTCAGCCAACCAGCACGGGACGTTGGCCCAATGTTGTATCAATGTCAGTTATTGTTAATATATATATAGACAGATCAATGTGCGTTCTACAACCTCCATGGTTTAGAAGAACATGACGACTTCCCAACAAACGCGAGCTGTTCAACCAGTGCTGAGTTAATGTTGGGTTAGCGTCGCAGACGGTGGACCAACTGTAAACCAACCCTGGTTCAATGTTTTGTGTTTTCTGGCTTAATGGCGTGAGTGTTATCGGCGGTACATGTCCTGTTTAAATGTGATGAGAGTGTTTTTGTACAGTTATCATCACTAGAGTCGTTTTTATTGATAATTGTTTTGGATTGCAACTGCATACCCTGCAAATACCGTGCAATAAACCAATGCTGTTTTAATGCTGGTCCAGCGCCGCAAGCGGTGGACCAACATTAAAACAGCATTTGCTTGTTTTATAAAGTTTGCCACGCAATGTTGGCTTGATGGCGGTCCAGCGTCGTAGTCGCCACAGTGGACCAACATCAAGCCAGTATTGGTTGATCGTGTCGTGTTTGCATGGATGACATCCGTGCAAACACGACACGATCATTGTGTATAGCTCTAAAATATTTACTTCCCATCAAACACGTGCATTGGTCCAATTTTGCTTTAATGTTGGTGGCAGCGTCGCAACTGAGTTGTATATTAATTGTACACCAGAATTATTATGACACAAATGTAATGTAAGTGTTGCAGTTGAAGAATAATGTGAAAGTCATATAATGTAATGCAATATCCCTTTGTGATTTCAGTCATTTAAGCGAGACTGAAGTCATAATTATAATAGACTGAAATATACCGCGGTGATTCCACTCATTATTTCTAGTCATTTTAGCGGACTTAGATATATATTTATACTATGTTAAATTGTCGAATCGACAAAGCCTTTACTGTCTGTATAAAGGTTATGCCTAAATGTAGTTCATGAGTACCACACACGGGGTGACGACGAACTTTTTTTAACATCGCGTTTGTAGCTATTAGACTGTCATGCACTACACATCAGCTCAAAGGTTCTGAATAATCCGTAGTTAAAATTAGTGGGGAAGTTACTTCAATCAGTCGTTAACTGATATCATACCTTATTTTTATTGCAAGAGCACATATTTTACGTGCAGTACAAGCTTGACTTCCTGGTAGCCAAAATTATTCAAAATGTTGCATTTTTAGACATGCTGCTGTTGATTATTACTGTTTAGCTTAATTTTCAATAGAACGACACATCAGGTGATGAAGTGGAATTTATAAACAATGTTGAGGAAAATAATAAAGTAGAACCCAAAGTAGAACCCAAAGAAGAGAGAGGAAAAGAAACTTTTGGAGAATACAACCAGTTTCTTCCCGATAAGGAATTAAATGTAAGTAAGACAATAAATTTTATCAGGTTTACATGAAATGTTTTTTTTTACAAACACAAAATTATGTCTTGTTCATATAGGTTTAAATACATGTAGGTCACAATTAAATGTATAGATATTTATGAAGTTCGATCTAAGATTACATGTATGTCATTTAGTGGTGCTACATACGTTTTTGAAGTCATTTTTATTATTTTAATATGTTCTCAGGTGCCATTAGTAAAGAGCGCCCCCTTTCTACCTAACCGGCCGCACAGCGTTCTCCTATTGTCTTATCAGAGGTCGGGCTCTACATTCATAGCCGACTGGCTTTTTGGTAACAGGTAAAGCAGTATTTTTAAATCTTTTCATAAATTTCTTTGATCTTGTTATTACCACCACCAGGAAGGTGATTGTGATTGATAGGCCCTAATGATTATCACGTTAAAACAAGCAATTACCACTTCTCTGCTAGTGACCATGCTGACGCATGTGCGAGCATCAACAAATACTTCTAATTTCAAATTATGTATTTTTTCCTGAAAATTTCTAATCTAACGAAAACAAAACGACATCTTATATGTGCCATAAATCTCAGCTCTGCTCTAGATCCTACTCCAGCCAGAGCTAAACTGAGATGACATCTCAGCGACTGCATGCACATATAACAGAAGGGATTGAAGCGCTTCGTGAAGAATTAAAGTTTCTCCTATATTTGAAAATCGGTTCTCGTTGACGAGATTCACACCTGGGTTAAAATTACCCAGATATCTCAAGATTAGGTCAAAACATTTGCAAATGATTTGCATACGTTGCTGATTGAATGACATCTGTCTCATTCAAGACATGTGTATGGGATGGTAATAAAAACATTAAAAGTAGTAAATGTTGTCGAAATTAGAATGTTTTGTATTTGAAGGGTATACAAGTTGCTATAAGAAGATAAACTCCTGCAAACTATATACAATATATATATACACAAATAATCACAAAATATGGCTTTAATGTAATTAAAATGATTCATTAATGATTAAACATCACAATTTTAAACTGCTCTCTGATGTAAAGCTATTACTATATTCTGCAGTAATATCAGTACTTTTTCTACTTGTACATCTTTCAGGGATGACGTATTTTACCTGTTTGAGCCGCTAGATGGCATCTATAACGCCATGTATGGTGTTTCCCCCGGCTGGACCATCCCCTCTGACGTCACAACTCACCTCAACGGTACCCTCAGGTAGGTTCATACTAGATTATTCTGTGATTGTTTATGTCCAGTTGAAGGTTAACACTATAGAATGGTCTATGGTACCCTTATAGGGCTAATCACGTATAGTCTATAGCCAATTCTAGTAGCATTTATGTTGTCGTTCAAAAAAGTACAATTTGATTGAGGAAAGAACATTAAATTCGCCAGATTGACAGATGTTTTGATTTAAATCGTTTTTAATTCTATCTTCATCACTCAGATCTGCTAGTAAAATAAATGCGTGTGTTATTTTGTAAAAAAGTGGTAAATTTTTGTATTGTTTATTTTAAAGCGTCACTTCTGACAGTGTGAAATGAAATTGTGAATTCCCTTCGATTATTATAAAGACCCATACTTTTGTATAGATCTTACAGTGTACTACCTCATATTAAGGTGGCTTATAAAATACTTCATTGTATAAAAACACAGGCCTGTGTCCACCATGAGTCTCATTTCCGAAATTTTAGAAAAAGGAAATATGCAATGGTCTCCAAGCTCATATAAAAAATAACCATCTATCTAATCCATTACAATCAGCTTATAGGAAACATTCTACAGAATCACTGTTACACAATGACATCATCATCAGAATGGACACGGGTGAGGTTACAGCTCTGACACTGCTTGACTTGTCGGCCGATTTAAACACCATTAATCACATTACATAGGTATGGAACATCGGATCCGGCTCAGAATTGATTCTCTTCTTATTTGAAAAATATATATTAATCGGTAAGAATTAAAGAATTAAAGTTCCTCATGGCTCCATACTGGAACAGCTGCTTTTGGCATCAGCCAAAAGTATTTGTGACAGTATAATTTGACAATAACCTAAGGCTGAGCTTTCCAAACATGCAGACTGTAGACGTCAGATTCTTACGTATAAAGACGGTCCCCGCGCTGAAAGAATTAAAGGGCGGGGGCACAGCGAAACCCTGGGCCGTTTTGGCTTCTCTGGTGGTAAATCTATCAGACATTCCCAGAACCCCTCTCAATAACCCATCATGCCCTATCACCAATCCCTCGCGTCATCATCTGTACATTATTGATTTCAACCTACGTATTGCACTGTTTTTTTTTAACAAAGTCACCTTAAGGAACATTAGGGCCCAAAATTGACGTAAAGCATTATTTTATTGAGTACTACTATTACTACACAAAACAACTATGTTGTAACATATCAAACACTGATGTACTGGTGATAGAAAGCTTGGCGTGGAAGCTTGGAAAAAGACATTGTGCACAGCGCATACTAGCCGAGTAAACAATGGCTATGTTCGAGCGCAGCGAGCGATAAAGCTGTGAATTGAGTATCAAATTGGCATTGATACCAACTTTAAATTGCTACTCTGCATTCATTTTGATGAGCTAGGGCTAATCTATCATCATATTACTTATAAATATATACATTTAATTACATCCCTGTGATTCTTCAGTTGATATGTGACATATCGGACCTGAATTTAAGTAAAATACAACTACAATTCACCGCGATATATTTTGCATCACTCTTTGCCGGTGCGACATGAGCGAGTGAGGAGAATTCGTCCCCAAATGCGTGTGCTCAGAAGTTGTTGATAAACACGAAAACACGTGCGTCGTACCGCAAATGACATGTGTGATGACATGGATGACGTCATCGTTCGACTATGTTACCTATCTCACAGTCTCGCCTTGACACACCACTCCAACCGAGATGACTTGATGATCTCAAGTGTAGATTCATATAAGTTACCTAAATATAAACATACTTTTATCTTTTTAACCATCAAAATTCATCACATAATCGCAAGATATGGTACTAAAGACATGAACATTGTAGTTAAGTCGGTCAAGTGCGATTTTGAAGTCGAACTGAGCATCGTTATTGTCCGTGGCAGGACAGCTGATGTACTCAATTCAGCGCCGGAGGCCGGTCAACGCTAAGCGAAAACGAGACGTCGACCTAATATCGTTTTAATGTTGGTCCGCCGTCCATCACGCTGGCATTAAATCAACAAAGTCTTAGAGATTTCTGGGTAATGATTATTGGACCTGGAGTAAAACGGCTTTTTGCGTTTGTCGCTATACACCTGACAAATAATGTCCTGGAAATAGGTTGTGGTAACACAACTGGAATGCAAGATCAAATAGCATAAATCTAAGGACAAAATCGAAATAATATATAATATAGGTTGTCCTACATGCATCCGTTTCTGTTCACAGGATTCCACCGGCTGATGAACGAGAAGCAGTTACCACTTTCATGAAGAATGTATTTACATGTGACGTCACCTCCCTGCCATCTGAGATGTTCCTCCATAAATACGCGTTGAGCTGGAGGAGGCTGGTTCCCTCCATGGAGGAATATGAGAATTGTTCCAGACCTGTGGCCAAGGCATCAGGTTGTTATAAGTATACACGCAACATATGTGGTGAAAGATTTGGTGTGAAAGATAAACTCAGCGATATGAATATGTGCAAAAATATATTGTGGAATAAACAGGAAAAAACACATCGAAATGAATGGCAAGAATCGCTGAGTAATTATAGTTGGTGTATTCAAGGTAACATGGATAAAATAGAAGAGTGTATCCCTAAGTTATCAAAGTCATGCTTAGAGAGTCCCGTACGAGCGATGAAGACTGTGAGAGCCACGATGGACGAGGTGGAACCCCTGCTGAAGGCAGATCCTAATTTCCGTCTGGTCCATCTGTACAGGGATCCACGAGCCGTCTACAGATCCAGAAGACATCAATCCTGGACATGGAGCGCTTTTGAGAATTCTGAGCAACCCATGTGGAAAACTGCTTCTGTTTACTGCCAGACTGCTCTGTATGATTACAAGAAGCGGAAAGAACTGGAACTAAAATATCCAGGCAAAATAAAAACTATTATTTATGATCAATTTATGAGCGATCCTGAAAAATCAAAAAAGGAGATCTATGACTTTATTGGGATGACTTTACCACCAGACAGTGAATCGGAAAAGAAGAAAGAAGTGAAACGAGCAATTAATCCACTCCAGAATAGGAAACAGGCCTGGGAGAATGACCTGAAACCTGATTTAGTGAGAGATATAGAACTGACCTGTCAAGAATTTGCTGATGTTGTAGGAGCAACATGGAGGAAACCTTTTCAGGTATCTGTAAGATTGCATTTGACATGATTCAAATGTTCATCGCTAACTGTGCGTAATCACATCCAGTATTTATATCCAAGTTGCCAATAATATTGCAGAATGTATAGATGATACACTTATAGCCATAAATCTAATTTTTGTGTATACTTTTTTTATCATGTCATTGACCCACATGTAGACACTGCTCTCGTTGGTAGACAACATTTCCCCTCTCCGCACTCACCTCAATGAAATACAGCAGATTGTCCTAAAAAATCATCTAATATTGTTAACAGTTGTACAGACCAAATGTCATGTACAGATAAGTTAAAATATGAAAAAAATGTTACCTGGCTACTGGGATTTTATATATAAACACTATAAAAATGCCAGTGGCATTTTTATAGTGTTTTTATATAAAATCCCACAAAATAATACATCTTACTATTTTCAAGTGTTATATTGTCCTCCGCAGAACAACACACTAGAAGAAAACAAGCCGAAGGAAGAGCTGGAACAAACACCCGTGGTAGCAAAAAAGATGGATCCCAAAACACAAGAGGCCTATAACATGTTTCTCCCAGAAAAAGAATTAACGGTAAGAACAACTGTGAGAACGGTAAGAACAGTGTGACATTAATTTATAATAAAGTTATCGAAGTCAGTTCAATCGTCAAATGAAATTAATTTATTGGTTGAAGGAATAACAGTAACAATGGTGAACGTTAACAACCAAAAACAATATGCAATAACGGTGGACATAACTATGACAAATCTATGTTTGCTTAGAGGGACAGGCCCAGACTAAAATCATTAAAAAATCGGTGATTTTATTTTGGCTCAATAATATGACCACACTTATGATGTAAACATGTCCATAGACTAAAACTGCAAAAGTTTTTTAATTTTTGTGCTGCGTACTTACCAATTGGGCTGGATATAGAGACGAAATCCCCGTATATCTTATTTTTGACATGGTTGTCAAAAATACATTTCGTCTCTATATCTAGCTTAACTGGTGAATGCGCAGCGCAAAAATTAAAAAAAAACTTTTGCAGCTCTAGTCTATGGACATGTTTACTTCATCTGGTCATAATAATAAGCCAAAATGAAATCCCCGATTTTTTTGATGATTTTAGCCTGGGCCCGTCCCTTTAAGTGGGAATGAGAAAACATTGTTTTTAAATCAACAAAATAATCCCAACCAACTTTATAATGTTATTGAAGAAACACTGTCAACTTGAAACTTTCGTCGTGCGACGTAACAAAACCAGCTAATCTCCAGCAATTATTTTGTTGTTATTAAAATTCTGGTATACATTTCCACATTGGATGTATTTCTGTGTTTGTTATATTTATAGTGGATATTATAGATGGTTTGTTTTTCAGCAGTCTATGTCTGTGAAGCCTGTGCCTTTCATCGCTGGTCATCCCCGGTCTGTACTTCTATTGTCTTATCAGAGATCTGGGTCTACCTTCATTGCTGACTGGTTATTTGGTAACAGGTAATAACCCATTTTAATCCTTGTACTACTAGGACCGTATATAGAGCTTTTGTACTCATGTGGTTTTAGGCACGTGACTTCTATCGTTGGTGGCAGCTTGTACATGTAACATACATATTGATTCATAGATTGCAAATTTAGCTAGAAAGAAACTGGTCACAATGAGAAATTGTTCAAAAACAGTACAGAAAAGAACTAGTTTTATTATAGTATTTTGGGTGGTGTAAATGCGGGCCAGACCCGCCATATACAATTAGTGCCCACTTGGTACATGTGTTCCGTGATATCCATTAGATCCACCTAGTAAAACCTGGTAAACAAATGTTAATAGGAAAAAAATAATAGGAAAAGCTGAGGCATAAATGGGGCATAACTTCCACAAAGGGGTGTTTCAACGCTATTTTGTGTGAGACAGAGACTAAATTACTGGTACTATAATATAACTGTGTAGCCGACTCCAACCCTACCAACAGCAGCAGATTGTCACTGATAGTACAGGTATCTTAAGAGTCATCTGGAAGGCTTACTACATGAGGTAGGCGCGACAATGCAGGCATGTCAAACAAACGTAATAGCTTGCTTTACAAGTGAGCAGATACATGTAGGGCCTACTGCCTTTTGGCCTTGTATTTGGCTGAACTGGCGTGCTTGATGTAACGCCAGACTGTGTCAGACAGGAGATAGCACCCAGTCTAGAATTTGGCTTGAAAATTTATTTCGAATTTTATGCTAAAAAAGTTGAACCATCATCATTTATAGCTTACAATATTCAGATATTAGTATCTAAATTTAAACATTTTAGTAGGCTATAGGTTTGACTATTAAGGCTAATAATAATAGCCATCAAACTGTCATTGGGTGATATTTGACACCCATAATGGCGTGGTAAACAATACTCATGTGACCATCTGACGTCAGCTGCAAAACCTATCTCTCTCTATATCTACGGTTTCAAGCATCTTTGAAGGGCCAATCACGTTCAGCCTATTCAATTGTCTTTGAAACAGGAAACTGTATAGAGAAATAAGCAGTAATTTAGTAAGATTGGTATATATATGTAAATTCAAATTCTATCCCAGCAAACGCAAAACATTTGTATAACATTTGTTCAACGTCGGCCCAACGCTTTCACGCTGGTCCAACATTGTACAAATGTTATACAAATGTTTTGTGTTTGCTGGGATATAGGTACCTATTTTTTACCAACTTGAACTTCGCGGTAGCAAAACACAACTGCAAATGTGCAAAATTTCAATTCTTTAACTTAGCGCTTTGAGGTTAAAGAAAATAATAATTCCTCTTTAAAAATATCAAGCTCTGCTATTTTATCTTCAGGGATGACGTATTTTACCTGTTTGAGCCGCTGGATGGCATTTATAACGCCATGTATGGTGTTTCCCCAGGCTGGACCATCCCCTCTGACGTCACAACTCACCTCAACGGTACCCTCAGGTAGGTTATTATACATAATAGTATAGGTAGGCAATACAAGTAACACTAGTGTAAACGTTTAGTGAGTCATTATTGACAAAATCATAATAGATTGTTTAGTAACACTACAATATTTAAATCCTGCTAGAGGGATAAATTATAGGCAGACCAATATGTTACACATGCACGGATCAAGTGCGAATTGAAAGGGGTCCTACCAGTTGCGGTTTATCATGTATACCATATGGAAGAGACACGTGGGTGACAAGGATATCGACAATACAACATGTAGACGACAAGCGTAATTTGACACAAATGTGATACTTTCTCTGGGAATTCAGGTGGCAATCGTTATCTGACACCTCCGACAGCCATGAGGTCTAGTTCGAATGTGACATGGGAGTTTACAGACCCAAAACGCAGACGTCGCCCCGTTTAACCCTTGTCCTGCTAGTCCCATATTTATTGGTAGGGGAGGAAATCTAAAAATTGACGTTATTTAAGGAGTTATTTGACACTTAAATTCCTAGAGACAAATAATATATCGCTGGAAATGTATGAACGTCCAGTTTTACGAAGCGTGAACAGTTTTTGAGGCAAGTGGTCGAGTTCTTCATAAAACGTGCATTTGCGACGTCATGTCGGGATGGTTGTGACGTCACTTTTTCACCAATTTCTACTGGATATTTATAAAGATGGATCATCTATCAGCTGCGATATACACATGTAGATGACGTTCAATATCCTGCATTTGTAAAAATGATAGAGTATATGCCTAGGTTGTCACACAAAAATGACATACATGTTTTGTCCACATGCCATCACTTGATTTCCTGTTCTACTATGTATATAAAGTATATCCTTTGTATATTAATTTGTATATTTTGATGTGGAAAAAAAATATAAATGATTCTGAGACAACAGATTATTCCTACATGTATAAATAATATTTTATCCGTCGCGTGATTTATACGTACTCGGAGAATTAACGTTTGCAGATAACATTTACACAAGCTTAGTCTACATGTAATGAACACGATGGATATATCAAAATATTTGAAACGCTCATATGCTTAATTATCAGTTTACTTATATATTGAGGATAATGTATAGGCCTAGACAAATAGATGGACTATAAATGTTCTAAAAACAATCCTGGTAGTGGACGTCCTTCATGTTTGCGTATGTAACGTCTTACCCTCATAATTATGCCATATTTTATTCAGCTGATGCTTTTGAAAGCTAATTTTACACTAAAAAAACTATACTATAAACTATAGAAATGTACGATCATTTTCATGATGTCCCACAACAGGTGAGTATAAAGCCACTTTGGAGGATTGATTTGGGTGCCTCTCAAGCATGACGCCTGGTCATTTAGTTTTGCGTCATCTTGAGGTATAAAGTCATAAAAATTAGTTTTAACTGTAGAGGTAGCCAACAATATCTGTAGGGCTGCCAACCTCCAGCAAAAATAAACCCATTAATTTGTCTGCTTCTGTCTCTGCCATGTTATATTAGGTGTGTGGCGTGTGCAAAGGTATGAGTTAAGTGGAAATGAACGACTTCCAGCAAACATAACTATACTGGTTTAATTTTGGTTTAATGTTGGACCAGATATCCGTAGAATGGTCCAACCAGGATGTGAACATAGGCCTATAGAATTATACCTACGTACAAATTCTGACATAAAGAATGATAAAATAAACTCAATTATCATCGTGCAGCGAGTGCTAGGAAAATCTTACTCAATATTATTATTTTTAATGATATGATAAAATAGAATTTTCGTATGAGCTGAATAAACAGATGAATATTTAATATCAATATTAAATGCATTTTTCACAGAAGAGAAACACGCCGGTTATTATTTCTTACAGATTCAAATACATGATATATTTCTAATGTGATTTACTTTTACCAATAAATATCACCGCCGCCTTCAAATTGTATAGATGACATTCTACGTAGGTGAAATCTCGTGCACGCGGACCATATAATAACTTTAACTGGTAAAACAACCTAATCAATCATCCCGAGCTAACGAGCTAACGAATATGTAGTGGAGTTACTGTCGGGGGGGGGGGGGTGGTTGTTTATGGGGGCATGACGTCGACTGTACCCCCTAGCGATTTATGGCGGCTATTACATAAAATCCTATTTTTGCTCATATTTCAGTGAATATGACAGATAAAAGGTTTAAATTTGTGTCTATCCCCAGGTTTTCATGGTCAACGAGCATAATAAAACTAAATTCGAATGCATTGCTTCATTAGAAACACATATATGCGATATAGCAGTGTTACGGGTGCATTGTATATACGTAACTATGTTATAAATGGTCATGGCGGGGAGCGTAACAAAAATCAGATTTGTAACGTTCAAAACCATCTTGTGAATGATATATTTTGTGTTTATCACCAGTGATCACGTTTGACTTCTCATGTCCTACGGGATCCCGAATAAATTACCTTGTTACCTTGTTACTGCACGTTCCTGTCATGAACTTAGAATCACCCTGTAAACAAATGCTCAGATTGACCTGTATTGTGATATGAAGCTATTCATTTGATATCTTTCATGACCCTTTCATGGACACATAAGCTGTGAGGTCGATTGAAACTGATGCTAAGCTGATAACAAATGGTATAAAAGCAAGTGAAGAAGGTGAAGACTATCCAAATCTGCAGAACTACAGTGCAAAAACAGCAATGTCTTTTCTACTTGAGAGCTTAAAATCATTTCTCAAAATTGTAATTGTTGATACAAATAAAGAGAACAACGAGAAAAAGCAGCCATCATTTAGTCCAAGCCACCAGACACAGAGTGCTTGTAGTACCACTTCAGATCGGATCAGCCATACAAGTGCATCGTCATTTCGGCTCAAGGTTCCTCTTGGATTCACTTCAGCAACACAGTTTTTGTAGCTCATACAATGAGGTCCAGACATTTGAAAAAAAGTGCTGCAATTGTGACAGACCCCACCACTGTAATACATAGCAGATAATGTAAATCATAATGTTCAGACTCTGCATGAACATGGTACATTTCATGGCATGGGCATGGTTGCAGCAATAACCCCAGCTCAGTAGTTCCACGAAAAAATGTTGCAAACCAAGTATATCGCTATTCATCAATATAACTATGCAAGGAATACATTACCAACAATTTTCAATGATCTTGTGGAGTTTCCTCACTTACCACTGACCAGTACCTTATGGAAGTTTTTGCCGTTCTTGGAGTGCCCCCGATCGGGTTGGTAAGGTTTCATGCAGATGGTGCAAAAGGGTGACCATTCAGGAAAAGAGTCAGTAGTGTTTTTGCCAATGGTAAATGTTGATCCCACATATATGTCCTGCGTTTATTCTATTTTCATCTTCTTGGCAGACCAAGCTAAGTCTAATTGCTAATTCACTTCTTGTCCACCTCCCGAGGCATTGAAACTGCATTGAACCAATGTTTGTCGTTTTATATCATGTTTATACATAACGTGTTGCTTGGTAGGACTGTGTCATAACAACCCTTTCGTCTTATCAGCCCAAATTCACTGATTCTGATAATAAAAACAATGTTTATAACCCTATGTAAGTTACTGTCCCTTAACTGGTTATAAATGTATACTTCCTCGCGTAGAAATATATCCTGTAATTATTCCGTTAAATAGGCGAAACTTATACAGGAATTGGTGATGTAGTTGTTATACTTTGTCTTACTATATTATTTTGCATAACAATATGTCTTTTGGGATCGCAAAGGTGTAATCACGCTACACATGTAATAATCCTTCTGTACGCTAGGCCCTGCCATTATTACAATTCAAGTTGACAAAAAACAATCTAACTAATTACAATCTACTATAGTTAAAAATAATAATATAAATCAATAAATAATATTTATATATTTTTATTTTTTTATCTCGTAACTAGGCATAGCAGTTAAAAATTACATTTCAATGGTGCTTACTAAGCCGTGAAATCAACGTCGTTATCACAAGTATTACTGTCATCACACCCTCTTACGCAATGCCAATTACGGCAACAGGCAACAGCTATAGGCTACGCGATAGGTGCCGACCTTCTCAACTGACATACGCCTTTCCTCTAACATTGGTTTAATGTTGAGTCAGCGCAGAAGGTACATGGCCAACTTAAAATCATCGTTGGCGTAGCATCGAGTGCTAGTTCGGCGTTGGCAATGGACTGTGGTATTGTTATACAAACACATTACTAGAAATTAGAAAAAAACGGTTCCAATCACCGACACGTTTACTTCCAAAATGATTATTAAGTATTAGCTAAGCGTACCAACATTATGTTTAAAAATATGTATACACAATATATTATTGGCAGACTTAATAAATTATTCATTTAATAAAGAAATATTTTTTTCAATCGAACTTCCATTTGCAAAAAGTTAAAAAAAGATTTAATATGGGTGATACTGTTAAAGAAGAAATACATTCAGCAGGGATTATAGCTAAGCAGCAATGCAAGTGATAGCTCCAATGAACTGAATTAATTATCACCGTTTTTTGGGCCGTAGCCTTCAATGCGTCATACGGCACCTGAGATTGTCTAATTGAGATTGTCTAATCCCCTCGCTACTTTCTAGTTCCTAAGAGATGTCATATTCTGCTTTTAATAAAAGCTTGAATTAACAAAATATTAATCAAATCCTATTACTTGCTATAATTTTTCATAAAGGAATTCAAAATACCGGTACTACTAATGCATGTGAATTTAGTAATGACGTAGTGTGTAAAATGTTATTTGTAGGGTGTGAACCGTGTGGTCACTTCACGGAGCACACCAGTAATCACAGTAAATTAACCCTCCTCTCGCTGTTAAGTTATTTGGTATATCCTTGGTTTTCTACATAACAAAACATATCACATGAGTTGAAATTATATTCAAAATAAACTGTGAAGTTATTAAATAACTCAAAGCGCATACACTGTGAAACATATACAAATAATACTATAAAAAATGTGATACTCTCATATTTTTTTTTATAACAAATGAGTTATCATAAATTTATGACTTTCACTAGACCTGTTGAATAATTGTTTTGCATCTATTTAATTATTTTATGTGAGTCCGGTCTATTTATGTAGCGGTTTTCTTATTGGATATAAAGTAATAACGATTTTTAGCGTGTGGCTACATACCACCTTAATTAAATTTATTTTCTGTACGATTTATCAATGTCAACAGGTATTTATTTTGTTATAAGTAATTGTGAAGATATCAGCCTTTCGCACTTAAAAAGTCAATGGAGGTGATCTCGGCTTATTATCACACCTGCTAATTGGCCCAGTGACATCTCCTGCAGTGCAGAGAAGCGCGTCCAGCTTTAAACCAGCATTGGCACAACATATTTTGTTATTCGGGACGGCCATAACGTGTCGTCCTTGTGTTTATAGTGATCACTGCACTTGCCCAGTAAGAAGCACTGACCAAATATTACGTTTTGATGGTCTACGGTCTACAACACTTGCCCAGAATTAAAAAAAACAAGATGTCCATGCCCTGTGTTTGACGGGTGATTACATAACAGGGTGTTGTCACAGTGGTCTGCTCGATTTGATGATGATGGACGAAGGGTAAAGGAGTCAGTGATATGGCACAGCTCAGAGACTCATTCTGTAAATTACAACAGGAAGACAAGTATTTTTAATTAATATACCCTGACCTCACACTACTTACTTACAATTTTAAAAGACTATTTATATCCGATTGACAGTATATCACGATGCCAAATTGACTTTATTGATCTGATAAGAAATGTTAGGTATATAATGACGTTATTATAATATGTTGGACTGCACGTTGAACTCACTAAGCTATGTGAGAGATGTCATAGACCCCAACAAACACAAAACCTTAAACGTTAAATTAATGTATTGTATTTGTATTTGAATATTTTCAAGTTTACATATTTGTATTTGTATTTGATATTTTTTAGGACCTCGTATTTGTATTTGTATTTGACCTTGTGTGTTTGACCCCATCTCTGATTACCACAGAACTTACCTATTAAAATAGTATTTTTCTTTACCGTTTTATGCCGGTCTCTACCGTTTTAATAGTAAAGACAAATATTATAACGGTAAAGACACACTATTTGGCATAAAATAAACATTTTACAAGATATGTGCATATTTTTTGCTTCACAGCATTGTTTTCTTCATGTACTGATGACAAGAATAATCTAGAACAGCTATTTATTTTTTCAACCAAGGTTATTAAACACACAGTAGAGACATCCTATTGTTGTGACATTTTATTTGTGACATGCTATTTCACACTTACATTGCATCAATCTTTGTCCATAAATCAAATCTTGTTTACTTCAAGAAAACAACAGGCGACTAGATCCGGGAATTTATGTGCTAGAGCCATTTGGTGAATACTTGCAGAAATAAAAGGCCTTATGGATTCTTGTTAACGGTAAAGACATTTGAATTCCAAAACTTGGACCACGGCTTAATATTGAATAACTGGTGATTCAGTCAATTCTTCTAAACATATTTTATTTTATTATCAAGAAAAGACATTTTAGAAATAGGGCCAACCTGTCATGAATTGCAATAATGTAATTATATGACATTAACAAGTTTTCAAAAAATCGCAAACCCATTTCGGACACCTCACAGTGAAGACAAATCAAGCATATTATATCGAATAAAAACTTGATTTTCCACGATAAATGCTTGTAAGAAAATTCTGAGTTCTAAATATTTCGTCTTTAACTGATTAAATGATAACAATAATGAAATAATGCAAACTTTTTGAAAAAATGTTGAAGACATGTCTTTACCGTTTTTGCTCAAATATTTTAAAAATGGCCCATATACAGTTTGAAGCAGCCAAATAATATGTCACTGAAATAGATAATATTGTTCTTTGAAGATGTTCAGTTAGTCAAATAATTTAATTTAGAAGATGTATATTTGAAATATATATATATTTTTTCCGTCATTTGGAGCTGGAAATTGCGTTAGCTTTAAATGACGAAAAATACAATTCAAACAATTCAGCAGAACAAGGGTTATAAGATGACTGGGACCAGAAAGCTGAGGAGAATTGCATTAGAATGAATCGAAAGAAGCGCAGAGGACGGAACACAGCATCTGTCAGCAAGGATGCGGCCATTGATACAGACAACACTCACACGAAGACGATCAGTGACGTTAAACTAACGAGTGAACCCGGAGGCGACTTCAACGGCACTAACGGGAAACAGCCCCAAGACAATAATGCTACAGCCGACGAAGACGCAGAAAATAAATCCAAAACATCAGGACCTGAGACAGAGATAAATCAACAAGCACATTGCATAGCTGCGTGTAGATTTAACAGGGAGCACCGTGACAAAGCGATGCTGAGGTGTATCATCTGCATGAACTGGTACCGCAATCTTGCGAGGAAGACACGGTCTACGAGGGGAGGTGGACTTGTGTAAAGTGCAGGCTGATCCCTACTCTACTTGACAGTGTCTTAACGGACTTATAAAAATTCAGGAAGACCAACGAAGTACTGCTCCAGCTATTAAAAGAAAAGTCACAGGAATGTGAAGTACTACGTCGTAGGACTCGGGCAGACAAACCATCTCATGCTTCAGACCCTAGTGATACCAGTAGTGATAATGATGGCAGTAGTGACAATGACAGCAGTGACAATGACACTAGCAGTGACGATAGTGATGACGCCAGTTCGGAAGCGTCAGTCATTACTGTTAGTGATGAAGAGGTCACAGACCCACCTACACCACCTGCACACTCCATCCCCTCTCAAAAAGCCAACACACGGAAACAAAAAAAAGAAACGTACACGATCATCACGAAATAAAACGACTGTTCAAGAGTGTGCTGCACGAAAGACTGTCACCATCTTATGTGACTCTATAACAAAATCACTTCCACAGAACATTATGTCCACTGAGAGCAATTTTGATGTGTTTGTGAACAACAAAGAAGCGACTATTGAATCTGCTGTGAACTATGTACAGAACATGAGCAGAGAGCCCCGTGATGGGGTTATCATACACACTGGAACTAATCACATTATAAACGAGACGGTGGATGATATCTTCAGGAAATTGAGGCGACTTGAGCACAATCTGTTGGCGAACCAGCCCGAGCATGTGGCGTTCTCCAGTGTAATTATGCGGAATGGAAGTGCTAAAACAAAACACAAGATTCAGAATATAAATGTCAGCGTAATTTTTGGCTCTACATCAACAATGACAACATAGGAACATCGTGTCTAACAGACGGAGTTCATCTAAGTAGCCGAGGGGAACTGAAGTTACTGTGTAACATCACCGGGACCCTAAAAAAAGGTACGATCCCACAATCTTTGAATAAGGACAGTACGCCACCGCCACGCAGAAATACAAGTAAGCCTTGTGACGTAAATCATATAAAAATTGTTAGCTGGAATATTCGTGGTTTAGGCGACAAGCTTAACAACCAGGTAACAGATGAGGGTGCTAACTGTGATTAAAGTGATTGTGTTTCTATTTTATAAAAACTTTGATATAATTGGCTTACAGGAAACGTTTTTAAGAAATAGTGACGATGTCTCATCATATTTTACACAGGTAGATAGTGAATACGAAACGCACGTGGTAAACAGAGATATTACTCACCCTAATGCCAAACGTGGGGCAGGTGGAGTAGCACTTCTGTACAGAAAAGACAAGAAAAATGGTGTAAAGATACTACATTCTGCACACCGAGATATAATTTGGCTGAAACTTACAGATAGTTACTTTGGTTTCGATAATGATGTCTATATCTGTTTCGTCTATATGACACCTAAAGAGTCCACAGTTTTTCACTATACAGATGCCGATTATTGGTCAAATTTGGAAGATGAGCTGGCAAAATATCAGTGTAAAGGCGAAGTTATATTAATGGGCGATTTTAATGCCCGAACAGCCACCCTACCTGATTACATATTGCCAGCAGAGTTGGGGTCAATTCCGGAATTGAATGGGAATTGAACTCAATTCCTGACTTAATTCCAGGAATTGGACTAGGAATTGGAATTGAAATAAAAGGAATTGGAATTGAATTGGAATTGACAAAAAATGCCCGGAATTGATAAAGGAATTGACTTTTTTTATCCATGTTTATTTTTTTAGCGCTATTAAACGCATGAGTGATCATCCCTTTAGTCATTGCAGTGGAATTTTACCTGATCTATGTTTATTTATATGTGTATTATAATATTAATAAGTTATGTAAAAATACTCATTTAAATGACTAATGGCCATCGATATTAAATAAGACTATGATGTGTAATCCAAATAAAGCTGTAACAAGATTGCTCCTGTTAAGTTGGAGCAATTCAATCTAACTATCACAGATTGGTGTGTGCGTATATACTGTATACTTGTTGTTACTTGTATATACCCTTGATTTACTCCCGCAGACTGGTAACAGTTTTGACGAGAAGTGCGACTCATGACAACTCAACTAGTGTCAACACCTACTGTGTATAGTGTTAGAGAATTACCATCGAGTGACTGAATTATCAGCAAAATCAGATGCCGAGCCGGTGTTGGTTTAATGCTGGGCCGTCATCGCAAACGACGGGCCAACATTATATCAACATTGAGTCAATGTTTCGTGTTTGCTAGCTTAAAGTTCTGGCAATTTGCCAGCTGATCGTTCAAACCACAATGAATGTATTATAACCGAAGAGTCTGATATAACTAAACGAGTGTCAAAAGATTCGACAGTAAACGACTATGGTAAACTACTTTGTAATATATGTATGGATTTTTCAATGCAGATTTTAAATGGGCGGCACACCGGTGATTTAAACGGTGATTTTACTTGCCATAAACATAAGGGTAGTAGTGTGGTAGATTACTGTATAGCAACTAAGAGTGTATATGAACAAATATCACAGTTTAGAGTTAGCACGTTCAAAGCTGCAGTCAGCGATCACTGCCCTCTTGAAGTTGAAATTCCCATAATTACTCATGACTCAAATAGTAGAAATCACTCTGAGCATAAATAAAACCCCCTCCCACCCGTCATATTGTGGGATGAAAACTCGATAGCTAAATATGGTGAGACATTAATGAGACCAGAAATACATAAATCTATCAATGATCTGTGTGTGAAAGCAAGCGAAGCTGAATGTGACACGACAGCACATTTAAACTGCTTGAATAATAGCATATTGAACGCTGCGAAACTTAGTTTGAGAGTGATTCATCGATCAAAACCTCGAAAATGGAAACCTAAGAAGAGAAATAAAATATCCTTAGACGAGAACTGTAGATCACTTAAAATTAAACTAAAATCTTCCAAACGTTTATTTGATAAAAACCCTAAAGATCCTACAATACGTGGGAATTATTTCAAAACTGTTAAAAGGTTTTCTAGAGCTGTACGCAACTGCAAGCGACAAATTAAAGGGAATGTGATTCAACATGTAGAGAATTCACAATACAATAAAAACACCCCAAAACACTTTTGGAATGGGGTAAACTCGCGTATAGGACGCGACAAGCCACAAGATGTAGACAAAGTGCCACCAGAACAGTGGCAACACTACTTCAGTGACCTTGCAAATACTAAAAACCCTCAGAAATTCCACTCACTAGATGTCGCTGAAGATGTCAACATTTTCTTCAAAATTTAAATACCAACAACGACCCACAAAACCAATATCAACACTTTATACAAGTCACTCCTGAACAAACACAAAAATACCTTAATAATCTTAAATTAAATAAAGGTACAGGTCCGGATGGCATACGAGATGAATTGCTTAAATATGGTTGCAAACAGTTGGCGAAACCCATTGAAACTATTTTTAATAATATATTTAAAACGGGTAATTACCCTGAAAGTTGGAAGCTTTCATATATAAAACCAATTCACAAAAAAAAGGTGATAAAAATGATCCTGGGAATTATAGAGGAATATCCCTGCAGAATTGTATCAGCAAATTATTTGCTACAATAAAAAATGATGGGTTATACGAGTACATGGAATCAAATAACAAATTTTACGAAGGTCAATCTGGATTTATAAAAAATAAGCAGACAAGCGATAATGCTTTTTTACTTCGACACGTCATTGAGCATTTTTTTTCAAAATCTAAAAAGGTTAACACTGCTTTCGTAGACTACAAAAGAGCTTCCCTCGTAAAATATTACTCCACAAACTCAATAAAATCGGCGTACCATTGTCTGCAATAAATGTGATAAATTCTATGTATTCAGGCACTGAGTCTGCGGTTAAATTACCGACCGGCATAACTGATACTTTCCACCAATCTGTTGGTCTAAAACAAGGGTGTCCATTGAGCCCACTCCTATTCAATATTTATATTAATGACCTCGAAGATTTTTTAAAGAAGGATAATCATGGAATTTTCATTGGCAACAAAAACATATCAAGTCTCCTCTTTGCAGACGATGTTGTACTGATGGCGAACAGTGCTGAAGATTTACAGCATCTCATCAATGGGATGGCATCATTTAGTTTGCAGTGGGGATTAGTAGTCAATACCGATAAAACAGAGATAATGATTTTTAATAAAGCTGGGAGAATAATATCTGAGACTTTTACTTACAATAAAGTCACGTTAAAGACAGTGGACACATTTGTTTACCTCGGAATAGTTTTCGTCCCCAGCCTACGCAGAGTCGACAAGCACATAAAGCCAGCTCAGCACTGTACATAATTAAGAAGGGACTCGTACGGAATCGAGATTTCTCAATTAAACCCACAACAGCTCTAAAACTTTTCGACGCTTACATCAAACCCATTTTATTATATAATTGCGAAGTTTGGGCTCCGGCTGGATGGAGAAATTCTATAGCACGTGATCCTCATGTTTTAAGTCTTATAAATCTGGACAAAACAGAGTTAGTTCATACTAATTTTTGTAAATACATATTGGGACTATCTGAGACCTGTAGTAATATTGCGGCTCGTCTAGAACTAGGAAGATCTACAATGAAAATAGACATAAAAATGCACATCGTTAAGTATTGGCAGCGTATCTTCACATTTTCAAATGAAAATATTTTAAGACAGGCTTACATGCAAAATATAGAGTTGAATAAATATAATAAAAGAACGTGGTCAACCTGCATTAGAACCACATTAGAAAGTAATGGCTGGGGAAATGCTTGGCATTTAATTTCAAACATGCTAAATATTGAGCAGTTTAGACAGGGACTGACCATCAACTAAATCAACGCATACACAACACACTATTCGACGATAACGTCAAGATGGGCACCGCAAATAAACTGCGTACATATAGAGAACATACACCTAATTACACAACTATGCTAAACTATCTACAAGTTGTATCGAGCTTTAAACACAGAAAAGCGCTCTCAAAATTTAGAGTAAGCGACCATAAGCTGAACATTGAGGTTGGAAGACATACTAAATTATCTTTAAGCGAACGTATATGTACATTTTGTAATGTAGATATTGAAGACGAAAAACATTTTCTTTTGAAGTGTACTGTATATGAAAATCTGCGTAAAACATATACCATGTTTTCAAGAGGCTAACATGATAACACAATTTAGAATCTTGTTTAATCCGCGCGGGCGAGTGGCTGTACATGTCGCTAGATTTGTATATAATGCTTTTAAATTAAGAAAATCACAATGCTAGATTTTAATCGATGACTATATTTGTATTTATATGTATGTATATGTGTAAAAGATTTGTATATAAAATGCAAGTACACGTACCATCTGCAAATACATACCATAAAATACATACCATACTAAGAATATTACCGCGGCCACTGTTGCTTGAGTTGGCGGGGGAAAGCTTTTCGCTATGCTTCCAGAAACTCAACAGCGAGGTTGCCAGGTGTATTTTGTAGATACTGAAAGTGCTGGTAGTCGTATGAACCACCTTAATATAATATTACTAGTATGGCGTGTTGTAGGCCATGCGACGGCTTCGGGAGCTGACGCTGGCTCATGCATTTTTAACTAAGGATGTAAATTCTATAATAGATATATATGTAAAAATGTTCCATTTGTAGTTATTTTGTAGGTTGCTACGCTTTCCAGAGTATATTTTACCTTCATACTATTCATAATAATATGTAGTTTTTTATCTCTGGTTTTGGCGCGGGCGACATTTCTATAATATGTGTTTAACTCTGATACGTTTTAAAATATTAGCACTGTATGAGTACATCAATGTATCATATATAATAATGTACCACCAATAATGTATATACCCTGAACCCAGTACGGATATAATATGGTAATACATTTGATTTGATCTATATCTGAAGTAACTCTCTGCTAATAATTCCAGACGTATACGGTGGCATAAAGTATTGAGTCGTGAACTGGAATGTGATATCGAGTTTTATTACTAAAGTTCGAGCGCGATTTGTTAATATTCTAAAAATTGGCGCCGCCAGACTAGTTATAACTTTCTGAAATGCGTAGCCCAGCATTTAAATACCGAATGTCGGAACACTTCTCAACAGCTTCAAGAGCTTATTATATGAATGAGCACTTTATGAGATCTAACATTGTCTGCTATTTGAATGCCCCCACCCTTTTTTGCTTTGCGAAATTTGTTCACATGATTGTGGGCGAATACGAACAAACAGTGATCTACAAATGCTATTATGTATATAGTTGGCAAGGGTACACTTGAAACTTCCGGTGCCACGTTCTATCCTGAAAATGTGTTAACAAAAGTGTTAAGAAAAATATATTCACGATTATATTTATTTAACCTGTCAGTGGAGATATTATGCTGGTATGTCTCCCAAGGAATTTAGAAGGTTTTTTTTTATATTCCTTGTGTCTACCAAGCAAAAAAAAACCATGGGCCCAATGTTGAGGTACGTTGCCAGTCCCGCGACGGGAGAGGGGGGGGGATGCGTCATGCCGTGAAGCGGACATTATGGAGTATAAGGCAGACCTTAATAGTAAATAACTGAAAAGACTTATTATTAGCTCCATTATTAGCTATAGTATCCACTTTTAGCGCAATGACATTTTTTTGAGAGTATCCATATACACTTCAGCTGAACATAGTATTTGTTGTACCTGCGTTACGGATGATGAGCCAACATTAATGCAACAGTGGTTTAAGGTATTGTGCTGGCTGTTCTATCACTGGAATGACCATGCACTGACCGATGTTAAACCGACATTGGTTGGGTATATGGTGTGTACGAGGTACATTGTAGAGACACGAGGCACACAGCCAGCACGATTCACTGCCCAGTTTTGAACGGATGTTGGCCAGCGATGGTGGCCTAGCATTGAGCCGACATTGGATTAGTATCGTGCTGACTTGTAGTGCACTGCTGCCGGGGACTCACATGTTCGACAAAACATCCTTTTCTAGTTAACCCTTTGACCTCTGGTTTCGCATATATTCGGGTTTTCATTTTTTTATAAGCACATTAGGTACCACCTTTCAAAAATGCTAAAGATAAAATGTGCCATCAATCAGCAATATTTGAAAACAGATGACCTCCATTTTGTCAAATCTGAATAATTTTCACTCACTTGAAGTTGTGGATCGCGTCAGCGAGACACAACTTCAAGTGAGTGAAAATTCAGATTGAATAATTTGGCGGATAAAGAGTTAATCATTTTTTTCTGTGGTCTTCTGTTTCACAGGATTCCACCGGCTGATGAACGAGAAGCAGTTACCACTTTCATGAAGAATGTATTTACATGTGACGTCACCTCCCTGCCGTCTGAGATGTTCCTCCATAAATATGCTTTGAGCTGGAGGAGGCTTGTTCCCTCCATGGAGGAATATGAGAACTGTTCTAGACCTGTGGCCAAGGCATCAGGTTGTAATAAGCATACACGCAAAATATGTGGTGAAAGATTTGGTGTGAAAGATAAAATCAACGATATGAATATGTGCAAAAATATCTTATGGAATAAAAAGGAAAATATAACAACAAAAGAACGTCAAGAATCGCTGAGTGAATATAGCCTGTGTATAGGTACTAGCATGAATAAAATACAGGAGTGTATCCCTAAGTTATCAAAGTCGTGCTCAGAGAGTCCCGTACGAGCGATGAAGACTGTGAGAGCCACGATGGACGAGGTGGAACCCCTGCTGAAGGCAGATCCTAACTTCCGTCTGCTCCACCTTTACCGGGATCCACGAGCCGTCTACAGATCCCGAAGACATCAATCATGGACCTGGAGCGCTTTTGAGAATTCTGAGCAACCCACGTGGAAAACTGCTTCTGTTTACTGCCAGACTGCTCTGTATGATTACAAGAAGCGGAAAGAACTCGAACAGAAATATCCAGGCAAAATAAAAACTATTATTTATGATCAATTTATGCTGAATCCAGAACAATCTAAAAAAGAGATCTATGATTTTATGGGTATGAAAGTGGACAATAAGAAGGGAAATGAGGAGGAGTTGAAGCGGCCAATTAGTCCACGTATAAGAGCAAAGCAAGCGTGGGAGAAGGACTTGAAACCTGATCTGGTGAGGAACATAGAATTTGAATGTCAAGCGTTAGCTAATGCTGTGGGAGTCAAGTGGAGACGATCAAACGAATAGATAAAGGACTATAAACATTTGTATAACATTTGTACACTGTTGGACCAACGTCGAAGACGTTGGGCCGACATTGTACAAATGTTATACAAATGTTTTGTGTTTGCTGGGTAGTATATTATTATCATTACTCACAGTTAGGTAATTAGATTAATTATCTCCCACCATCAGGTAAGCATTAGTACCATGACTGACATTTTTGTGGAATATAACTGGTGGTAATTATGCCAAAATTATATTGCCAGTTGCAAATTATGTTTTTTTACAGGTTTCATATTGTTTTTATCAGAACCAAATGAAATGTTATTGCTGCATATTTTTAGTACATGCGTTTTGTAATTAAATGGAATGGTAACTACACCCTATATCAGCTGTGTTTTATGTTTTGTCATTTAGCCATCTTAGCACTATTTCCTTTCATTTCATTCATCTTGAGGTGTAAACTGCTGCCACAATTCCCACCTCAGCATGCTCATGGTGAAGGTCAATGGTTAGCTGATTTTATAATATGCCCAATTAAGCATATTATCTTCAATGAAAGCAACGTCCTTATTTTGGTTGTGTATACAATTTATGTTGAATAATTAGATTTAGGCGACACCATGAGTCCGAAATCCTTATTTTTAGCCAGCCTTTTAATTTTAATTAAAAAGGGTGGGCTATTGCAATTAAAGTTCGGCGTCGTCGGCGTCGGCGTTAACATTTACATGTGGGCGCGATAACTTGAAAAGTTTTACATGTATTCTTCCCAAATTTTTTATGCATATTACTAATGACCAGTTCTCGGACAAGTTCAATAATGGCTTAAAAAAACAAAAATGAACGATTTATTGCGATTTTTCGCATTTTACGTCAATAATCTGACCTTATGGGCGCGATAACTTGAAAAGTTTTTCAGGTATATATCCTCTTCAAATTTGTTATGCATGTTACTAATAAGCAGTTCTCGGACAAGTTCAAGAATGACTGGACAAAAATCAAAATGGCCGATTTATTGCGATTTTTCGCATTTTACGTCAATAATGTGACCATGTTGGCGCGATAACATAAAAAGTTTTTTCATGTATCCTCCCCAAACTTGTTATGCATGTTACTAATGACCAGCTCTCAGACAAGTTCAATAACGACTGAAAACAATTTAAAATGGCCCATTTATTGCAATAATTTGACCATGTGGGCGCAACTTCAAGTTCAATAATGGCGGCGGGCTATTGTCGAGTGTGCTCTTGTTTATTTTGGCTCCTTGATATGTCAACATAGTCATAGACTAGAATAATTGCGTACGTTTTATATAAAATTTTAAATTGCGTGTTTATCAATACTAAGGACGAGATTTAATTTTGGACATGCATGTTCAAAATAAGAAATACCGGAATAACTGATAAATGGGGCTTCTGATCGGCACGCTTGTGCAGGCCCAGTCACACATACCATCACGCACGTCCAGCGCACAAAAAATGAAGAATTTTGGTCACTGCGTTGTGATTCGCTGGGCGTGCGTCAGTCTAACGCTAGGCACAAGTAGAGCCAACGCTGGCGATCTTTTGGCGTGTACATTTATGCGTTCATATGCGTTCAATATTTTAAACACACCAACCTCCTTTGACGATTACACTGCGCACAAAAATAGTGCAGCGCCCTCCATGAACCAGTAACGAATGCTGACGCACGACCGACGCACGACAGACGCTCTGGCAAAAAAAATCAATTTTCAGTGCGTGGGTCGTGCGTCGACTATGTGTGACTGAACCTTACGGTCAGAAAAAAACTCAAAAATGCCGGCACTAAGCGCGCATATAGCGCCCATCCAACGTGTTCCTAACTCATGTCCAGCGAGCGTATAACGTATATGGGGCGTTCTAAATGCTTTCTGACTTATTCGTGCCTCGCGCTGGCGATGCGCGGTGTATTTGTTAACTCTGTCGCCCTGCAAACGCGGTAGCGAAAGGCTGTGTATTCGCTGATTTATACACCTGATTTATTTATGACACGCTGTATATTCGTCTTAAACTCGCTGGTTCTTCTCATATCCTGACAAAATTCATGGACGCACAACGACGCACTGCTCTAATTTTTGTCACTCAAGGCGTGGGGTATAAATAAAATGTTGGCTTTTGGATCATTTTGACCTCATTGTGTCGCTTTAGTATGATGTCGTGTTTTGCATAAATGTGCTTAAATAGTTAAATAAAATAGGATCCTACTATACTCAACCTTTAAAGCGTCGAAAGCCGTTTTTAGCCTTTTTGAAAATTTGAATGACAAAAGAGCATTAAATTACAATTATTTGCATTATGTTTGATTCAGATTGTGTATACTGGAGCATTTTTCAGAGGGTTAAAATTTAAAGTATTTAATTCAGCGCTACAAAGAAAGAGACGAGACATTTTCTTTTGCATAATTCTCATTTTGTTTTGGTGGGATTTACTTACAACCGCAATGATATGCTGTATATTTTCATTACTAATTCCACAATTTTGTGTTTCGAATCCTCCCACCCCAAAAAAAACCCTCACTAGATACTGTAGTGGTTTGATTAAAATGCCTCGTTTGACAACTTTTCATTGTGAGCGATTGAGTTTGCTATTGGTATTATTATTATTTATTCATTAAACCCCCCATAAGTGGGGAAAACATATTTTATTGTATATTACATACATACAAACGTATCACAGATAAAAATAGCACAGTATATGGATTAAAAGCGGGTCAATAATTTAGTTAAAATATGTGCGGTATAGTTTCTATTCAGAAAGTCAGCTTTATACAACACGCCTTGCAATGAGTCTACCACCCCGTCTCTAGCAGAATACTTTTGAGTATATTTAAATGTTGAAAGTGCAGATTTGCAGGTATGCCTTTTTGGTAATGATGTTCGGCAGCACAACATGGTTACAAATGGGGACATTAGATCCACAAAAGTTAATCCACGACAAAGAACTGACAGATAATACTCCTCTCATCAAAATAGTTATAGGCTTTATTCACTATTTTAAGAATATCTCCATACAGCAATGTTTAATTTTTGTTTAGCATAGATAAATATGTTGCTGGGTCTACGGCATCAAATGTATAGGCCTTTTTTTTACCTACATTTAAATTTCTACTCCCTCCATATTTTAGATCATTGGTGTCTTTAAGGGCTCAAAATATGTATGATAACCATATATTTTCTGCTGAGCTCTTCCCATCAGCCTACACAGTCATATCACTTCATTCAATAATAAGACATAGCACATCGTGTAGGACACATGTGGACTTGCATGAGGCGCACACAAATGTAGCCTACGTGACAATCCCCCGTTTGCTGGTCCCTGCGTTGTAGAAGCGCATAATGGAGAAGATTTGTTGACCCCAATTAGAGGAAATCAATTAAGTAATTTAAAGTTTATTGACCATCCCCTGGACGAATGCATATGCCTGTGCAAAATATGAAGTTGATCCATCAATTGAAAAGTGATCTGTATAACCATGACATAGGCCTACATACATCTACAGGCCCTACACGTAAAGTCACATTAATCCTCAAATCGCTAAATTAAATAATTTAAATTTTCACCCTTTTGAACTTGTGTCTCGCTGCCGCGACCCACAACTTCGAGTGAGTGAAAATTACTCATTTGATTAATTTTAGACGATTTTTTTCAAATATTGATGCTTAAACACACATTTTGTTCACAGTAACTGTGATTGAAACGACAATAGTCGCGCTTAGCGGTGCAAGGGTTAGCTCACTCACTTTGCAGGTTATCAACACTATGGCCCAGCTCGATTGGCGCCAATTATTCTCAATTGGATTGATGATCCGTTCAGCCCATTTGGAACGGATTGCTTTTTAAAAATCTGAATTCGGATTGACCAATCTTCCAATTCGGCTTCGAGGATGGATTTGAAGAAGTAAATCTGGATTACTAATCTGTGTAATTGTTTGGGAGATGGTGGGTGAGAAAGATGGGTTATTTGCCTATCTTTCAAATTAATTGTATGTATGGTGGGCCACCAGAGGATATTATATTGAGACCAATAGGCTTACTCAGTAGATTATTCAATAAATGCCATCCATCATCTTCATTGGTTTGTGCAACATGAAACCCAAGACGTACAAAATATACTATGTCTGGGAGAGACGGTCAAAGGGGGACATTGGGCAAAGGGGGACATTGGGCAAAGGGGGCCATCCATCAATGATATTTTAATTCATTCTGACTTCAGAGATTATATCTCTGATACCACACGCTCATTTCGCCGTATGCACGCATGGCGATTGACCAGATTTATCAGCCGTTAGTGAGCGTTACCACGTGATTTTATAACCATTCCTATAACCACGGAACTATTTTGGTGTTCACTTCAACTTATTACTTATCCTTTTTTCAATATTTAATTTGATTTTAGAGTTTGTTACAGGTAAGGGCTATTTATTCTGTTTAGTAGTGGATGAATTGAACCAGCACAATTCGCATGTCATTCAGTAATTTATATTTGCCAGTGTTTTGAAGCCGATTGTAAATTCTGTCAGAAAAACGTAAACATAGACCTTCTCACAGCAGCGCGTAGGCAGAAAAAGTAATCCATTGAAATGTTTTCTATTTCTATGTGAATATAAACTCATATGTGGCGGAGTAGTGGTGTTTTATATTTGCCATATATATTCAGGACACTCAAGCTTGTTTATAAGCCTACAGTTGTTATATCAACAAAACTGCTCAAAATGAGCAGTTTTTGTCGAAACATGGCGTGTGGTTAGAGAGAGAGAGCGGGGTTGACCTGAGCGACATCTATGTGTGGAGAATGATTTTAATTATGACGTGTGGTATGATATTAATGACGTCGCAGTTTTGAATTGTGAATTTGTGTATACAAAAACGTAAATAGACATCTCATACAAATCGTAAATAGAAATAATAGACGACGGGGAGTTCATGGAAACAAGCTTATGCACATAAGCTTATAAATTTGTATGAATTTCTTTGTGAATTTCCGTGATATCTTCTGAAATGCATTTTTTTGTGTGGTACATTATATTGCCTATGTTTTCTAGTCATTACTTTAGCCAGGAGATCACCTTGGGGAGAGATAATAGATTTAGTTTTCCACCTCTACCCTTGGGCAAAGAGAGCCAGGACAAAGGGGGCCATGCCATTTCAATACAAAAACCACACAGCATGCCCCCCTTTACCCGCTAACTTTCAATTGGTACATATTTCACACACTAATCCCAGCGAAAGAATTTAGTATATTACTTAGTATTCTGTCCAACAAAGCATGTCACCATATACCGTACATCAAATAAAAGGTATTTTCATCATTTTTTATTAAGCTCTCTTCATTGTAGGGGCCTACACACTTGTGTATCAAAATAAAAAAATTAAAAAAATTGGGCAAAGGGGGCCACTATAAGAGCAAATCTATTTGGCTTACAAATAAAATAAGGTATCATTAAAACACTAAGTGAGTCTGCTATATGTATCTACATTGCATGTAGCCTACATAGAACAGTCATTGGTTGCAATATAGTTAGAATATTATCCTTAAATACCATATAAACGTATGTAGACTGCCAGAAAATACGAGACATGGGTCTAATGATTGATACATGTTGGAACATATTCTGCGACGTTGGCCCAGCATTGAACTAGCATCGGATCCATTTGTCATGTTTGCCCAGAGGTACTTCAACCATAACGGGGTAGTATCAGAAAGGGGTCAGATTGTTGCCCAGCGTCAATGTAAAGATGCAGGTGAGGGTTTTTTATAGTCTGATATCAGGTCTGAAGACCTATCATCGGACTTTACATTTTACCCCCTGGTCGCTGGACCTGTTCATTCGTGTGCTGTTTCAACTCCCCGGGGAGCATACAGTCCTGCAGCCATTGTACACATGGTATACACATGTATGTGTGTACTGGGTGGGCCCCTATTTTTGCTCTCACAAATGACTGGTCTTAGCCTATTCGCAAAGCGATTGATCTACATGTGATTGGTCCATATGGTGACCAATCTCATGCCTTAAATCTAGGTCGAACTCTTTGAAAACACCTACCCTGATTTGCAATATGCCGGCAATATGACAAACGTGATATATAAGGAAATACTCTATGATATGAAACTAAGGTGCTGCATAATGATTTTTTTTGTAGTACATCCTGTCATAACCGTTTGGCCATTAAAGTGTCACACGCTGTCAATGCAGTAGGGGAGAGTCGGGTTAGTTGAGCCACTTTTTACAATATTTTGTCTTGTGTTTTCCCAGTTGATCGCAGAATGGTTGGGATAGTTTTAAATCATGGCTATATATTACATATATATGCAACATCAATGAAAGATGAAAAGAACATTTAAAAAAATGTTATGGATACACAACTGAAAGTGGTGAAAGTGGTTCAACTGACCCGCTGTATGGGGTAAGTTGTGCCAAGCAAGGGGGTAGGTTGATCACCTATGGTAAAAATTCACAACTGACAAATGTGCATGCCAACATGTTATTTTTTGTCCAAAAAATGCAAAAATGAAAAAATAAACACTTCTGTACATCACATAAGGGTCAAATTTGTTGACAAATCTCTTCCAAGTCCCGAGTGATGCAATCGGCATTATAGCCTGCATTGATGCATGGATGATTGTTTTCTTGTATTTTTTACGAAGATATACTATTATTGTGTGTCTTTATTATATTGACCTATTATATAATGTCATTTGTTACACTATATCACATTTTATAATAATATATTATATTCCCACTGGGGTATGATGAGCCATGTCGAGTGGGGCTAGTTGATCCACATTCTGTAATAATATATTTTACCTACTGGGGTAAGATGAGCCATGAATGGGGTTAATTGAGCCAGTTGATCAACAACTTACCCCATCTTATTTGGATCAACTTACCCCACAACAGCCATACTGTAAAATGTTGTGACATTTCAAGGATCCAAGTTGAGTGTTACATTGATATAAACTATCCCTTATACTGGAGTCCCTTAGCAAAAAAATCGTGACTTGCCGGACTAAAGCACCAAATTTGGCACACTTATAGTTTTGACCGTGGGGGATAATCCTAGAGGGATGTGCCCGACCTTGGGCAACTAGGTCAAGGTCAAATCAGCATTTTTCAAAATGACCGCCATTTTTAGGAAAATCAAACTTATTTCACATTGCGCATGTGCTTGGATTATTTTAGGAAAAAAATCAATGTAGAGATATTAATCACCTTAGATACAGTTTGGTCATTGTTTGCATATAATTACAATGCAAATTACAAATAGTTTAGTTTTTCCCAGTATTTCCATTGATGTTGGTTATATTGTATGGGTAATTGGTATAATAGTGATTGGAAGTGTTTCTAACTGATATCTGTCATTATTCTCAAGTCAAGCATCAAACACATTTTTCTCCGCACTGGTAAAGGGCTGTGCATTGAAGGCCTGTATTATTCCACCTTCAGGACAAAAAGGGAGTAGCCTTGCAGTCACATTTGATTGGCTGACTACAGATACTTAGTGCACCTGGTAATTTTGTCAATATTGACGTCGATCCAACGATTCTCCTTCTTGGTCCAGCACGTGATGCAAACGTGTCGGATCTGGGAATGTTCATAATAAGAAAGACTTCTCAGTCAGATTCTAGCTTGGTAGACTCTGCAATGCACGTGTGTTAAAAATCAGCTTGTGTTGGTGGAATAATTTTCATGAGCTGCACTTTAGACAGATCCATTCTTAGATCATTGACACTTTCATAATAGGGTATTGGAAGTGAAAGTGAATTGTTCAATCACCTTAAAAATTGGCGAATATGTGGTCTGTTAGATGTTGTGCTGGAAATTTGGAAGAATCCATAGCTTGGGGTGCTCTACAAGGTGTCTCTTTTGCTCTTCAATGGAACTGTGAAAGAATGGAAAGGTATGCGAGCTCGTGGCAGATATAATTAAAAATATCTAAATTGTGTACCCTTCCCAAATGCCACCCAAATCTGTGCTGGTGAATGCTGCTTTATCAACATAAAGAATAAACCCACCGTGTATCACCGTGCTCACCATCACATTCTGAGCACCATTTTGTATGTTGGAGGCGAAGTCTATACACAGGAAAAGCAATGTGTCAGCCTTTTCATGATCACATACAAACATTGAGATATTGATGTTCTTAGATATTAATTAACTGATTGTCCGCTGGTGATGTATATTTCTTTACTTGGTGGGTGATCACATCCCGGGATCGCATGCAGCCACAACTTCACTGAGGAGGGAAAATAACTCTTATCTCGGGTGGCTTTTTTGAAGATGTAATCATTGTAGGTCCCACAACACGTGTATTCGTTGACAGTCAAGGAGCCTGTGTAGGTTAACCAATCATTTTTTAATATAACACAAGTTATTATGATATCTGATCTCATCAGCAAACACGAGACGCTGAAACAATGTTGGCTTAAGGTTGGTCCAGCGTCGTAGACGGTGGACCAACCTTGTTAATGTGGACTATGTTTATCCGTATAAAATGAATATGTGTCAATGACAATATTTGTACCCGAAGTGAAAAGGGTTGATAACCCCACTGCACATTGACACCCTTTGTGTGTGGGAGCCGCATGCTAATTCTGAATTATGTGTAATGCAAATTAAAAAGTACTGTTGTAATTGCAAATATAATATATCCTGTGAGATATTCGTTAGGTGGTGCTGTCCAACATAGGTTATATAATATCTGCTATAAAAACACTATCGACTGACATAGGCCAATGTGACATAGAGTTTTTATCCGATCGACTTCAAACCTTGCCACAATGAACCTTAGGTATTGAGATCAGTTGTTATGCCTTGCTTAAGAGATCGGGAGAGTTTAACCGGACTAAATCCGGCTTTCAGTGTCTCCAAAGAGAGGTAACTTCAAAGAATGGTATCTCTGTTGAATGAGGGATTGCCAATTTTTCTTTTTTAATTTTTCTTCCATTTTCAGAGGCTGATCATTTCTCGACTTTTCAATATTTTGAAATTTATTTTGTACCATAATCACACGCACAAGCACGTTAACCACATGTTTGTATGATATGTTTATCTATTATATATTCTGCAAGGGAGTTTTTAATTTTTATATTACTTGAATGGTGTGTGATAGCATTACATATCGGTTTTTAAATGCTACATTTGACAATTACAATAAGCGTTGCAATTCCATTCAAACACAAAACGTCGACTCAACGTTGTTTTGATGTTGGACCAGCGTCACAGACAGCATTAAGTCAACAAATAGCCAAGTCACTGTGTTTACTCGACCCTTTGAATGTCCTTCCATTTGGCAAACAAATATATATATATCTATTTATAAGTACAAAAATTGAGTGGGGACTTCTTATGTCTGAAATAGGAAGTCAGAATTCTAAAGTCTAAAGTCTAAAATTCCAATTCTAATTGACTGCCAAAAAACCTGCCGGCAAAATTCGAAGCAATTTTTCACAATATAGATAACCGAAAACATGCAAAATTCCCACCAAAAAACACAGCCTAAACATTATTGTTACTTAAAAATGTACAATTCCCCTCTAGTATATAATTGTCATTGCCATTGCGGTGATGTATCAGCTAATAAGTATATAAGTATAAGTATAAGTTTTATAAGTACAAGATGGCTGACATGGTATGTGGTGTGGTTCTATTGCTCATTGATAACTCAACAAAAAAACTATTATTATAACCTTTTTTCTTAACTCAAATGTTATAAATAGTTTAATAAAGAGTCACTGCACTGATTGCTTACTACGTAGATGTGAATAATACATGGAATCGATTTTAAAGAGGAGAAGTTCATCAGAATCATCGGGACTTGACACGTCATTGGCAGAGAAAGATAATAGCGGTAAACCTCAATACAAGAAACATCTAACTGTACGTTCGCGCTCATTGAGTAGGGTACACACACTGACCAGTGATAATATGTCGGAAGCCATCAATATGCAAGTCATCACTGACCAAATCAACTCATTGAAAACACACTTTGATTCCAAATTGGACTGTATAAAAAAAGATATCAAGATGAATTTAGCTAAAGAATTGAAATCACTGAGGGAGCACTTTATGAATAATGATGTATGGCGTTATGCAATAAATGAACTGATATCACATACAGAACAATGTTTACAAACACAGGTTAAAATTGACGAAGTCTATGAGAAAATATGTAAAACTATATAATAGGAGAAATGAATCGCAGTGGTCAATATACTGAGGCATCGTCCTTTTCTAAAAAACGTCATAAAAAATATAAACCCCATTGGAATAATTGTTTGACAAATATGTGGAAAGATATGCATCGTAAAGAAAAGAATTATAGAAGATATAGAGGTGAAGCCAATGAAAAATATCGTTTAAAATCTGTATTCATTCAGTAACAGAAATGTTTTGACAAAGCCCTTAGAACGACAGAACGGAAATATAATTATGATATGTTGAACCATATTGATAATCTTAATGTTAATAATCCTCAAGATTTTTGGAAACACATAAAACATCTGTGGGACAGGAAAAGTCGAATTCCGCTAAAAGTCTATAAAGATGGTGTTTTAAGTTCAAATGAGCAAATTGTAACTAAGACTTGGCATGACGATTTAAAAAAATTATATAGCAATAATGAGAACTTAGAAGGTGATGCTGAGTTTTATGACAATGCTGTTGACCACAAGTGTGTTTTGGAGAATATGATGAGTTCGCCTGGTTATATTAGTAATGAAATGATTAATAATCCCATATCATTTGATGAAGTAGTTAACTGCATCAATCGTTTGAAAAACGGTGAAACACCCGGAGTCGATTTAATCCCAAATGAAATTCTTAAAACACACTCTGTAGATATCTTACTGCACAGATATATCACATTATGATTTGACTCTGGTTGTACTCCGTCAATATGGTTGAAATCAATAATTGCACCTATTCCTGAAAATGCTGCCAATGATCCTTACCTCCCCCTTAATTATAGGGGAGTCAGTTACTTTCATCAATCAGTAAATTGTACACAATGCTGTTAAATAACCGTTTTACAAATTATTTGAAAGGTTTGGGATTTATTCCTGACGAGTAAAATGGTTTTAGAAAAAAACTATCATGTAACGATATGTGTATGTAATTTCTAGTATAGTTAGAAACAGAATTAGAAATAAAGAAAATACATTTGCAGCTTTTATTGACTTAGCCAAGGCTTTTGATGTGGTCCCAAGGGAATTGTTACTGTATAAACTACTATTAAACAATGTTGATGGTAAGTTTTATAACTCTATCAAGTCCATATATACTGGAACTGAATCACAAGTGAGAGTAAATGGTTTGCATACTGATTTTTTTGATGTAGCAACGGGTGTTAGACAAGGTGACGTATTATCACCATTGTTATTCAACTTTTATACAAGTGATTTGATTACTGAACTTAATAACTGTAATTGTTGCATAAATATAAACAATGTTAATATTTGCTCGCTCTGTTACGCAGATGATCTTGTTTTAATGTCACAAACGTTAACATCAGAAGGTCTACAAAAAATGCTTAAATGTGTTGAAAGATGGTGTAAAAAATGGCGCATGAATGTTAATGTTGAAAAGTCAAAAATAGTGTATTTCCGTGGAAAGCGGGTGCGACTTAGTAATTTTATGTTTTAGTTTGGTGAATCAAACTTTGAATAT
The DNA here is from genome assembly GCA_964017125.1 of Flabesymbios commensalis. Taxonomy (NCBI): domain Eukaryota; kingdom Metazoa; phylum Annelida; class Polychaeta; order Terebellida; family Flabelligeridae; genus Flabesymbios; species Flabesymbios commensalis. Next base: position 32,336,577 of record OZ024911.1, on the reverse strand, counting down.
GTTTGTAAGTATAAATACCTGGGAATATTACTTGATGAATTTATAGATTTTAACAGTTGCGCAAGTCACTTAGCAGACTCAGCCAGTAGGGCTTTAGGAGCAGTAATATCGAAGTTCCGACAATTCCGTAATGTTGGCTTTAAAACGTTTGATAAATTATATAAAGCGATGTTTGTACCAGTTATGGACTATGGATCAGAAGTTTGGGATTTCAAAGAATTTGAGCAGTGTAGTCGAATTCAGAATCGAGCAACTTGTTTTTATTTGGGTGTGCACAATAAGGCTCCTATAGCCGCTCTACAGGGAGATATTGGCTGGATTTTACCAAAATTTGCTGATACTATGGAACCGCTTTTTGACTCTTGATAACACACGAATTACAAAACACGTTTTTGATTGGGAGTACGGTTTACAATGCCTAGATAGCTGGTCTGATAATGTCAGAAGTATACTGAACCTAATTAGTTTAAATAATCAATATAACAATCGATTAAAGATTGATCTGAACGTAGCCACTACTCTACTTATCAATAAGATGGAAGATGCATGGCGTGTCAATGTCTCACTTAAACCTAAGTTAAGATCTTACATTATTTTTAAAAACTCATTTGGTGAAGAAGAGTATCTGACCTGTTTACCCTCGCAAGCTAAACGATCACTCCTTTCTCAACTAAGACTGGGGATTCTCCCCTTGGAAATCGAGGTCCGTGATTCCGAGGTATAGATTTAGAAAATAGAATCTGCAAAATGTGCAATAATAATATTGAAAATGAATGTCATTTTCTTTGTGAATGTCCGTGTTATCAAGATTATAGGGAAACTATACTACTATTAAACCACCATGGTATTTCAGCTGCCACTCCAATACTTGACATGTTTTATTTATTTATGTCTTCAAATGTAACAGCCTTAGCCGAATATATCTGTAAGGCTTGGGAGAGGAGAAACACCACCATGTACCATTTATACAGGACTTAGCCATTTTACCAATGTCACATAATTATGTCAATATTTTTTTCAAGTGACATATAAGCCCGATTGGGCTGGGTACCTATTTCGTTGATGAAATATGAAATAATTATGAAATGTGAAATATGTACATGTCACTATAATAAATATATACAATACAATACAAAATATATGTATGCCATAGTAAAAACTACAGCATGGAATGCGTGATTGTTTAAAGATATATTCAGCTAGCTCATAAATGATATTACCATGATTACCTGATTACAGAAATAAGTTTTAAAATCACGTAATACTGCAGCCTTTGGAGCACTACCTGTATGTTTCGTGCGCACGTGGCCTATGCAAATCGTCTTCCTATGTATATGGAACAAAATCACAGCATCTGACCTATGTGAAAATTGGCCGCAATAAAAATACCGGTACTCATAATCATGATCATAAATAACCATAATCATAAAATTTATATAGCGCCGATTCTCATATAGATTCATAGACGCTTTAATATCGGTTGCATGATACTTCACATGAAACGGCTGAGGGCCTTACGGAATAGGTAAGTTTTTAGCTTTCGCTTAAAATTATCCAAGCTCATTTGGGCTCCCTCATTGCGGTCAGCAGTTCATTCCACAGTCGAGGAGCGACAAAAGTCTTTGTGTTTGAATAAGGTTGAGTGAGCATCACTGAAGTTGAAGATCGTGTTGCACGCTGTGGCAAGCGCTCCTGGATCATGTCGTAAATATAGCGAGGAGCTTTCCCCTGGATAGCCGTGAATGCCAGTATTATTACCTTGTATTAAATACGTTGACTCGCAGGTAGCCAGTGTAATTGCATGAGCACAGGCGAGATGTGATCATAGCGAGGGACACAGGCTATTACTCTGGCTCCGGCATTCTGTACCCGCTGGAGCCTTGCAACCTGGGATGATGGTAGTCCAGCGCGGAGCGAGTTGCAATAGTCGAGACGAGATAGTACCAGTGCTTGAACCAGTTGTTGCGTAGCTGTCACTGTTCAACAGCTCCTTATTCGGCGATTGCAGAAAAGCCAGTAGTTACAGATTTTACATAACTTTGTTATTTGTTGATTCATGCTCATACTGCTGTCAAAATATACCCCGATATTCCTAGCGCATGAATTCGGCTCTATATCGCAGTCGCCGATTCTAACGCCTTCAATGTTCACCTTGGTGATGCGGGATGGAGCAAAAAACAACAAATTCAGTTTTGTCATCATTGAGTTTAAGTCTATGTGCGAGCATCCATGCTCGTATTTCAGCGATACAGGCTTTGATCTTAGCCAAGGCAATTTCACAGTCTTGCTCATTCGTTATGCTGAACGACACATAAACTTGTGTATCATCGGCATATAATTGATAGTTGACGCCATGCTTCGAGGTGGTTCATCAATCGAGTTAGAACCACACGTTCCAGGACCTTCGACACAAAAGCTAGGCTTGATACTGGTCTGTAATTTTTTAACGTGTTGTGGTCCAATGAAGGTCTTTCAGCAGTGGGGTGACCAGTGCCCGCTTGAATGATGATGGGACAGTTCCTGTCGACATAGACAGATTTACTGTGCTTGCTAATGATTCAATATTTTCTTTGAGAATTTGGGTTGGAATGGGATCGAGACCACATGTCTTAGATGGTGATCGCAATATGACACGTTGGATTTCATTCTCGGATGCCTCGTCGAAAAATATCAGTTGGTGTTTAGGTGGTGCTGTTTGTAAATTCTCAGCACCATAATCACTGGTTGCAGCGAGTCTATCCAGTCCATCACGAATGGTTTGAACATAACTGTCAAAAAATTTACTGAAGCTATTGACCACTTCTTTGATGGAGTCCATTTTAGGCATATGTGAGATATTCCCACGACCAAACAGACCTTACATGGTCCTGAACATCAGCTAGCCATCACGACCGCACTCCTCAATCTTGTCACAGAAATGCCTGGGTTTTGCTGTGATTAGCATCTCTGGTCTTTGAACTTTGTGTGATCCGATGGAAGCTTTGTGTTCCGCCATTTTCTCTCTCTGCGCCTCTTTTCACGCTTCGCCTCTCTGATCTCATCACCATACCAAAGTACAGTTGGTCGTACTTTAACAGTTTTTGTAAGAATGGGAGCATGTTTATCAAAGATAATATAAAGGGTTTTATTGTACTGTTCTGTCAGATCATCAGCATTGTAAGCAGGATACAAGACTAGCGGTGATGATATAATATCCTGATGTACATGTATATTGTTTCTGCAGATGTCTTTAAGTTTTCTGTAAGATAGTTCCTTAGTCGGCCAAGATGGCTTTAATACACTGATGCCTAAATGAACCCGTTATGATCAGTCATAAGAGTGGACACCTCCATGTCCTGAACAAAATCATCAGATGAACGAGAAATAACTAAGTCTAATGTGTGACCATTTACATGTGTTGGGCCAGCCACATACTGATGGAGATTTGCATCATCCAAAATGGAAGTAAATTTCCGTTTTGGAACATCTTCAGAAACAACCACATGGATATTAAAGTCACCAAGAGCAACAGCTTTTGTTGGTGGTTGCCTTGATCTCGAGCAGGTCACAAAAATCCGTCAGAAACCCAGCAAATGTGAGTCCGTTTTCTGCTGAAGGAGGGGGGGGGGGCGGTAAATTATACACCTGAAAGTTTGAGGAAAATTGCTAGCAATAAATAATTGATGTGCATGGAGCATATCATTGTTAACGACTCTTTGTGGTGTGCGTGTCCATCGATATGCGATGCCCAATTTTGATGTCTAAATTTGATAGTGGACAATCAAAACATGTGATAACTATAATTTGACTATATCTACACAAAAAACATCTGATAAATCTGGCATTTTACATATGATAAGGATCTACATAAAATGATAAAGCTTTTGAAGTTTAAGCTTGGGCTGTGCTGAAATGCTTATGTCTATTTTTTGGGCTGGAATTGCTCACGCAATTCCCAGCTTAAAAAAGAGACGAAAATGTTGATTTATGAAAATAAACATATCGTAAATTGAGTTACTTTATTTGCATGGGCATCCATCTACCACAGACATATATATAATTTTAACCCTTTCAGCGCGGAGACCGTCTTCGTACGTCATAATATGACGTCTGTAGACGTCAGATTCTGAGTTATATAGACGGTCCCGGCACTGAAAGAATCAACATATTTATGATGGCCGTATACCCATAACATAGGTATTCAAATATTGGAAAAACCTTTAGGTTTCCATGGTTCCATGAAAATATTTCAGCGCCTTTAGGGTTAATTATCATTTATTTTGGTGTGAAACATGTTTGAAACCGTATATTATACGGCCTACACAGTAATAGCAAAGACCATGTACAATAAGACAGTCAACTCTCCCCAAAACGTGAAATCGCTCTCAGTGCTGTCCCCCGGTATTGGGAGTTGGAACTAATGCTTTTGCCATCTATCAAGTATGATTTTACCATATTACGACGAGTAATTATAACATTGATCCTATTAAAAACAATACATACTTCACATCAAAAAAATCAGAAAAATAAGTATTGACGGAGGTTTACTTCTATTTTTCATCCAATAATTTGTTGGTTAGTTATCAATACTTTTTAATTGTCTTCTTCCCTTTGGTACTTCAGGGGTTGATGCGCCCGTATAAACAAGTATGCATATTCATTGTTTACAAACAACAGGTGACGCCCTGGTAACACGAGACATCGACTCAATAATAGTGTAATGCTGGCCTAAGTTTTGTAATGCTGGTCCAGCATCACCCATCTTCCCACACAAGGCTCGCTTCTCCCGAGGTCGTAGACCGAGGCCTTGCTGAATCAGTGTCAAAACCATCTATTGGAGTGGGGACTTTCAAGAAAGATTTTTTCTGTTTGACCCAAGTTTGACCTCTGGCATGAGTGCTGCTTTAATGCAGGGCCACTGTCTACGACGCCGGCCCTGCATTAAGCAGCACATGTCTGGTGGGCGAGAATTTCAAAGGAAGTATCACAGACAGCTCCCACCACATCTCACCAGACACGAGACGTTACATGCGGCAGGGTTGGATTAATGTTGAGCCAATGTCGCAGACAGTGGGACAACATTAAGTTGCATTTGGTTGAAAAATGATTGAATATTCAATATCTAAATCATCCTCCCTACCCCAATAGATGGATGATAACACTGATTCAGCAAGGCTCGGTCTGCGACCTCAAGAGCAGCGAGCCTGGCTGTCAGGAAGATGGCATTACCCCATCATTGGTTGATCTTCTCGTATCTGCTGGCAGGTGACATGGGTGCAAGGGTAGATACGGGCAAAGAAAACCAAGATAAGGGCAATGCAAATAATATATATTCCATATAAATATTATTACTATATATTATAGTCTAATGACATGGATCATTTGTCATGTTTATCATTCGGAATATACCTGAACATAAATGCTTTGTTGATATAAAGCATGTTACTGTTACTGCTGATTCTGTCACAGAATTAGCTCATTCAATGCTGAAATCATTCACGCCACAAGCGGGTATGACCATTGAGAAAGAGAATATTTTTGTATAATATTATATATCAGTGGATATCTTTGTCGCAAAGTGTCGCGATCTGCATATGATCAATGTAAAGTAATTTTGATGCCACTAATAAATTGCATACAGTCTCTAAGAAGCAATATTTGAATATTCAAGGTGTGGGGCTTTTGTTTCACATCAAAACTTAATACAATTAATTGGTTCAAAGGAGCGAATTTTCGGAAATATACCTGAACACATTCTACATAGGAGTCACAACAGAGATCAAATTATTACCATCATCAAAGACACTAAATCACGTGCAAGTTGTGAGTGTTTCACGTTAATATTACATATTTATGTCCCCATTCGGCTACACCATGTACTGCGGGAAAACAATGAACACCTTATTACCAGTAACGGCAGGAGAAATAGAAAATTAATAAAATTCAACTAGAAATAAATTGTGTCATGAAAATGAACGTGTCTTGTTTTCAAGATATCAGTACACGGTACTGCTAACGCTCCAGTCCTCAGTGACATTGATGGCAGTGGTCCGAGAGAGAATGCTCACATATTATAATTTTAAAATATTGTTTTTGTGTTCTAAATATATTTTTTTTTAATAAAAAAAGTTTGAATCAAAATACACGTCTGCCAAGTTATGGTTGTCACCAATGTTTTGCCCCGATCTCCTTTGTGGTCGTTCCAAAAATAAATATTGCAGAGATAACGTCATAACTGTCAAACCTAGAAAAACATTATTTTTTATTTGGAGGCTAAAGTGGTGACATTATCACTTGTTTTATATGATGATACACTTGCTAAAGCGTAGTTCCAACTCGCGATAAAAGGGGACAGCACTGCACAATGTATTACACGTATTTGTATGGTGAAATCCGTAAGTTGATCATCTTATTGCACATGGTCTTTGGTAATAGTCTGGAAGCCAAATTGAGAAAAGACGCTTATTTAAGGTTTTCGTGTGCATGAAGTATATATTTACATATTTGTTATCAACGGAAAGGTAAAGATCTCAAGAATACGAATTTGCCTGTTGTAGAATTTTAAAATGCGCCTTTTTAACTGAATTTGCCTCTTAAAGCTACCCATAATGCTTTTCTTCATAATTGTTCATTTTACCTTGTTACATTTCAACCGTAATCTAAATTTGTATAGCGTGGTATATATAAATATAAATTCCCACATTTTGTTCCATTTACATAAATAAACCTACTGGCTATTATTCTTGTAACAAAAAGAATGTTTTTCTGTGACGGTAACCATGGTAACGCAGCCCCTAGAAACCATTCCTCAAACTACTGATGGCAACATGATAAAAACAGTGTAAAACTTTATCTGATTTTCTATAAGGTTAATTTTGCCAGTTTTGAGCTTATGAAAAAACTATCGATCAACGACTGTGGTCACGTGATATATTCTATGTGAGAAGAGAATTACTACTGATACAACCATTCAAGACTGAGCCAAAACAACGAAATTGCTATAAATGTTATATGACTATCGTCGAGTGATTAAAATGTATTACAGCTCATTTGACTAATCCTTTTGCCAGCAAGACCATACATGAGTGTGGAGATTAATGAAGAGAGGTGTATAAACCTATGTAACTGGAAAAATGTTTTCAATGTACAAACACTGTCACACAGAGGTCAATCAAGGTCATAATATCGGAAGCAATAAATTGAACATTTTTTGAGAATTGCTGTTAAGATTCAGATTGCGTTGAACTAAAATACAAAATAAAGGTTTCATTTGCACGTCATGACATCGAACTACATGTATATGCTACTTGGCTGAATAGACATGCAGTGCGCCAGCTCAATTTGACACTGATGTGACCTTGATATGACCTCGACTTATACTTATATAGAGAGAGTCCCTGTTGTGCCAGTTCAAATTTACTAGTCAATTGTATGTGTCTACAATGCCCATTATTAATGTTATAGCACGGCTTCCATAAGTGTCCAGTCTAACTACAGGAAATATCGTCATCGACGTAAGTAAATAGGCGTGATGCCTCAATACTCCTGGCTCTGTCATAGGACCCCGTATACAATGAAAGAGGCAGAGACTTTGACTTTACATTCATGTACTGGGGTCATGTGGCTATCGAAATAACCAGGGTAGACTTTTAAAAAGTTAGACCTAAAGTCACAGGAAGCAAAAATGCAAAATAGCCGCCAGGCACACGTGAACAATTCGTGATTGATCATAACTTTCAAAGAAAAGCACCTAGAAGATTCATTTTGGTTACCACACCTAGGTTTTTAGGTATGAGGAATTCAAACAAAATATTAACAAAAAACCTCAAAGCAATACAATGTACAGAAATCCAAGATGGCCGCCACACTAACATGAAAAATCTATGTCTGCTCATAACTTTTTTTTAAATGCACCTAGAAGATTGATTCTGGTGTCTACACATAGATTTGTAGGTATGAGGAATTAAACAAAAAAAAAAAAAAAACCTCAAAGCAATACAATGTACAGAAATCCAAGATGGCCGCCACGCTAACATAAAAAATGTATGTCTGCTCATAACGTGTTTTTTAAATGCCCTTATACGATTCATTCTGGTGTCTACACATAAGTTTTTATGTATGAGGAATTCAAAAAATCTAAATCAAAGGTTTTAACACAAGCAAATGTGCAGAAATCCAAGATGGCCGCCACACTAACGTGAAAAATCTATGTCTAATATGAAAATATATGTCTGCTCATAACATTAAAAAAAGTTCGCCTAGGATATTAATTTCGATGTCTACACCTAGTTTTTATTTGTGAAGAATAAAAATAATATTCAACTGAATTTGCAGCAATCCAAGATAATCATCACCATCTGAGCTAAATCCACCTACTTTATTAGCATTTGAATAGGTCTACTCAGAGGTTTTCATTACCGTTCCATCAATTTTGCATTGAATCAAAGTCATATTGATTTCAATATTCAAAGATTCATAGATTTTAATTAGTTAACACAACAACAAATAATAAATCCAAAAGTTTAAGAAAAAATCACTAATATAACAAAAAGTAGTTTGCAAATTAGATGACTATGAGCAAGAACAGATAAGGCATAGAATATAGGCCTACAACTCGAAATGTTGTAAATTGACCAAATTAAATGTTACCTGTGATAAAAACTATGCAACACACACCAATAAAAACATATCAATTTATAGATTAGCATCTCGTCTATATTTTAAACTATGTTTTTACCCTTAACTCATATATCCAAGGGTGTAGCCCTTCTGAAAATAAACCAGTCTCAGCCGTTTTTATTACATCTTAAACCATGTGTCGAGGGCCTATCATCACCACAATTTTCCACCGTCGCGCCACAGTCTCTAATTATGCACATTTTCAATGAGGCCTATGTTTTAAACAACACTGCTGTAGCTGTTTTTTGTTATTATTCGCAGTTGACCATCAATATAGCCATGACATGAACACGTGATGTTCCTTTCCCTTCCACCAAGCCTCTACAGGTGCGGATCCAGATAATGCTTTATCTTTCCAATTGTAGATAACTAGGCCTATTTCATTTGGCAATCTATTTAATGAAACAAAAAATATAAAATATTATTTTTTGCATTTCTGCACAAGAACTTCGATGCGACTAATTGCGTGCACATGTGTCACATGCCCCTATAGAAATTATAATAGTCTATAGCTCTATGATGATGATCAAAGCCACTGTTATCGTGTGGGCCTACATCTTAAATTCAATATTTCTTTTCAATGTGAGATAATTTTACGTATGATAAACGCTTACGCCTACAGTTCGACTGGGCCTCAAATCTCAGAGGTAGGTCTACTGGGTTCGAATCTCGGTAGGGCCGGATGCTTTGCATCGTTGATGTGCATAATGTGTACATGTACAATGTTGCAATCTGTTCAAAGACGTGTAATTCACAGTGCTACCGACGGTGCCATGTTCTATAAAGAACCCTTTCTGTTCAGGAACCCTGTCAACCGATCAATTTGAAAATGGGTTACAACATTGGTTACAACAGAGTCTATTGTAACCAATGTTGACTTAATGCCGGACCAGAGTCGTAAATGGTGGGCTAATAACTGGTTCAACGTCTTGCGTTTGCTGTTCTAATATATTTTCTCTTATTCAGTGAACAAATATAATAACGTTAATACAGATACTGAAAAAACTGAAATATGCAGTTTGAAACACCTTGCATTGTAGCCACAGTAACCAGTACAACTCTCTACAGTGCAAGCCCAGAAAACACAATACGCTGCACTAATGTGGTTTTAATGCTGGCCCATTGTCTAGGATGCGTGCGAAACAATAAACCACAATGGTTTAATGCGGGCCCACCGTTTATGACACTGAATCATCATTAAATCAACATTGTGTCATGCCTTGTTTACTGGTGTTCGACTGAAAACCCAGCAAACCCTAGACATTGCAACAATTCTGGGGTAAGGTCGGTCCACCATCTGTGACGCTGTCCAAACATTAATTTGACTTTTAATGACAAACGATGCTAGGGCCCTTATAAGCCAAAATGACCTTGATTTGACATATTTCCAATTTTTACATAAGTTTTTATTTTCATATCATTACTTTTGAATCCTAAAATTATGTGGCATAGAAATTGGTGTACATGTTGAAAAAAAATATTTTAAATATTATGTTATTTTAATTTTAGTCCCAATTATCATGATTACACTCCAATCAGTGATATTTGTTTCTATTTGCATTGTTGCCATGGAAACAGTCGCTATTACGTAGGAAATGTTGATACACTGTAAAAATCCTGACTATGAAAATTTCTGTCATCTACTTCATATATCCCGACGCATCTTCATTAAAACATTGTATTTGAGCTAGGACCATTGCAATATACAATATGCTATGTTGATATTAAAATAATTTGATGTGAACTACATGTCGTAGTGGAATAAATGTGCTGTATGAAAATCGCATTATTGCGAACTTGAGTGTTTAGTGAGGATTCACATTATTGCTAGCTTGCGCAAAAAAGGGGTTTAAAATTGGCGGTCACTGCAATCGTAGATGGTCATAACTGAGCAACCATTAGATGGATTTTCATGATCTTGGTGTCTATGATTGCCTTGACCTTCCATAATTGTAAAATATTTACAATTTGATTAAGCACCTCGAAAAACACTATAATAGCCATGCACCAAAACATTAAAATCCTCATAGTATTACATTTTGGGAGTTTTAGAGCTCTGACCTTGATAAAAATGCTTGACCTTGACCTTAAACCATTTTACCACCTTTCCGGTTCGATTCAGCACCTCGAGAGTATGTCCCCAAAACATTAAAATCAATGTAATAGTCCCTTAGATATGGTTAAAAATATGGATATAATGAGTTTTAGAACTCTGACCTTGATAAAACAACACATGACCTTGACCTTCAATCATTCCAAAACCTTTGCCATTTCATTCAGCACCTCAAAAAAACATACGAGATACCAAAATATTCAAATCTATATATTAGTCACCGATATACGGAGAAAATACATTATATTATAATTAGAGTTTTTACATCAGTTACATAGAAAGTAATGGAAATATAAGCAGTTTTTAATTAATGACTTGGTAGCCATTTTTGATTAATGCAAATTAACCTTATTTGGGCGTGGACTTGGAGGATTTTATATTTCAAAGCATGAAAAATATGAATCCATGTAGATAAGAAAATGTTGGAAGTCCTGTGGGAGTGTATATGTAGGCTATTCATATGCAGATATGATACCGTTTGTGTATTCCAAGTCAAGGTATGGATTGATATAACATGTCAGGAGAAAATTAATGCTTGTTACCATGGAAACAACCAGTAACCTCCCACAACGAGTTACCTATACATAATAAAACTATAAATAACGTATTGTATTCTAAAACATTATAAAGTAATAAGATGAAATCAGAGTAATGCCGGTATTTTTTATGGAACCAATGAACGCTACGCATCACGGTGGCATATGTGTATTGTTGATAGGGATACCGTTGCCATGATAACGATCACACTATGTTTTTATTAATCCGTTTTAGAAATCGAATCCCCTTATATTAGTTATGTTAAAAATAAAAAATGAGGATGCACGAGTGATTATGATCATACTCCGTCCATGTTGATGACAGTGGACACTTGAAAGAGCTGTATGAATATATAACGCGCTGGTGCATTATGGGAAACTTCAAGGGGTAAATTCGGTGAAAAAGGCGCATTTTAAAAATCTACAACAGGCAGATTCATAATCTGAAGAGTTTTACATTTCCAGTGATACCACATATGCGAATATATATTGCATGCACACGAAAAGTACAAAAATCGGATTTGGATTCCTGACTATAATACCCCTATGCAGTAAATACGACACGTTTAACCAATGCTGGTTTCATGCTGGGCCACCGTCTGCGACGCTGGACCGGCATTAAACAAGCACTGGTTAAGAGCGTCGTATTTACTGATATAGTCAGCTTCCTTGATGAACGGGCGGACAAAAGCTCCAAATTTGGCACGGTGCTTCACAAGGACTTAATAAAAAGATCCATCAGTTGAGCCATCGCAAATTTTCCACTTCTTTTGCACAATCTCGCAATATCCTAAATGGCCACCATTTCACCCATGAAATAACCAGAATAGTCAATAAAATCACGTTATTGTGAGAAAAAAAACAGTTAAATGACAATTAAATGCAATTGTACTTTTAATATTATCACATATTAAACTTACTTAATAGAAAAAATGATTTTTTATGTCGCAAACTCTAAAACTTCACCCATGAAATAAACAGACTGAACAATACAATTACGTTCTTGTGGGAGATAAACAGATACTTGACAATTAAATGACATATTCATTCTAATAGTATGACATATTAAAAAATATTAAATATCAAGGATGATTTCTATGATCGCCACTCTACCCATGGAATTAACCACAGTGGTATATAAAAGTACTTTCTTTGTGGTAAATATTCAGTTGAGTGATTAATAAACATATATCATTTTAAGAACGCAGTATACACTAGGCATGTTAAAATAGGTATAGCAAAACCTAGTAATAAAAAGAGCACACTACTCGACAATAGCCCGCCGCCATTACTGAACTTGAAGTTATTGCGCCCACAAGTTCACATTATTGACATAAAATGCAAAAAATCGCAATAAATCTGCCATTTTACTTTATCAAATTTTCCAAACACTTTTACCCCAAAACGCCTGTGGGAATTTTATTTTATGGAATTTCGCCCTGACTATGTTAAAAGCATTATTAAGCAGCTTCAATACATATTTGACGCAACATATTTTTAAATGATTCTTAACAAATGCTCTGAACGAAGCCCTTACCGTACAGCTGATAGTGGTTCCCCTTCCAATATGGGTCTTTATACTCTAGTTCAGCTCTGTAACAAATTTGGTGCATTTATCATAATTTGAACTATTTTACCAAAATATGACTCCGAAAACTGGTCATTAGCAACATGCATAACAAAAGATACATGAACAACTTTTCAAGTTATCGCGCCCACAAGGTCAAATTATTAACGTAAAATGCAAAAAATCGATTTTTTTTTAGCCATTGTCCAACTTGTCTGAGAAATACTTATCAGTGACATGCATAACAAATTTGAGCAGGATAAATGAAAAACTGTTCATGTTATCGCGCCCACAATGTCAAATTATTGACGTAAAATGAGAGAAATCGTAATAAATCGCCCGGTTTGTGTTTTTTCAGCTAGACAAAGTGACTGGTAAGCCATAAATAGGCTGGATATACTGTACTATTTTTTACCAATGATTGATATTGTATACTTGTAAATGTTATATCTGTCACTATAATAAAATAAACATATATATTATTGAACTTGTCGGAGAACTGATCATTTGTAGCATACATTATGACACATTTGGGAAGGATACATGAAAAACGTTTAAGTTATCGTGCCTACAAGTAAATGTTAACGCCGACGCCGACGACGCCGAATTTCAATTGCAATAGCCCACCTTTTCAGTTAGAATTAAAAGACGGGCTAAAAATGTCTTTTTCAAAAATGAAAAATATTGCAGATTACATGGGATGCTATATGGTATTATCAATAATTTAATGTGCACTATACGGTGAATGAAAAAGCGGATAGATGTTTTTGTTCACTTAGCCAGTGAGAAACAAAGCAAGGTTTGCCAAAATGCTGAAAGTGATGGAGGGAATGACTGTAGTTCACTGGAAAATAATTCTGCCAAAACTGAATCTCGATCTGCATGGCAACAAAGTTTTCCAAAAAGAATCACAAATTCCGCTCAAATGTATTTCAACACCAGACTAAGCTTTCACCTAAATTGATAAGGATGAACCTCTCGGAACTATCACTGTTTTTCCTTTTATTGTGTTTCAAATAACATGGCTGAAGATGCATTTAGTATTATGCCCCAGTTATTCTCATCGATACATAATTTTGCTATCAGGTGGGACAGAAATTCATGCCTGATATGTGAAGGGGGGGGGGGGGTCGAATTGCATAATATATATTATCCAAAACAAGGAAAGAAAATTGTATCGCCATCTTCAATACTCTAACATGTTTAAGGCAATACTGCTTTTGTGAAATACCCAAAGTGATTGTTCTATCCATGTGTGACATTGCTTCATCAATGTGTTCATCTATTGCTCTTCTTCAGTTCAACACCATGTGTAAAATGTGTTTTGTGGCAGTTTTCTATAAATATATATCTGCACGGTCTTGTTTGATCACGTATATGTATGTGTACTTGGGGACCGGGTATAGCTTATTGCTGTGCTATAAAAATGAAGAGCGGGGGATAGTTGAGCTGGAGCTGCCATCTACATTGAATATACCTAACACCATCTTGACTAAAACGCATACAAGTATAATTAGCCAGAGCCTCTTATAATTATTCTAGAAGTCTATTATTATATAAATAAATATGTATTTAATAATATGCTATTGGAAGTTGATTCTGTAGTAATACACAACCAGTACCAGACTGACTTGCATCACAAGATATAGTGATAGGTTGCTTTACATCATAGTATTGTAGAACTGGAGGATTCATAAGCATTTGTTTAAGTTTTTCAATTGCCATCTGGTGTTCATTATCAAAATGAAACTTGAAACTTCGAACTGATGATTCTTTTACAAGATTTCGCAAAGGTTCTGTTAAAGAAGACAAATCTTTTAAAAATTTGCAACAGTATGTTACCATACCGAGAATTGTGCGAGCATTATCAATAGATGTAGGCAACGGCAAATTTTTGATACAGAAAACTTTATCCGGATCAGGTTTTACACCTTCATCAGTTAGTTAATGACAACTGATTGGCAGAGTTGAAGTTTCCCGAGGCCAAATTTGACATTATATAATCGTGCTCGTCGTAGTATTTCAAACATAATTTGATTGTGTATTGCTACTGTTTAAGCATGAATTAGTAAGTCATCAAAAATCACTTCAACCCCTTCAATGTCACCAAAAAATTATATCATAGCTCTTTGAAATAATTCAGGGGCAACATTTATCCCCATAGGAAGACTTGTATATTTATACCTTCCAAATTGCGTGTTCAATGCAGTCAACAATGTTGAAGGCTCATTGATACTCTCGTAGCAAAGCTTTATTCAGGTTTCTGAGGTCTATAGTTACCCTTACATCAATGTCCGGACCTTCTTTTTTTTAGAACTGTGTGAAGAGGAGAACACCATGGTGCTGGCATTCCCACCGGTATTTTTTCTATAATACCAATTTTTTCAAGCGATTCCAGCTTTTTGATGCACGGGCTCCCTAAGGGGGGCAGGAATAGGGCGTGGCGGGCTTGCTACAGTGGGTATATCTGGATTTATTTTCAGGGAATATTCTCCAGGATTTTTTCCTACACCTGAAAATACATCTGAAAAATCATTAATAAATTTTACAGCAGAATCATATTTACAATGTGCATTTGTAATAATTTTCTTTGAGCCCTCATTATGTACAATTACTTTTTGTTTCACATTTTTCTTTAGAATTTCATTTTGTTTTACATTTTGCATTTCACTTTCATTTTGATTCACATTCATGGATTTTTTATTGTTTATCCTTCTCACCAAATTTAATCTGAGACTCTCAGCTAGTGACAACACATTTGGTACATTACGATCTACAACTTCACATATAATGCATGTCAAGATTAGACCTGTGAACAATTGGTAATTTTACAATACCATCAGTACATATTTGTTGACCTGAAAAAACATATAATTACAGTATTACTTTGTAAAAGTGGTGGTTTTTCTTTTAATGAGTCATAACACTTCTTGATATTACACTTGCATCGGCGCCAGTGTCAATTTTAAATTTCACATCACCATGTTTCAATGTACTGAGAGTTACATCAAAATTATGCTTACTAGTATCTATGATTTTATCACTTTCAATTAGATATATATACATATCACTATCATCATCATTGTTAATAATTTGATCAATATAATCATTCATGCCATCTGTTGGCAATTGTTCAGTTTTATAATGATGCACATTTTTTGTTTCTCTTTTAACCTTTTGCAATTGCTCGCTTAGATCAATTTGATCTTTATAACAGTCATTTTCATCATAATAATAATTTTTGTATTCACCATAGAAACAGTTACGATCAATGTTTTCTTCACCATAGTCTTTTTCACCATTATAATATAACCCTACATGGGAAGGTTTATTACCACTGTAACACATAGATGCAAAATGGTTATATTCAAAACATTTTTTGCATTTCAGTCCATATGCTGGGCATTGTCTATAACCATGACTACCTCCACAATTTTTACACTTGCGATAGTCTTTTACGTGTGTTTTATCATGTTGATTATCTCTGTTTGGCAAAGGATGTCTAGTATTGTCTGTACGCTGAAACGGTCCTCTATACGATGATCCACGAGACGAACCTCGAAACGACGAACCTCGAAACTGATGCGCTCCACCTCTGGCTCTGCCTCTACTGCGAGTATAATTAATGGATCTCTCTGTATTAGACCCACCAGTACCGTACAGCTCCATAGATTCTTTTTGTTGTAAATAAATGACATTTCTTTATTATATCATCAAGAGTTAAATCTTCTGACCAAAGTTTCTTTTTAAGAGACATATCACTTACACCATTTGATATTTGTACACAAAGCTGAGTATCTAAATTATCACCAAAATTGCAATTATTGGCCAGTTGTCTCAATGCAGTTATGTAATCTGATATGGTCTCTTGTGGGCTCTGGATTCGTTTCTGAAACCTCGTGATGTAGCCTTTCACAAGTTTCTTCGGTTGGAAATAGGCATCCAATGCTTTTATTACCTCTTTGTACTTTTTTTTATTCGCATCTGATAAGCCAAGACTGTTTTTATATACCTTTTGATACTGTTTTCCCATAGCATTCATCAAGATTGATATTTTTCTCACATCTCCTGCATCATCCAAATCTGCGGCAGCGAGGTAGAACAAAAATGCTTCTTTGAAATCATCCCAGGCTAGGTTTGCATCTTCCGCAACAAAAGTTGGTCTTTTCAGTCCTTCCATATTCGTTTAATATTTTTGACACTTTTTCAATAGTAGATGACTTCTAACACCATGTTATATATACGATTTAATCGCATATTACGGCTACAGTATTAAGTGACAACAACACGACATCTTGGATATTTCAGAACGAGGCTGAATATTTATTATCGGGATCATACGGTATTTCCATGATGCGGGGATCATTTATTGTAATACATAACATAGATGACATTGCTGTCGCTCAAACAATTATACATACTAGAACGTAAAAGACATGCAAAGATATTGGCCAGGCTTTGACTAAAAGCATTCATCGTTATTCTGAAACATCATAATCTGTGCTTTATTTGGGATATGAACGCATTTGCCCTCATTGATAGACTTAAATGGCATTTTTTGCTATTATTAAGTTAGGAAACATGGCTGATTGATTGATTGATTGATTGATTGATTGATTGATTGATTGATTGATTGATTGATTGATTGATTGATTGATTGATTGATTGATTGATTGATTGATTGATTGATTGGCAGGGGTGGATCCAAGGGGGTGGTTTTGAGGGTTTAACCCCCCCCCCCCCCTCGAAAAAAACTATAATCTTATTTAGGGGTTTCCTTATGGACTGGTTACATACTGAGGGACAACCAGTGTCCAATATGCCTTAGGTTGCAAGAGAAAGCCTTTGCCAATAAATTGCCACTAATAGTTTCTCAACGTTTTAGTGTGGTATCATGTGAGCTTAATAACTTATCAAAAGTTTGTAAAACACTGACGATGCAAAAAGTATTATTTTCAAGATTTTAAATTCCGATTATTTGTACATTAATCATCCGAAATGACTCATTTTGCTTTTTTGTCACTTGTTTTCTTTTTAATATGGTACATAGTGTACTTCACACAAGCCACAGTCAAAATAGTAGTTTTGTAATCCAAGATTGCGGACCAAGATGGCCGCCAAGCTGCGGAATTAATAAGAATCATTCCATACATCATTTCTTATCTACAATAGTACTGCAGGAGCTAGCTAAGGTTGAGTAGGACTGTCGAAATCCATTAGGCTTGACTGTAAAATGTAATTATATACTGTCTAGGCATAAACGGCAGAGGTCAATTGACACTAAGATGTGGTGAAAAGTCATAAAAATCAATACAAATTTAATCTTTGTTATATAGTCATATTTATACTCAAATTGTCGGAATTAAATACTGATTACTAATATATACTTATATTGCATGAAAAAAATGATATACACAAAAAATAGCACAAATATATGGGGCCAAAGGTCACAAAAATCAACAAAAATAAACTTTGATGTATATAATTGGCATTATGTATACTCGAATTGTCTGAAATTTAAGGCTGATTACAAATATATTACATTATATAACTAAAATATTATAAAAGAAGACATGCTATTTGTTAGTTGTAAAAATCCAAATCTTGACTCATATCGGGTTTACACTTGAATATGAGCATATAATCTACGTAAAACTCGCGGTTTTTCATTTTAAAACATAACTGCTGTGATCAAATTCAACTCATGTTCATCCACATTGAAACTTATACACGCTATCAGCGAAATATGAGTATGGTAGAGATTTCAGAGTGATACAAAATGTTGAGTACATTGTTTACACAGAGAAAGGTCAACTGGAAACTCAATCAAAATTGGTTAACCTCAGGATTATATATTATCATATATTACCATCCATTTATAGTTATAGGTTCAATGGATATATGCAAGTTTGTCTTTTTTTCAAAACGTACGTTAGGCAGCATATTATATGCTACATGATGTGTTTTAACACGTTATTAAAAACTGTAAATTGTATAGGCCTACATCTGTACATGTACATACACAGATACTAAAGCATGTGCTAGTCGGTTCCAGGAATATGCAATTAAAAGTATATACTAAGTGGGCCTAGCAATTAATTTAAAGACTATTTAATAATTTTGGAAAACATATTATTATTACTACTTAGGACCATCCATTTTAAATTACAGAAATGTCGAGTCAGAAAATTAACACTGCAGCAATTTTGACTCAGAGCTGCTACATTTTAACGTCATCCATAAATTATTATGGTCACACTAATCATATGCTAATTGAATTTCAGAATGTAAAAAAGCGGCTTTAAATCGATTTTGACAATCGTCATAAATAGAAATGGCCGCTATGACATCATTTTTTTGCGGTCAAGGTTTCCAATAATCCGAAACAGTCGTTGGCGATAAATCTTAACGATGGTGGACAAAGCAGCGGACTGATGTGCGCAATGCATGACAACAATATGCTATCAGCTAAAATTCGACTGAGACCTAAAAAGATTGATGTTATCTGATTTCTGAGTAGTATTTTTTATCATGTTTTCCCTTTGTAGTATAATCTAATCTAATAATAATAATATATTTATTTCGTACTCAGGGTACATGTACATGCAATAGAACAATAATATTTAAAGTGTAATTATGTGAATATATAGAAAAATCACTCGGTGCACAAAAGATCGATCCCAGATATTATGTCCTCTCGTGGTATGTTACCTAAATGTACATTGTTTCTTAGTGTCAATAATTGATTAATACAGGCTGATACAGCGACAACATCGTCAGCAGGCGTATCAAATTGTAATGAATGTTTGGACGTAGGTACATTATGGCGTGATATATTATACAGAAAAGATATATGGCTGACACTATTTGAAACGGCGGAGCTGCTGCCTTGCATTGTAAGATTATGACATATTTTTATTATTTCATTTTCAGTCTTAGCATTCTTATTTACAAAATTTACAAAACGTTTATGAAATTGAACATGTATGGGTTTAACATCCCACAATACAGGTAACATAATTTTATGAGTTTTATTAGGTAATCCATCAATACGCCTGAGACATTTCCTCCACGCGATATAACATGCCTCAGGAGCATTGGTGGAATAGTCCCAAAGTTGGGAGCCGTACACTGCCATACAAAATGAATTAAAAAGTTTTTGTTTTAACATTACCTTTGATAAAACCAAAGCTTGATAACAACTGATTCGTTCTCATATACAAATCATCAGTTGAGCGTTTTATACGTGAATTCATTATGTTAGGTCCTATAATAGTTCCTAGGTGACATTCTATACTAGTATTCGTTAATGTTTTTCCATCGAAACATATTTGTAACTTTTCAGATTTAGATGAACTGCCGGGAAAATGTATAAATTTACTTTTATCAGCATTGAAAATCAAGTCAAAGGTTTTTGAGAACTCGGAGCATATTTTCAGCATCAGCGACATAGCGTGTTTAGTGGGGGCCAACAAAACAACGGCATCGGCGTAGGCTAGAGCACCTGTAAAAATGTTTCCTATGTGGCATCCAATTCCTGACTTTTTAAGCTTAAGTAGTAGCTCATCTAAGTATATTCCAAACAGTATGGGTGATAATACACCTCCCTGTTTCACACCATTAGATATAATAAAAGTTTCAGAATGACAATGCTGCCATTTCGTACGGATACGCTGATTCAAATAGGATTTCATAATAAATTTAGTGTAATTAGGGCACACACCTTTTTTCATCAGTATTTTAAAGAGATTAATATGGTTAACTTTATCAAAAGCTTTACTTGCGTCTAAGAGAACTACATAAACATCTGATTGTTTTTTGTTATAGTGATTAATAATTTCTTCACAAACATATTAGTATATGCCCTTATGTTATTTCGTCGAATTTTTTGGTACATTTTTCCAAATTATATTTTTTAGAAAGATTATATGATAGTCTAACGGAAAAATATGGTTGGCATTTTTTTGGCGGCCATTTTGAATTATTGGCGGCCATTTTGATTTTTCCCTACACATAATCTATTTTTCTTCATATCTCGGTCAATAATGAACGGATTTTCTTTTTTTTTGTGTCTAAATATATGTTTTCATAGGCTTGGATGCCAGTGGGATATATAAAAACACCATAGGAATGAAATAATTACACTAAAATGACGTTTAGGTATTTCATTTATCTATTTTATATGTACTATATACTTTGAGCGGGAAAGCGATGTGTGGATATATATTATGTTGGTATAAATATAACAAACTGTGATCTATAAGTGTTGTAGTATATTAATGAACATTGATATAACACATTTTTGTATTTGTAGATTGTTAGAGAAATGTATATAACAGACCTAAAGAAATCATGGATGTTGAAAGACCGAACAAGAGACCGCGTATAATAGAGATTAAGTTTGGTTTATGTATTCTTTGTCAATCCACTAAAAATAATCACCTCCGCGCCAAACAAAAAGATGAAACATCACTACTTACGACTGAGCAGAACAGGGAGAATTTAAGTTTTTGACAATACGTGATAGATTAGGCGATATTACGCATGAACAGTTAAAAGAGAAAAAGGCAGTGTGGCATGTTTCTTGCTATTCTGACCTAACACCCAGCAGAGCTAAATTGCGCTACAACAAAGCTCTCAGCAGTCATAGGTCCAGCCCACTCAAGAAAAAAAAGAGGAAGACCAAGTGCTAAGAAAAATATTAATATCACACCATCTTGTACAGATACCAGATGTACTCGTTCTCAGATACCAAATTTTGAAAAAAAAAATTCTGCCAGGAAAAACAGTGTACACCGCTTGTAAAAGTTACTTCTTCGAACGTCGGTGTCAAAATGGCTAGCATTATACAAATGTGTGACAATAATCAATGGAGGGTGAACTATAGTGAACTGATAAATTCCACTGACGCACTATCTAGAGACATTATGTACCATCATTCATGTAAGACCACTCAATGGAAGAAATACTGTGTATCAAAACGTGAACGTATAAAAGTAAACATTGATAGTCAACAACAAAAAGTGTGTCATATATAGTTGCAGAAATACAGTTTTATAGCCATCTTCAAGAAGCCATCAATGCTGGCGACTTTATCCACATTACGGATGTTGAAAATGACTATCAGAATATCATGAAAGAACACCAACAAATGAATGTTGCGATTACACGTGCTTCCCTGAAAGCAAAAAATAAAACAAAATATTGATAATGTTGAGTTCACAAGACCTCCTGATCGCAGAAAGCCATCATTTGTTCATACCTCGGCAATGCGAGAAGCAGCTGTACGTAATACCGCTACTGAGAGCAAGAGAAACGATCTTAAGACAATACTAACGTCTGCAAAAGCCATACGTAAAGTTATGGAGAAGAAAGATGCCTGGAGATTTAACGGTGATTTGAATGAAGATTGTGGTGTACCTATAGAGCTCACTGTGCTCTTAAAATGGATAATTCAGGGCCACCACACTGCAAAGAGTGAAGCATGATCTGAACACATCGAACGTTTGTGCAAAAATCTCGCACAACAGATAATGCTGGGTTACAAATCCAAGACACAGGTATTGTTGACACCCAAATCCGAATCTTCCAACTTCCGAAATCGGACTACCATCGAAACACCTTTGACACTTAGCTTATCATTGACTTGCTATCATGCCACAAGATGCAAACACCTAATTGACTTGCTCTCCCATGCTGGTGTCGGTGTACCTAACAAACACACTCTCAAGCGCGTTACAAACATAGCTTGCGCTGTAAAGAGAAATATAGATGAGCATCAAGGAGTATATTTCCCTCCAGGCATTTTACATGATAAACTCGTTCGTGCATCTATTGATAATATTGATGCAAAAGTGGACACACCAGATGGAAAGCAATCATTCCATGCCCTGGCAACTGTATTTCAGGAAAACAGTGAAGTTGAATACAATGTAATGGAAAAACTGAATTTGGACGATAAATACTAAAAGTAAATTAAAGAATGTGCCAAACACTGTAACTCCATTAAAGCCATGTACAATCAGTGGCAGTCCCAAGCCTCAAACTAGCCCATATTATCCAGAATTCAAGCCACTTTCACACCAAGCAGAGCTGAAAGGTGGGACTGAAACCGACCAGGCATGGATACTAGCCAGGCACCTCACGAGAAAACCATTACCTCAGTCTGAGAGTGATCCAGTTTCAGGTTCTCCAACATCATCAAGCATACCAATTTATACATCTTCCAAACACCAAGATATACCTGTCTGGGCTGCATATAATTCAGTTGTCTCAAAATCTGCGGTGCAAAATGAGAAAGCGGTTGACAAAGCACACGCCCTACCTTTGATCAATGCACCAGCCCACGAATGGCAAACATTAGTAACATCCCTCCTGCAGCTGCATAGCATGAATGCTATCTCTAACCCAGATGATAATAGTCCAGTATGCGTCTGGCTCGATATGGACCTGTACAAAAGAGCAGTCAAACTTCAGCACTTACATCCAGAATTGTACAGTAACAAGTGGATCGAGTTTCCAGGCCAATTTCACACAGTTTTATGTGCCGTGCGATGCCTAGGGCAGACAGTTGAAAGCAGTGGCTTAGATCAAGCATGGGTGGAATCTGATATATATAGTAATGTCACTGTTATGCAAATTATAAATGGCAACCACCGTAACCGGGCAATCGAGTGCCATCAAGTAACTCTCCAAGTATTATGTGATCTCCGCTATGATGCTTTCTTTGAAAATTACCCCGATCTGTATACAGCGTTGAAAGACAGTGTAGATGGTCTTGCAGAAGCTTGCCAAAAAGGATAAGATATAAATCAGGCACATGAAAAACTGATCGATACAATGAATTCATTGAATCTAGAAAAACAGCTTGATGAATTTGATTCATCAAACAATAGATATCCCATGTACAGATGGATTATGATGTATATGCGACAGGTGATGAGTCTCCTTCATCAGAAATTGGAACTTGCACTTAGCCGCATTAGAAGAGTTATGTATATGGTTCTTTGCATATAATAGACTGGACTATGCACAAAATGTACGGGGGTGATCTCTCTGCAGTAGATATAGTATATGGGTGGAAGGTGAAGGGGGAAACTATCCATTTACACCTCATTATAAATCCAAAAAGTACAAGTTCTTGCTCGGCGATCAGGTTTTTTCCAAATTAAAACGGTGTAGTTTGCTACTTTTTTTTAAACAAATTCCGGAAAAAAATGAATTCCGAGAGATAACATGATTGTTTTGGATTTGGTAAATGGATAGTTTCCCCCAAAGCTGTGGTTGGATATGTCGTGAGTTTCGTGGTCTCTAAGTATGTAAATACAAATATATCTAATTATTTCGTTTTCGCTGATTAATAGTGTTTTTCGCTTAACATAACCAGCGGGTTTTTGTACCGATTGAAGTGGTTTAAATACTTAAAATAGAGCTAATTGTGTTGGACCCCAGGAAAAACATTGCCTTCACCTTCCACCCATATACTATATCTACTGCAGAGAGATCACCCCCGTTAATAGTACACGTGTACATGTACACTGCATGCAGGTGTACACACACCAATGCGATACTGAAGGCCCAGTGCTTCACATAATATAGCAAGAATTTATGATTTGAAAACCACAAATCCCCACGTGTGAAACGAAATGGAAAAGGGCGGATTCGCTATCAAGAAAAATCCTGTCGCATTCACAGCTGTCGGTGTTGATCAGGCACAGGAACATATAAATAAAATCCACAAAGGAGATGGTGGTATATCAGGCATTAATAACAATACCGAAGCTCTTAAGATATTGTTTGAGTACTCCACATCTAATACGACTGGCTGAACAAACTGAGAAAATGTTGGGCATGGAGTCAAAAAGCAACATTCACCACCTCTTGCTTACAAACAGCACAATAGCCCGTCAAGAAAAATATGTGTGAAGGAAAGAGTTTGTGAGATAAAATGACAAAAATAAAATATTTCGGCTGGAGCGCAGGGTGTAAAACAATAAAGGTTGATGTGGGATCAAAAGAAATGATGATGAAAACATCGAATTCCATGATGGCACGTCTTCTTGTCATCACAAGGTCATCCAGGGCCATTGATCTAAAAGAAGTGATTGGAAAGTATGAATTTTCAACAACAAATCAGAAGCTGATGTGTTCTGATTGTCAATTGCGTAGATGTTCAGATAAAGCCTTGTTGATGCATCATCTAGAAAACTCAGTCGAAAATGAGCAATGTATATTCCAAGAATCTCTAGATCAGACATGTCTGTTATTTGACGAAATGGCTGTAGTTAATGAACAAACTTTTTATAAAGATTCTATCAATAATTGTAGTGACCTGGCCGACTACTTTGTGGATGCTATTGACAAAAAATCACATAGTTATGCTTTCTCTTATGTACTGTTTGATAACTACACTGTAAAGTCATCGATGAAAGATGATACAAGACAACAAAGAACAGGTGGAAAATCATTGTACAAGCCAGTCTACAAAGTTGAAGACTCTACAGAGATCAGAGACTTAACTAATTTTTTGGCAAGTAAGAAAACTAAAGAACTGCTAACACTTTATTTAGCTCAAAAAGTGGTAGAAAAAAATGTAAGTCCGCAGTCACAGCAGTAACCCATAAAGGTGTACTGTCAAATCAGCCTGCAGAACATGTTGTAGATCTGAATAGTAGTCAGGAAGACTATATATATTATTGTCTATGCTGCTAGGATACATAAAACAGGATATGATGTACATATATATGCATCGGACACAGATGTCATGGTTTTGTCCATTTCAGAGAATAAAAAAACTGGGAGACAACACATCAATCATTACAGGAACTGGCCCAAGACGTCGTACTGTGAAGCTGCAACCAGTCTATGATGCTCTTGGTGAGAACAAAGTCCAAGCTTTACGGGGATTCCATACCATTAGTGGTTGTGACACCACAGGCCATATTTTTAGGACAAGCAAAACATCGTCGTGGAAGATTTTCTTAAAATCCGATAATAACGTAATCAGATCACTTACTGCCTTGGGAAAAGGTCCAGAACCTACAGAAGAAGTGCTTGAAGGGTGTGGGGGCTCTTATTCCAACGCCACTGAAGCTAGACCTTCAACAGCTTGGCTGGTCGCTGGAGGCCTCAGGAAAATTCAAACCCATTCTATCGCGACTCCCACCAGCACCTGAATCAGTCACACAGTTAGTAAGGTGCCGTTGTGTTAAAAGTATGTGTGATGCTCGCTGCTCCTGTAAACAAAATGGTATTGAATGAATGAATGAAGCAAATCCTGAGATGTGTAAAAATGTGTGCAACATCTCAACATCGATGAGTCAGAGATTATTAGTCACGAATAATATACTCCGAAATCTTGTCAGTAGTATATAATATACACACACAGTATTATACTTTAATGTTTTTTGTATTTTGTTCGTTGCAATTTTATAATCTTCATTTTTAACCACTATAGTTTACAATGTGGTATTTATGTTTCTATTTTTCATTTAATTAGTAATATCCTTTATCTGTGCACACGTGAAGCAGCTATTCAATTGGGAATATTGTGATATAGCCTACATTAGTATTAAATATACACACCGTGCAAATAAGTATACCCTACTATCGTCCCCTTGGATATGAAAGGGTGTACCTGCCACTTCTGGGAAGTGGCAGGTACACCCTTTTATATCCAAGGAGGTGTTACCAATTTTGTCACTTATGTCACTTACAACAGTATCTGAATGTGTTCTATACACAAAAATATCACGGCTTGGTTCTGGAGCGCCACGAAACCGATCGTTTCCTGGCTTAGTATTGCCGGTTATAACTTTTATCCGTCGTCGTTCCTCTTGTCTATGTTTCTTCTGAAAATGCCGAGGCGTCTCAAAATCATCGTTACGATATCGACCTCGCGAGGTAGACCCTATAGAATCGTATGAGTTGAGTGATAGATTGCTGATCGCCCTGACCAGGTTGCTCTGTAATAAGTCGGACTGATCACCTCTATGACGTCTTCCTGTATGACCACCACAGCCTCGGAAACCTGCCAATGTTTCTCGTCCTTGGCCAGGTGCAGCTGGTGGCCTGTGTGTATGTGTGTGGGAGAAATGTCAGTGACATTTCTCTGCTCACCGGTATTGTCATTTTTATCTATTTGAACATCATTGTGACCAGCGTTCTCTGTACCTCGTCCTGTTTGTGGGTGGCGTGGAGAGTGTTGATCACGTACCTGTTGTGACGGGGACCCTTCTGGCGTGACCTGATAGGGTGGCTCCTCGTTAACACTGCAGCCACAAGACTGTTTACTTTCTGCCTCTCACCTGGCTCCCCTCGCTTTAATACGCTTGCATATGATGTGATATTATCTAGTCTGTCTTTCATGTTAATATTCTCAGCTACTGTTCTATCCAGCAATTCTTGTACTGACCCCAGTTTAGCTTCAAATCTGTTCAATCGGTCGACAAGAAATGCTGGTCAACTCCTCTGGATGCGACCTGGGGATCATGCTTAAGTCCTTGTGATCAATTAAGACGTTAGGCAGTTTATTTGACCTGGTAAGTTTCTGAAGTGTAGATAATATGTCCGTTACGTTGGCCTCATTCTCAGTGCGTATCGTGGATCCTTTGCGCTTTATTTTCTCTCCAATTAGCTTGCGATCACAGCTGTTCCATAAAATGTTCTTTGCATTTATTATTATATCTAATGGGAAATGGTCGATGACTGCATTACGCACGTTCTCAACTGTGCCACTGTGTAGTGAAAATAAGATGTACGCCAATAATGGATTTACTATGTTCACCTCATTAGTTTTTTCATTATTATCTGTGTTATTTGTATTATTCTCTCTGGTATTTTTATCTTCTTCCTTATTACCGCCAATTCTCGTGTCACAGCGTGATTTACACAGCATCATATCACCTTGTGTGACCGTGACGTCATTTTTCTTTACTGGGTACTCACCGGCCGGAAGGCCGTAACATCGAGGCATGGCTCACCTTGTACCAGGTGTGAGCAGCTCAGGCTGACATATTTCAGGCGCGTGTGGTGAGCGATAATGAAGTGATATATATAAAAAAATATCTCAAATCTCACATTTTGACCCAAATTCCATGCTGTAAAGTTTAATGTGAAAAGCGTAACTATTGACTATACCATGCATGCAAAATCAGACTTCTTTGAGCTTCAGCTTGATGAAAAATCAAACATTTATACAGAGCTCTGATAAAGCAGCTTGCACGAACCGACTCAATAGAACTCAATATATGGCATATAAAACCAGTGGTCCTAAATGTCAAGTCTGGTACGATTAGTCACTAGGCCTCTTTTCGAAATGTTACCTCTAACTGTTAGTTCATCCTAATTTAGCCCAAGCTGAGCGATGTGAACTAAAAAAGATATCTCTGAAACCCTTTGGCATATTTAATCATGTTGGTCTCTAGTTCTATATATTTTTGGGGATACTAGGCATACAACACGATTTGGGGTAAAGTTCAAAGGCCGAGGTCATATTTATCGTCAAATTATGCACGAAAACAACAATACTAATAAATGATCATCATTGTTATATTTTTAACCACCGACTGTAAACATTAAGTATTGTTTTCCTGGTCTGATAACACTCGCCGTCGTCAAAAATTGTTATTGGCCTACTCTCAGCACTTATCTTTGTAATTTACCCCTATATTGCAGGAAAAACTCAAATTGTAATGTCACTAAAACCGATTTAGATAATAGTATTTTTTCCTACGTGGATATGTCCGACTAGCTTGATATATATATGCATAGTCTCATGTATCGGAGCCAAAGGCTGTGGTAAATTTTAAAAGAACGATTGTTTGCAACATTTACTTGTTAACTTTATTCCAAACTACACAGTGTAAAAATCATTGATCAGGCAGTCTAAAAGATTGAAGAAGTTGATATTTGACCTTATGCCCTACCCTGAACTTTAACAATAGTCCTGGACATTTTCTGCCCCTATTACACCTACACGTAGGCCTATGTGATACCCATTAGGCTGATATCAAGACAACAATCTCGTGGGGTACAATGACGAGCCACAAAATGGCTTCTGAGATTGATGCCAATAACTATACTCGGGTACACCGGCAATGTATTTATTAATTAATACCACTTTTTTGGATAGCATTGACACGAACAATCTGTTTAATAAAAAACGTTACAAATTCAAGTTGGAGGGCGGCGGCCATTTTGAATTTTGGCCGCCATATTGGATTCTGGAGTCGGAATGAATAACATCCATGGCAGAATTTGATACTCATATATTTGTTTGGCAAGTGTTGTTGCTTTTATCCAAAAATGCAAGATCGTTATGCTATGCCGCCCCACTATAAGGGGTATTGTTTTCAACTAGACATCAATAACAAGATATAATGTTAAATGTTGGCATTAATGGGAAAATATCAATTTTGAAATATAATTTTAAAATCTATATACAGTTAAAAATAATAGTACTCCCTGTCGCTCTTTAAAGTGGGCGGGGGCCCTAGGGTAGTGGTTAGCACCGCTGCCTTTCACGCCAGAGTCCGGGGTTCGGTTCCCGGTCTCGGCGGTTTGAAAGAAACAAAATTGTTTCTTCCCCATCCACGTGTGAAAGTTAGTATTGTGGGGAGCCTCCGTGACCGAGAGGTAGCGTGCTCGGCCTCAGACCGCCAGGGCTCGAATTTCGAATCCTGTGTCTGGAGGACAGTGTCATCTCAATCATCTCACCATCCTCAGGAGGTTCTCCTGGCCCAGTTTAGCCTATATGTGCACAAAGGTGGCCTAAAGCCCGATTCATTTAATTTCTCTTTAAAGTTTTTCCCTCGAACGTAAATTTTCGACTTTAAATGCCTCTCCATTGCCTTTTAATGTCTCTATGTCACCCTTTAATGACTCTCTGTTGCCCTTTAGCACTTCTCAATCGCCGTTAACCGTTTTCTTTTGTCGCCCATCTGTGGCCATTTTAACGCTTTTTAACGTGTTTTTTTCGTCGCCTCTCGTTGCTCTTTACCGTCTCCCCGTCATCATTAAACCTCCCCATCGCCATTTACAGACTCCTCGTCGCCTTTAAAGTATATCCATCGCCCTTTAGCACCACAAATGTGTAAAGAAATAACACCATTTTATTTGAAAAACAAGGAATTATGTATTATAGCTGCATGCCGTGCGGTTCCGAATCCAGGCATAGTGCAGGATTTCCAGAGAAATACAGTACTGCCAGTCCAAAGTTGAACACCTCGGGGCACTTCCCGTTGTAAGCGGGCTGTGGCAACTAACCAACTGCGAGCACAGCCCGGGGCACTGCTAAAAGTGCCACGGTATAAACACTCCAGCAGTGGTTTAACCCGCTTGCGGGGTAAGCCTCTTAGCTCGGGTCTTGCCCCGCATGTTAACTCGGGGCAATACTCAGAGCCGCAAGCTTTTGCCACGGGTAAGTTTTACCCATGACAAATTTTCACACAATGAATGAATGAATGAATGAATGAATGAATGAATGAATGAATGAATGAATGAATGAATGAATGAATGAATGCATGAATGCATGAATAAATGAATGCATGAATGCATGAATGCATGAATGCATGAATGAATGAATGAATGAATGAATGAATAAATGAATGAATGAATGAATGAATGAATGAATAAATGAATGAATGAATGAATGAATGAATGAATGAATGAATGAATGAATGAATGAATGAATGAATGAATGAAATGAATAATTTAGCTGGATAATAAAGTTGACTAAAAAAAAATTGATGCTGTTCTTTTAGGCTGGTTTTAGATTGACTGGACTATAATAATAACATTATAAAATTATATACCGACCACACTGACAATATGCTTGACACAATAGACGCACAGCAAAATAAAATAAGCAAAACAGTTATGCAGCTTTAACCCGGGGTAATGACCACATCTCGAGTCAAATCCGTCGCTGAAAAGTAACCCGTGGCATTGCCTCACAGATTGCCCCGGGTCAAGCAATTCCGGGTCATCATTTTGTTGGTTTGTTTGACCAAGATAAAATGCCACGGGTGATATTTATTTTTAACCTGGACTTAGCCCGGGTTGTAACACGGGGTAACCGGTGTAATCTGTGGTGTACACCTCGGGTCAATGGGGTGTTCAAATTTGGAATAGCAGCACTGTACCATGTTTTTTTCCATCTCAATATTGGGACATTGTTTCGATGTTGTGTTCAATGCGCCGAAATGGCTGCAGGACTGTATGCTATCCGTGGGGTTGAAATGGCACAGGAAAGAACAGGTCCAGTGACCAGGGGTTAAAAATGAAATACTTGATATCAGACCATAAACCTGTACCTTTACCTTTTTTTTTACCTTTGACCACATATATTTGCGTTATATTTTGTTTTTATCAAAATAAGGTATATAGTAGTAATCAGTAATAAATTTCAATTTTTGTGACCTTTGACCCCATATATTTGCGTTATATTTAGTTTATATCAGTTTTTGGCAATATAAGGTATATATTAGTAATCAGTATTAAATTTTCGACAATTTGAATATGCATATGACTGTATAACAAAAATATACTTTTGATTGATTTGTGTGACTTTTGAATACATATTGAGGTAAATCTGCCGTGTTTTATGTCCAGGCAGTATAATTTTATAATCAAATTTTAAAAAGTCAAGCCTAATGGACTTCGACAGTCCTACTCAACATGAGCTAGCTCCTGCAGTAATATAGTAGATAAGAAATGATGTATAGAATGGTTCTTATTATTTACTTTAATATTTGCAGTTTGGCGGCCATTTTGGTACGCCATGCTGGATTTTAAAACCTCTATTTTGACTGTGATGTGTGCAAAGTAGCCTACGCTGTATACCATAATAATTAGACCCAAAACAAGTGACAAGCATCAAAATGAGTCATTTCGGATGTTTAATGGGTAAATAATTGGAATTTGAAAGATTTGGCGGTCATCTTGGACGCCAACTTGAAAATTATACTTTTTGCATGGACATATATTGGTAAACTTTTTATATGTTATTTAGCACACCTAATACTACAAACAGCCGTTTTGTGGCATTTTTTTCATGTTCAAACAATATATTCAGCCTACAAAATTTATCATAGTCTGCAAGTTAGCACGTGTCTCAATGCTTACCAACATATTATAGTCTGCAAGCTCGCACGCGTTTCAATGCTTACCAACATATCATAGTCTGCAAGCTCGCACGTGTTTCAATGTTTACCAACATATCATAGTCTGCAAGCTCGCACGTGTTTCAATGTTTACCAACATATCATAGTCTGCACGCTCGCACGTGGTTTAATGTTTACCAACATTATCATAGTCTGCAAGCTCGCACGTGTTTCAATGTTTACCAACATATCATAGTCTGCAAGCTCGCACGTGGTTTAATGTTTGCCAACATTATCATAGTCTGCAAGCTCGCACGTGTTTCAATGTTTACCAACATATCATATTCTGCAAGCTCGCACGTGTTTCAATGTTTACCAACATATCATAGTCTGCAAGCTCGCACGTGGTTTAATGTTTACCAACATTATCATAGTCTGCAAGCTCGCACGTGTTTCAATGTTTACCAACATATCATATTCTGCAAGCTCGCACGTGTTTCAATGTTTACCAACATATCATAGTCTGCAAGCTCGCACGTGGTTTAATGTTTACCAACATATCATAGTCTGCAAGCTCGCACGTGGTTTAATGTTAACCAACATTATCATAGTCTACAAGCTCGCACGTGTTTCAATGTTTACCAACATATCATAGTCTGCAAGCTCGCACGTGTTTCAATGTTTACCAACATATCATAGTATGCAAGCTCGCACGTGTTTCAATGTTTACCAACATATCATAGTCTGCAAGCTCGCACGTGTTTGATGTTCACCAACATATCATAGTCTGCAAGCTCGCACGTGTTTCAATGTTTACCAACATATCATAGTCTGCAAGCTCGCACGTGTTTCAATGTTTACCAACATATCATAGTATGCAAGCTCGCACGTGTTTCAATGTTTACCAACATATCATAGTCTGCAAGCTCGCACGTGTTTGATGTTCACCAACATATCATAGTCTGCAAGCTCGCACGTGTTTCAATGTTTACCAACATATCATAGTCTGCATGCTCGCACGTGGTTTAATGTTTAGCAACATTATCATAGTCTGCAAGCTCGCACGTGTTTCAATGTTTACCAACATATCATAGTCTGCAAGCTCGCACGTGGTTTAATGGTTACCAACATATCATAGTCTGCAAGCGCGCACGTGTTTCAATGTTTACCAACATATCATATTTTGCAAGCTCGCACGTGTTTTAATGTTTACCAACATATCATAGTCTGCAAGCTCGCACGTGGTTTAATGTTTACCAACATTATCATAGTCTGCAAGCTCGCACGTGTTTCAATGTTTACCAACATATCATATTCTGCAAGCTCGCACGTGTTTCAATGTTTACCAACATATCATAGTCTGCAAGCTCGCACGTGGTTTAATGTTTACCAACATTATCATAGTCTGCAAGCTCGCACGTGTTTCAATGTTTACCAACATATCATATTCTGCAAGCTCGCACGTGTTTCAATGTTTACCAACATATCATAGTCTGCAAGCTCGCACGTGGTTTAATGTTTACCAACATATCATAGCCTGCAAGCTCGCACGTGGTTTAATGTTTACCAACATTATCATAGTCTGCAAGCTCGCACGTGTTTCAATGTTTACCAACATATCATATTCTGCAAGCTCGCACGTGTTTCAATGTTTACCAACATATCATAGTCTGCAAGCTCGCACGTGGTTTAATGTTTACCAACATATCATAGTCTGCAAGCTCGCACGTGGTTTAATGTTTACCAACATATCATAGTCTGCAAGCTCGCACGTGGTTTAATGTTAACCAACATTATCATAGTCTACAAGCTCGCACGTGTTTCAATGTTTACCAACATATCATAGTCTGCAAGCTCGCACGTGTTTCAATGTTTACAAGCATATCATAGTATGCAAGCTCGCACGTGTTTCAATGTTTACCAACATATCATAGTCTGCAAGCTCGCACGTGTTTGATGTTCACCAACATATCATAGTCTGCAAGCTCGCACGTGTTTCAATGTTTACCAACATATCATAGTCTGCAAGCTCGCACGTGTTTCAATGTTTACCAACATATCATAGTATGCAAGCTCGCACGTGTTTCAATGTTTACCAACATATCATAGTCTGCAAGCTCGCACGTGTTTGATGTTCACCAACATATCATAGTCTGCAAGCTCGCACGTGTTTCAATGTTTACCAACATATCATAGTCTGCATGCTCGCACGTGGTTTAATGTTTACCAACATTATCATAGTCTGCAAGCTCGCACGTGTTTCAATGTTTACCAACATATCATAGTCTGCAAGCTCGCACGTGGTTTAATGTTTACCAACATATCATAGTCTGCAAGCTCGCACGTGTTTCAATGTTTACCAACATATCATATTCTGCAAGCTCGCACGTGGTTTAATGTTTACCAACATATCATAGTCTGCAAGCTCGCACGTGGTTTAATGTTTACCAACATTATCATAGTCTGCAAGCTCGCACGTGTTTCAATGTTTACCAACATATCATATTCTGCAAGCTCGCACGTGTTTCATTGTTTACCAACATATCATAGTCTGCAAGCTCGCACGTGGTTTAATGTTTACCAAAATATCATAGTCTGCAAGCTCGCACGTGGTTTAATGTTAACCAACATTATCATAGTCTACAAGCTCGCACGTGTTTCAATGTTTACCAACATATCATAGTCTGCAAGCTCGCACGTGTTTCAATGTTTACCAACATATCATAGTATGCAAGCTCGCACGTGTTTCAATGTTTACCAACATATCATAGTCTGCAAGCTCGCACGTGGTTTAATGTTTACCAACATATCATAGTCTGCAAGCTCGCACGTGGTTTAATGTTTACCAACATTATCATAGTCTGCAAGCTCGCACGTGTTTCAATGCTTACCAACATATCATATTCTGCAAGCTCGCACGTGTTTCAATGTTTACCAACATATCATAGTCTGCAAGCTCGCACGTGGTTTAATATTTACCAACATATCATAGTCTGCAAGCTCGCACGTGGTTTAATGTTTACCAACATTATCATAGTCTGCAAGCTCGCACGTGTTTCAATGTTTACCAACATATCATAGTCTGCAAGCTCGCACGTGTTTCAATGTTTACCAACATATCATAGTCTGCATGCTCGCACGTGGTTTAATGTTCACCAACATATCATAGTCTGCAAGCTCGCACGTGGTTTAATGTTTACCAACATATCATAGTCTGCAAGCTCGCGCGTGGTTTAATGTTTACCAACATATCATAGTCTGCAAGCTCGCACGTGGTTTAATGTTAACCAACATTATCATAGTCTACAAGCTCGCACGTGTTTCAATGTTTACCAACATATCATATTCTGCAAGCTCGCACGTGGTTTAATGTTTACCAACATATCATAGTCTGCAAGCTCGCACGTGGTTTAATGTTTACCAACATTATCATAGTCTGCAAGCTCGCGCGTGTTTCAATGTTTAGCAACATATCATAGTCTGCAAGCTCGCACGTGTTTCATTGTTTACCAACATATCATAGTCTGCAAGCTCGCACGTGGTTTAATGTTTACCAACATATCATAGTCTGCAAGCTCGCACGTGGTTTAATGTTAACCAACATTATCATAGTCTACAAGCTCGCACGTGTTTCAATGTTTACCAACATATCATAGTCTGCAAGCTCGCACGTGTTTCAATGTTTACCAACATATCATAGTATGCAAGCTCGCACGTGTTTCA
Source organism: Flabesymbios commensalis (assembly GCA_964017125.1). NCBI lineage: Eukaryota > Metazoa > Annelida > Polychaeta > Terebellida > Flabelligeridae > Flabesymbios > Flabesymbios commensalis. The sequence goes on along the minus strand of OZ024911.1, from coordinate 32,300,877 downwards.
ATGTTTACCAACATATCATAGTCTGCAAGCTCGCACGTGGTTTAATGTTTACCAACATATCATAGTCTGCAAGCTCGCACGTGGTTTAATGTTTACCAACATTATCATAGTCTGCAAGCTCGCACGTGTTTCAATGTTTACCGACATATCATATTCTGCAAGCTCGCACGTGTTTTAATGTTTACCAACATATCATAGTATGCAAGCTCGCACGTGGTTTAATATTTACCAACATATCATAGTCTGCAAGCTCGCACGTGGTTTAATGTTTACCAACATTATCATAGTCTGCAAGCTCGCACGTGTTTCAATGTTTACCAACATATCATAGTCTGCAAGCTCGCACGTGTTTCAATGTTTACCAACATATCATAGTATGCAAGCTCGCACGTGTTTCAATGTTTACCAACATATCATAGTCTGCAAGCTCGCACGTGTTTGATGTTCATCAACATATCATAGTCTGCAAGCTCGCACGTGTTTCAATGTTTACCAACATATCATAGTCTGCATGCTCGCACGTGGTTTAATGTTTACCAACATTATCATAGTCTGCAAGCTCGCACGTGTTACAATGTTTACCAACATATCATAGTCTGCAAGCTCGCACGTGGTTTAATGTTTACCAACATTATCATAGTCTGCAAGCTCGCACGTGTTTCAATGTTTACCAACATATCATATTCTGCAAGCTCGCACGTCTTTCAATGTTTACCAACATATCATATTCTGCAAGCTCGCACGTGTTTCATTGTTTACCAACATATCATAGTCTGCAAGCTCGCACGTGGTTTAATGTTTACCAACATATCATAGTCTGCAAGCTCGCACGTGGTTTAATGTTAACCAACATTATCATAGTCTACAAGCTCGCACGTGTTTCAATGTTTACCAACATATCATAGTCTGCAAGCTCGCACGTGTTTCAATGTTTACCAACATATCATAGTATGCAAGCTCGCACGTGTTTCAATGTTTACCAACATATCATAGTCTGCAAGCTCGCACGTGGTTTAATGTTTACTAACATATCATAGTCTGCAAGCTCGCACGTGGTTTAATGTTTACCAACATTATCATAGTCTGCAAGCTCGCACGTGTTTCAATGTTTACCAACATATCATATTCTGCAAGCTCGCACGTGTTTCAATGTTTACCAACATATCATAGTCTGCAAGCTCGCACGTGGTTTAATGTTTACCAACATATCATAGTCTGCAAACTCGCACGTGGTTTAATGTTAACCAACATTATCATAGTCTACAAGCTCGCACGTGTTTCAATGTTTACCAACATATCATAGTCTGCAAGCTCGCACGTGTTTCAATGTTTACCAACATATCATAGTATGCAAGCTCGCACGTGTTTCAATGTTTACCAACATATCATAGTCTGCAAGCTCGCACGTGTTTGATGTTCATCAACATATCATAGTCTGCAAGCTCGCACGTGTTTCAATGTTTACCAACATATCATAGTCTGCATGCTCGCACGTGGTTTAATGTTTACCAACATTATCATAGTCTGCAAGCTCGCACGTGTTACAATGTTTACCAACATATCATAGTCTGCAAGCTCGCACGTGGTTTAATGTTTACCAACATTATCATAGTCTGCAAGCTCGCACGTGTTTCAATGTTTACCAACATATCATATTCTGCAAGCTCGCACGTGTTTCAATGTTTACCAACATATCATAGTCTGCAAGCTCGCACGTGGTTTAATGTTTACCAACATTATCATAGTCTGCAAGCTCGCACGTGTTTCAATGTTTACCATTATATCATATTCTGCAAGCTCGCACGTGTTTCAATGTTTACCAACATATCATAGTCTGCATGCTCGCACGTGGTTTAATGTTCACCAACATATCATAGTCTGCAAGCTCGCACGTGGTTTAATGTTTACCAACATATCATAGTCTGCAAGCTCGCACGTGGTTTAATGCTTACCAACATATCATAGTCTGCAAGCTCGCACGTGGTTTAATGTTAACCAACATTATCATAGTCTACAAGCTCGCACGTGTTTCAATGTTTACCAACATATCATAGTCTGCAAGCTCGCACGTGTTTCAATGTTTACCAACATATCATAGTATGCAAGCTCGCACGTGTTTCAATGTTTACCAACATATCATAGTCTGCAAGCTCGCACGTGTTTGATGTTCACCAACATATCATAGTCTGCAAGCTCGCACGTGTTTCAATGTTTACCAACATATCATAGTCTGCAAGCTCGCACGTGTTTCAATGTTTACCAACATATCATAGTATGCAAGCTCGCACGTGTTTCAATGTTTACCAACATATCATAGTCTGCAAGCTCGCACGTGTTTGATGTTCACCAACATATCATAGTCTGCAAGCCCGCACGTGTTTCAATGTTCACCACATATCATAGTCAGCGAGCGAGCACGTGTTTCAATGTTCACTACATAACATCCTCTGCAAGCTTGCACGTGTTTCCATGTTTACAAACAAACATGTCATAGTTTGCAAGCCCGTGCGTGTTGCAATGTTCACTAACATAACATCCTCTGCAAGCTTGCACGTGTTTCCATGTTTACAAACAAACATATCATAGTTTGCAAGCCCGTGCGTGTTGCAATGTTCACTAACATATCATCCTCTGCAAGCTTGCACGTGTTTCCATGTTTACAAACAAACATATCATAGTTTGCAAGCCCGTGCGTGTTACAATGTTCACTAACATATCATCATTAGCAAGCTCGCACGTGTTGCAATGTTTATCAATGGTCCCAGAGCTAGGGGGGTTTTGTTTGTGTTGAAAGGTCTATACGATCTGAAAGCTCCACCTATGGTAAAAAATTCTCAGGAATCCGAATCTGCGCGTCTTACAAAAATCATCCTGTCCAAAAGTACCATAAAAACCCGTATGAAGTGATTGTTTGCTAAAACTGTGGTAATTTTAATTTGAATAATTTTTAAATTATTCATTATCACTCACATATGACACAGGCTTTCACATGTATGTGGAAATTTTTGTGTCTGATCAATGACGAATGCACAATATAGCTTTAAGTTGGTATTTTAACACATAATTTTACCCATTTTTCATACTTTTTCAGTAAATAGACAAAATACTTTTCTCTCAGCCGATTTTTGTATAGTATAAATGTTTAGTATTGATTAAAACATGTTCTAGAACTATTGTTGACTTAAAATTAACCTATTTGGAATAAAAATAATGAGTTATGAGAACATATTACTCGCTTTTTTGGATAGACGTAAAATTAGCTCGCTTTTCTTCAGGCTCGGGAAAATTGACCATATCTGACATTATTGACCACTGGGTAGTCAAATTTTGAGCTATATCAATATATTTGATATCAATAGAAAGCTACTGGCACAAGCCTTCACACGGATGTAAAATATATTGTGTCTGATCATTGGGAAATGCACAAGAGAGCTTTAAGTTGGTATTTTAACCATTAATTTGAGCTTTTTTCATACTTTTTCAGTAAATAGTCAAAATACTTTTTTCTGAGCTGATTTTTGTGTATAATAAATATTTAGTTTTGATTCAAACATGTTCTAGAACTAGTGTTGACCCAACATAAACCCATTTGGAATAAAAAATAATGAGTTGTGTGAACATATTATATGCTTTTTTGGTTAGAAGTAAAATTTGCGAGCTTTTTTTTGGGCTCAGGAGAACTATATGTATCTCACAGTTTTGCCCAATGAGTAGTCAAATTTTGAGCTATATCAATATATTTGATATCAGACCTTGAAGTTGGTACTTTAATACTTAAGTTTACCTATTTTTCATACTTTTTCAGTACATAGTCAAAATACTTTTCACTCAACTGATTTTTGTGTATAATAAATATTTAGTTTTAATTCAAACATGTTCTAGAATTATTGTTGACTTAAAATAAACCCATTTGGAATAAAAAATTATTTGAACATATTACACAATTTTTGGGCTGGATGTAAAATTTGGGCACTTTTTTTTCCAGCCGGGGAAAATTGTCAGTGTTTCACATGTTTGCCCGATGAGTATCGGGTACCCAAAATGAAAAAAATGTACAAACATCTTTGATATCAGTTAAAAGTAACTATCAAGGGCTTTAACGTGGATACATAATATTTTATTTCTGTTAAATACTAAACTTTGTATTTTATCCCTCCATTTGAACAATTTTCAACGTTTTCTCAGTGAATACCAGCAAGACTTAATTTCTCTCATGTTAACTTTATATGGTATAAATGTTTGTTATCACTTTCACATTCTCTGGAACCATTTTTCAAAAGTTACCTTGACCACTGAAGATGTCATCACAGCCATTCTCAAAGTTATCTCAGCCACTACACAAGTGATCTTGGTCACTGAAGAAGTGATCATAGCAACTTTAAACGTTATCTCAGCCACTACAAAGGTACTCTTGGCCACTAACAAACTAGTGTCAGCCAATTTTAAGGTTATCTATGCCACTACAAAGTGATCTGAGCCACTGAAGAAATGATCACAGCCACTTTTAAAAATATCTAAACGACTACAAAAGTGATCTTGACCTCTGAACATGTGGTTATAAAAAATTTGAAAGTTATCTCTGCCACTATAAAAATGATCTCGACCACTGACGAAGTGCTCACAGCGACTTTAAACGTGATCTCAGCCACTACAACAGTGATCTTGTCCACTGAAGAAGTGATCATCGCAACTTTAAACGTTGTCTCAGCCAATACAGAAGTGATCTTGCATGGCCACTGAAGAAGTGATCACAGCGATTTTAAAAGTGATCTCAGCCACTACAACAGTGATCTTGGCCACTGAAGAAATGATCTCAGTCACTTTAAAAGTGATCTCGGTCACTACAAAAGTGATCTTGACCACTTAAGAAGACATCTCATCGTATGGACCTTTCAACACAAATAAAACCCCCTTAGCTCTGGGACTACAACATTATCATAGTGTGCAGGCTCGCACGTGTTTCAATATTTACCACATATCATATATTATTTAATTTTTTCATATCAGTGTATGAACTATCAGTGTATAAACTCACCTTTTATGCTGAACGTCTCGCATTATTATAACAATCCGATGAACAAAAAGGGTGTTTTATAGACAATTTTCCTGCCCGTCCCACTGAAATTAAGTTTTGCTGTGTTTAATATTGGTACTTGTGAATAGGTCTGCGTGATTTCAGCGAGATTAACCTTTGCCTGGCAAGCCCGGTCAATTTCATACATGAAGCTCGGCCACGCCGCGTAGTGTGGCTCTGGTAACCAGAGTAGATTAACCTCTGACTTCCAAGGTTTTATAAGGAGTTTCCCCACATAGTCATTCACACCACCCAATGATCTTATTTGGCACCAACTTTACAAATAGGTATGTTTTGTTTCGAATCACTGTGTAATTTACATCATAGTTAAACTATATTATATATATGACTGATATTTTCAATCTAGTCAACATTACCGTGTTGTTGGGTATTGACAGACGACCAACCCAACAAACAGACCTCACCACAGAGTCATTCTATATATAATAGGGGATATCGGAGAGCAGTGTTTTAATAATAATTTATTAAATTTAGATGCATATTACTGTGGCGAATATTATGAGGTATAGTAGTATGTTCACATAATTAAGAACAATTTATTAATCATTGTAACAATAATTTATAATACTGATATTTGTGTTACATTTTCCCCCAAAAATGGTTTGCTAAATGATTAGTTTCCAGTTCTATTCTAAACAATGCAGATCTGCTGGCCACCATGATATGAACAATACTGGTGTGCACATTACAATAAAACTGTAGCATATATCCAGCCTGTCACATTGTTTAACCTACATCTAAGACGTTGGTGCAATTTTGGAGCTAATGCATCGTATTTCCAAGGTAACTTATTCATATAATTCTGAGTCAACAACAGCCTGCATGTGATACATTTGAAGGACATCGTGTAACCCATTCATCCCGATCACCACTAGACACAGCGACGGACGTGCAAAACATTGCATGTGTATTTCTCAAATAAAATGCTGTTCTGCTTTTAGTACCAATGATTACAATAAAATATAATCTCTGAGAGTGTGCAGGACATTTTACTTAGCTTTTTTGAATTGTTTGGCTGAATAAGTGTTTATCTATATGGTGCATATTTCAAGGTTACTTTCTGTAACTTACAGAATATTGGTGAAGCTGTCTCAAGTTTCCAGCACAACTAAAACAGATTAAAAAACAAAATACAAAATATGCACCCTTACATATAAAGAAATACGTGAATGTCAGACAGTTTATCTCCAATATCTGCTTAAACCTATAAACGGAACCCGTAATCTCTGCTCCTCAGATGATGATCGAGAGTGAGTTCTAACATGGGTGGAAAGGCTTTTTCGGTTGCGGGCCCCAGCTCTGGAACTGTATCTCTCTCGAGATTGAAAATCTAAATCTTCACAGTCATCTCGGGAAAAAATAAAAACTTTACATTTCAGCCTAATAACGATAACGAGCCTAATTTGGATGTGCAGCGCCTCTGAGTTCGGGACACCGATGATTTAGGCGCGTTAGAAGTTTTTCATTTTATTTCATATTTCAAAGTAGAACCGCATTCACTCGCTCAGCACAATCTTAAGCGACTGCAGTGATCATGCTACAAAATCGTACGGGGGCATGATACTGGGATGCTATACCGGAATGTTTGTTTTTTAGACTTTAAGATTCGAGCGAAGCTTTCGTTAAATTAATGGTAGCATATTTGGTAAACACTCTGCATTGCATGTATTCATTTCCCACAGTGGATATATTGAGCACAAAATAATGACTAAAAAGGGCAATGCCACCTCGTCTATTGTGTGTCTTTTATATATTTTGCTATGAATTGGTTTGTTCTGGTGAGCTGCTTGACTAGAAATAAAGTGATTATAATTCTGATGTGACTCCTGGTGACACTTCTATTGTATGTCATTGTCCACACTGTTCATTTTGAGGTGTCACATGACATGGTTCATCAAATGTATAAAAAAATATAATTGAAAATGGCTCTGAATGAGTACTTTATGTGACAATGCGGAAAAAACATGGGCAAAAATATATTTTTTAAAATTGGCACACCAGCTTGTATTGTTCAGTGGGTCTTTTAGAATGAGAAAAATGGTACAAATTGACATAATTTGCCAACATGGAGAAGATATAGGCCTATATACTTGCACTAAATTAAAAATAACACGTGAATTGCTATTTTTATGGCTACTTTAAAAAATGTAATTCCGAGACAAGACAAATGAAATAAACTGGAATGAATAAGAGTGATGAACCATGAATAATACGGGTAGTTGATTAAAAACCCCAGCTATTTGTACGACAATTGTGGAATCATTGAAGCACGACAGCCAAGCAAGATGATTCTACTTCTTCATTGAATGTATGCGGTACATATTATGTAGCATATAATTAACGATTCAATTATTACAATTAATTACATATAATAAAATAACTCTAGAGTATTCAACTTTATCATTATTAATTATATAATTTTTCACTCCAATCAATTTGTAACGGTATCGAAATTATAGATCGATTGAATATATTAAATTATTGACAAATATCCTATTAATCATTGTTTTCTTTTTCCCCATATTACTCTTAATAAATCAACACTGTACAGTCATCAATTCAAATCACGATAGTATACAAACAGGCACGAGATTTTATCACAATATGGAGAATTTCGACAGTTAACTCTTGTCAAATTTGTAGAAAATGGTTCATAATTGGTTATTAAACTTAGCACCAACACGGAACTTTTGGGGTAGGTGTTTAATTAGTTATTTGGAATTGATTGTGCATAATATATATGTATTGATATGTTGTAAACTGTATGAGTATACTCGCATAATGCCTACAAGAATTGAGCTTGTATGTATGCATTATGCATATCTTTATGGTTAGGCCACGATCGGCTACGTTTGATTGCGTGACTGTATGAATGTTTTTGCTAATAGAGATATCCTCAACACCGTGCTTTACAATTCATCTAGAGTAGGGTATTGCCACATTGCCTCGATGGTCAATTGTCATTTAAATTTCCACACGTGTGGGACTCGGCAGGGGCGGGCCTTGCCTGGCGAGCCCGGCCAATTTCATTTATGGCCGGTGAATAATTTTCTGGGTCAAGTTATAGGAAATGCGTCAGAGGGGAAATACAATACTGTGAACAACTCTTCATCCGGGGAAGTGACCTTTTAAAATGTCTGAATTCGGGGATTACCCTATTTTCATCTAAAAACAGCAACAAGTCACAAACATTCGCCACTGGGGCATACCAGAGGCTACATGAAGCTCGGCCACGCCGCGTAGTGTGGCTCTGGGAACCAGAGTAGAGCGGGCCTTTGTGAGCATGCAACAATTGGGTCAGTCAACAGGTCAAAGGTCACATCAAGGTCATTGCAAGGTCAAAGTTACATCAATTCTAATAGGAAGGTTTTATACAAGCCATGCCATAATATAATAATTATTGTCCACTTCTGGATAGAGGCAATGTATAGAAACATTTGTGTGGCAGGGACCCAGAATCATGCGAAGTGAAATGAGCTGGAACGGGCCCTGAGTACCTGAAGAGTCTTATAATCCATCCCATACTAATAATGATACCCATTTTGATATCATTAAAATATCTTGCAAACCTAGCGGTTGCTACCGATACTCTTTTTTTTCATTTTATTTCGAAATAATGAAATATTTTGCATGGAAAGGGTTAATGGTTGTTGACGTATATACTCATAGTAACAACAGCTATATTGCTTATATTGAGTATTTGTTGTGTAGCATGTTCCACGGACATCTTACAATTCTATTAATATATAAATATATAATTATTCTATAATAATTTGATCTCGTGCGTCTTGAAAATACACAATACATAAAATCAGGTACTGTTTCCATGGAAACCGTTTCTAGGGAGTGAGGGTACGTCTTCGAGGGGTATTATAAGAAGCTTGTGTTGATCCCCTAAGTGTTCTTCATGTGCGTAGAAAATTTCATGTTCATTGGAATAACCGTTTAAAAGATATATCGTAACATTTGTATTGAGTTTTTATTTTAATTCCATTGAAAAAACACGGGCTGGAAAGGGTTAAGCAATGGAAGCGCTTCCCGTAAATACAATACGTTAAACCAAATGTTCGTTTAACTCTTACAACGCTGAAATATTTTTTGTATAAAGCAAAAAAACAATTTGAAATCATCCATAGACGTCAGATTCTGACAAGGGCATGGCGACATGACGTTGGGGTTCTGAAATATCTTTAATTTTGAACGGATGAGAATTGAGTGTGTAATAGCCTTTTTTAAATTCGACCAGGAAGAGGAAGGATAAAAAAAAGAAAAAGAAAACTTAAAAAAAACTTTACAGGGAGAACAACAGTTTGGCCCCTTGGCATGGTCAAACTAATTAACATCAACACGTACCATTCTGTTTAAACTTTATTTGCTAAACATTTTACAACCATTTTTTCATCCCAACATTACATCCCCATGAAATGCATTTCACATACATTATACAATAGTTTCAATATACATTTACAATATATCATTATACAATAGAAGCAAACATCATTTGCACCACCCAAAGCACATCCCAAGTTTATAATTATTCCATGGTACATTAGTAAACCCAGATATACAAGTACATCCCACGTCATGAACAAAATTCATGATTACATACATTTTAAAAAATCATAGAACAATATTACCATAATAAAACATAATAGTACCATAGAGTTACAGTAAGACAATGGTAGTAAAGAATTCAATAAAACGGTAAATCAGCTAATTCATAGTTCAAATATGATTAACTATTTAAAAAATATCATCTGGTGGAAATCAGAAGCCATGGTAAAACGCATAGAAATGAAAACAGCTGTTTGGGTTTAATTTCAGCGCTTCGCATAAAATACAATAGAAGCAAACGTCATCGACATCACCTAAAGCACATATCACTCGTTTATAATTACTCTATGGGACATTAGTAAACCCAGATATATAAGTACATCCCACGGCATGAATGAAATTCATGATTGTATACATTAAAAACATCATAGAACAATAATGACCATATTAAAACATAATACAACCATAGAGTTACAGTAAGGCAATGATAGTATCCTACATGATTCAATTTAAAAAATAGATCAGGTAATTTATACCTCAATTTTGATGAATTATTTGATAAATTGTCATCCTAAATCAGAAGCCCTGATAATATCTATAGAAATGAAAACAGTTGCTCGGGTTTAATGTGATCATTTTAGCTTACATGATCAGCTGGTTTTTGTGGCTTATATAGTCATATTGTGCGTTTTGTAACTTTTATCCGCTTGAAACCAAACTAGCCCCACCTTCCACTTTAACCAGTGGTTGATGTGACTTTATGATTCCTTATGACTGTATGTGTGAGTTACCAGGGGTACCTCCATTTTCCTCGTTTGCCCTTCTTCATACAATCAGATGTCTCACACACCATCATGTTGCATTTCGAGGACACTTGCACCTGTGAAAAAAACTGAATTGTAATAATGACCTTCATCATGGCACAGGTGTATTGGTAATCAATATTTCTTCTTGTCATTTAATTATTATTTTTAAAATATATCACATGTATTTGTACAGTTAGGCCACAGTCATTTGCATAGTTATTAATTTTGCGAGCGTTTTGATCAGTCAATGTGTTGATGACCAACAGTCTGTGTAGTCCTTGTACTATAGAAATATAACCAGGTATGAAAGCGGGTTCCCCACCCCTTCATGGCTTTATAGAGATATCTATTGTTGGTCAATCACCATCAGCCTATGTGCTATATTTAGTAACATAAGTGTCTTTCCTGTGGCTTATTGGTCAAGATAAGTGTCGTTATGAGACGACGTAATAATATGGGCTCCATAGGGTGATATCATTTATGATTGCCTATTTTTCAATGATCCCCATCCGGAAAAAATGTAAATTTACAGTGCTACATATAAATGGACAAATTAATGATCAGTAGTGAAAATGGATAATTCACATATTTTGTGATCATAAAAAAATCGTTGTGGTGTATAAAATAATTTAATAAACTAGATGTAGGTGTTTACCATGTAAACACCCAAGAAGGCTCCCCCTCCCACTTTTCCAATAAGAGGTATACATTAATTATAATCTTAGCAGATAATCAATTTGTACATGTAATTATCAAGTAATATTATGAGGCAGAGGCTAGCAGCTTTAGGCTAGGGTGACAAGGTACAAATTTGACAAAAACAGATTAAAGATGGTCGCCATGACCCGAATATTTTCACAAACTTTCTGAACAATTGATGCAGCCTAGGAATTAATATTTGCATCCAGTATGTTGAACACAAAAATAATCGAAGAAGCGGTTTGGTGGATATCAGGGTGACAAGGTCCTAAATTGACGAAAAAAGGTTAAAGATGGCCGCGATGACCCGAATATTTTCCCGAACTTTCTGTAAGGTATTAATACTTGTATCCAGTGTATTGAACACTAAATAAATTGAAAAAGCGGTTTTGTAGATATCAGGGGGACATGGCATGGATGAGAGGCGGTGTCCATGCGCGGCGCCGCCCGCGCCGGCGGACGAAACCGTACAAAAACTAAAAGCCTCCCCCTGGTAGGGGGGAGCCTTAATTAATATCCAATCAGGTTGTAGTGATGTGTAACCAACAGGGGCAGTCGATGTAAGCAATCATTGATATGAGCAGCCGCTTTCATGTACACTTGCCACGTAAACGAGAGACGTAAAACCAATGTTGACTTGATGTTGGGCTACTGTCTTTGACATCGGCCTACATTGAGCCAGCATTCAGTCAACGTCTCCTTATGTGTAGTTGTAGCACGTGGATGTGGATGTTTCCCTCTCACTCAGTTGTACACATTAAAAGGCGACATTGCTGAAGGAGTGTACGTGGGTGGAGCAATTGTACAAAGATCATCAGTGAAGACATTTTACATGATAGTGCTCACGTTTTTAATACACTTTTTTATAAGAATGACAAGCACTATGAAACACTCAATCTGTCAATTGAAGTCCATATTTTGATCATTACGGGGCAGTATCGCACTGGGAAGACTTATACTTTAACAGTGGTTAGGACAACTAGTATAGCTAACTTTACTTAAATGAAGCATATATTACGATTAGACCCACTGGATTGCATTCCTACTGGAATGGTTATTGAACCACCAGTAATTGAAGTGGGGGTCAGCATTTGGCATGGTTATATGTTAGAAAAAATAGATCAATGCATTTTGAACAAAAATAGGCCATTACGGCAAACATGATATTAATATCGGAGTGTCACTCGGGTCGTTGTTATATATTCCTTATATCGTTAACTTTTTTATAAGTTTGCTTTCAAACTCTGCCTCTGAGATATTCATATAGAAAATAGCTGAAGTTGTTGCGACACTCCCCCCCCCCCCCATGTATATTTATTTATTGACTCCATGCAGTTATTGTCAATATAATCAAAGGGCAACTACAATAGAAATTAAACGAGACACAGTCCAGTAACATAAAAACCTATCAGTTTCACTAAAACACCGGCGCCACTTCACAATGGGGGGGGGGGGGGTACTCGGTTAAATCCGTTATTTTGTTGAATGTGGTGTTGGTATCTAAATTGTCTAAATGTATACACCCACACTAAAATAATAATAGTTCGACTGGCCAGTCTGAGCCAGTAAGTTTTCCTTGTTATTATATGTCTGATCTAGGATTGCCAAAAAGATCTAATACATTATATATATAATATTATCGATGTGGAATTGTGTCAGCTATTTCGATTTGTTGTGATTTTCTGAACATTTTTTTCAAATGGCTTGTAGCAAACATGTCCTTGCTATAAAAGTGACCTATTTTTCGCGCAATTTGTGGGATTGCCAAAGGTCATTTGGTGTAAATGGTGAAGGTAAAATGGTGACGGTACCTGATTAAGACAATGGTTGACTTTGCATCTCATCTATCATGTCTATACCTATAAAAAATGTGAATAACAAAAAGCCAAAGAACATTTATGGTGTGTGTATTACATGGCGTAATGTTAAACCTTTTGTTTAACATAGTCAGCAAATCATAAAGTTTCATATAGGCGAATAAACACAAATTTACCTCTGATAATATGATACGCTGAACTAAAAAATCAGTGTATTGGTCTTCCTCATGGGACAGAATCCTAAATATCTTCGACGTGTATTACTTCCACCACCATCGCCGGTGCTGGCCAACATTCATTCAATACTTGCCTACGATGTACCTGATAAAGAGGTTGTAGGCCTACCCAGCAAATTTCGATTCAATGTTGGACCAGCCCTGCAGCCTTTGCTGGTTCAATGCCGGTCAATCATCTACGACGCTGACGCAACAAATATGTTTCTATATATTGCGCGCCTATCCAGAAGTGAACAATATGGCTTGGCTTGTATATTTTTTTATTTTAATTTATGAAACTTTGACCTTGCAATGACCTTGAGGTGACCTTTGACTGACCAAAATGTTGCATGCTCACAAAGGCCCGCCGCTGCCGAATCCCACACGTGTACATATGGTTAATACACCTTGTAGATCCACTGTTACAGCCATTATACCAAAAGACGTACATTTCCATTAAATGACCACCATTATCCCTGGGTCCTGGCATTAACTTGAGAGTCAAAGGGTTAGCACAATCAAAGTTGAGATATGAATGGAATAGAAGGTGAATATATATATTTTATTTTTTATCGAACTAATTAAACATTGCACAATGTATTCTGGCCGAAATTATACAATTTTAAATGTATTGTGGCAATCTAAAGGCCATGTGAATGCAAAATACGGGCATTTGAAAAATGACGTCATATTTCACCGGCCCTCAGGGGCCGTATGGCCGTGAAAGGGTTAAAACAATACCGGTTCAACGCCTTCTGTTTGTTCCGTAGTATAGTGCTGTATGCACCTTAGTCTTGTTACGTAATATACCCTTAGCAGTCATATCAGTCATAGGGGTCATATATTGTACGCTCTGGTGTAGGCCTATAAATGTTGACCTTCATTGAGCTTAAAAGAATACATGGTGTCTCATGACGAAAATTTCTTTTTAACCAATCGTCACCGCCTGCTGCCTTACAAGTGTAAATGACCCAATGTTACTAAATATAGCATTAGGACGATGTAGATTTACCAACAATACATCTCTCTTTAAAACCATGAAGGGGTGGGGGCCGTTTCATACCTGGTTATAATTCTATAGTATATGGACTGTGGACTGTTGTAAAGAGTGACCATGGTGACTGATCAGAACGCTTGCAATATAAATAACTATGCAAATGCCTGTGTTTGTACTGTATATATCTAATTGTAGGCTTACCCTAGCAATAGATCCTTCGAATAATCCTGATGTCGAAGCAGCCGCATGTCCAATATCCAAACCACATACTTGATCATCTATGGCACATTCTGAAAACAATGTTAAGATATATGCTATCACGTCTTTGGCAGTGTACAAGTGAATGTTATTCCCATGTAAACTGACCTTGTAATATGAGGAGAAAGATCTCTTTATTCTGTTTATTTCTAATTTAGGCTTTCGCTAACTTTAGTTTGTTGATTTTACCAGTCTTGGACATTATGGACTATGGGCAATATGAGGCTTGACATATATTATCAGTGCTACTCACCCAAATATTAGGCATGTGATTTGTCGAGGTGGACATCTGGATCTGGGTTGATTCGGATTGACCAGATCTTAGGCATTTGATTGGTCGAGATGGATATCTGTATCTGGTAAGATTCAGAGTGTCCCAGATTTTAGGCATGTGATTGGTTGAGGTGGTCGTCTAGATCTGGTTAGATTCAGAGTGACCCAGATCTTAGGCATGTGATTGGTCGAGGTGGACATCTCGATCTGGTTTGATTCGGATTGCCCAGATCTTAGGCATGTGATTGGTCAAGGTGGACATCTGGATCTGGTAAGATTCAGAGTGTCCCAGATTTTAGGCATGTGATTGGTTGAGGTGGTCGTCTAGATCTGGTTAGATTCAGAGTGACCCAAATTTTAGGCATGTGATTGGTCCAGGTGGACATCTGGATCTGGTTAGATTCAGAGTGACCCATATTTTAGGCATGTGATTGGTCGAGGTGGACGTCTGGATCAGGTTAGATTCAGAGTGACCCATATTTTAGGCATGTGATTGGTCGAGGTGGACGTTTGGATCTGGTTAGATTCAGAGTGACCCATATTTTAGGCATGTGATTGGTCGAGGTGGACGTCTGGATCTGGTTAGATTCAGAGTGACCCATATTTTAGGCATGTGATTGGTCGAGGTGGTCGTCTGGATCTGGTTAGATTCAGAGTGACCCATATTTTAGGCATGTGATTGGTCGAGGTGGACGTCTGGATCTGGTTAGATTCAAAGTGACACAGCTCTTAGGTATGTGATTGGTCGAGGTGGACATCTGGATCTGGTTTGCTTTGGATTGCCCAGATCTTAGGCATGTGATTGGTCAAGGTGGACATCTGGATCTGGTTAGATTCAGAGTGACCCATACTTTAGGCATGTGATTGGTCGAGGTGGACGTTTGGATCTGGTTAGATTCAGAGTGACCCATATTTTAGGCATGTGATTGGTCGAGGTGGACGTCTGGATCTGGTTAGATTCAGAATGATCCATATTTTAGGCATGTGATTGGTCGAGGTGGACGTCTGGATCTGGTTAGATTCAGAATGATCCATATTTTAGGCATGTGATTGGTCGAGGTGGTCGTCTGGATCTGGTTAGATTCAGAGTGACCCATATTTTAGGCATGTGATTGGTTGAGGTGGTCGTCTAGATCTGGTTAGATTCAGAGTGACCCAAATTTTTAGGCATGTGATTGGTCCAGGTGGACATCTGGATCTGGTTAGATTCAGAGTGACCCATACTTTAGGCATGTGATTGGTCGAGGTGGACGTCTGGATCAGGTTAGATTCAGAGTGACCCATATTTCAGGCATGTGATTGGTCGAGGTGGACGTTTGGATCTGGTTAGATTCAGAGTGACCCATATTTTAGGCATGTGATTGGTCGAGGTGGACGTCTGGATCTGGTTAGATTCAGAATGATCCATATTTTAGGCATGTGATTGGTCGAGGTGGTCGTCTGGATCTGGTTAGATTCAGAGTGACCCATATTTTAGGCATGTGATTGGTCGAGGTGGTCGTCTGGATCTGGTTAGATTCAGAGTGACCCATATTTTAGGCATGTGATTGGTCGAGGTGGACGTCTGGATCTGGTTAGATTCAAAGTGACACAGCTCTTAGGTATGTGATTGGTCGAGGTGGACATCTGGATCTGGTTAGATATTTATGGGTGAAAAATAATAATAGGGAATAATAGCAAATTATTTTAGCTGGCTTTGAATTATGATTTTCGCCAAAACCTTTGAGAAGATTATTCATTACACACAATAGAAATCTATGATCTTTACGTGGTAGTATCATTGTTTCGTTCAGATAATTTCATGAAAGCGGCCTACATAAGTCTGATCAAATGAAGAATATGTGTGTGTCTGTGTGGAGGGGGGGGGGGGGTGTGTTCTGCTCATAATTATGCTCGGCTGTATATAAAAATGTGCCATGAGCATACAAATATATTTAACAGCAGTATTCTACTCGTGTCTAAATATATTTTATTGATAGAAAAAATAGTAATCTATAACTATTATTAAACGGGTGCTAATTAAATATAACAATATAATAGAACATTATAATAGAACATTTGTAGCAAGCAATTTAGCAACTGCTGTATTACGTGTTGATATATGGTGTAATGATAGAATAAAGCGTTATCAACAATAATAAACCCATTTCGGATAACGATAGCTGTTGAATAAACGTAGAAAGACATATTATTACTTTACTACAGCTCGGTACCACTTTTGCTACATTTTTCATTAATCTGAACGATTACTCAAGTCCGCTAGAATATAATTATGACTCACTGCCAACAAATCTGTAGTTAACTGCAGGTAAACAGTCACATGTCTGGACGCAGTTAACAGCTTGGGTGATGGTCATCACGTACAATCTCAGTTCTCCCGTTTTCGCTTTGTACACAAACGATGCGTAGTACCACGTTCCAGCATTGATCTAAAAAATAAAATCAGACAGGACGAAGTAGAGTAGTAATAGTGGAAAAGATGTGCCAAAGACAAGGAAAACAAACCTGGGCAGGTGAATCAGAATACAACAGAATGGTGAACAAATTGCATTATGAAGAGAAACGGAAGACACGATAAAACATAACATGACAAGCAACAGAAAAGAACATAAACGAACATAACAAAACGAAGCATTATTTGAATGAAAATATATTCACAAAGATTATAATATAATTCGTGTCGGTTAGGTTAGCCTGTCAATCTCTTTAAGATCTGCCACAATATGAATGTGAATATTAGTCAGGGAAAGTTAAGCAAATTGTCGTTAAAACCTAAAAACAATCCATGCCCCCAAACATTTGTACCACTATATAGTATAGGATTAGGACTAAATTCTAAAAAATTGTTAAACTGAACTGCCATAGGGGTGTTTTTACAGAGCAAAATGCAAAATGGCCGAAATCGGTAGGGAAGAATTCGGAAAACCAGACATATTTTGCCATAGCATGCTATTTTCAGACATGGGGTCGAATACATACAAATGTAATCAAATACGAATACGAATACATTGTAAAGTCATGAATACGAATACAAATACTCCATTTGAAAAATGTATTCGAATATAAATATATTACTTTTCAAATGTATTCGAATACGAATACATTTAAAATATTTAAAACCTAAAAATGTCATAAGTGATATAAATATATATATTTATGTTCATATATTTAGTATGTGTATAATATCACTGAAAAAATATGATTTCTATTAAGTCTTTAATTGTTATAAAGCATGTACAATTACCACTCCCGTAATCATTTAAAATGTTCAGTATTACGTTTTATTATATGACACTTTTCAAATGCTTGTATTTTGATGTATACTAACTTGCTTCAGGAATTAGTACATAAAACCGCACGCAAAGATTTAGGTACAAGTTTGGGAATAAATAACAAAGATAAAATACATAATTTGTAGAAATAGTGTGTTATTATGTATTGGCAATATATTGGTGCAACATTGCATTACGTGTAATGTCTGGAATGTAGTTACAGCATTAAATTGGAGCCTGTTTACTAGTCGTGACATCTCAGGCTCCATATAAATAAATATATATGGCTCAGCATTTATACAGTTATGGTATTTCGTTGTATTATTTTATTACATAAAAATATATTTTATATTGTTTTAGGTAAATAATGCATAGGGCTATTTTTTGTGCACATTAATTCTAGAACATATAATGTGGTTCCATAGACATTTTAATGAGACGATTCTAGCACCGATAGGGTTAATTGCATAGTCATTGTTAAGTTGACAATCTGCACCAGTGGTAGAGGTGTCAAGGCAGACTGGGCAGGGCAGGGTGGGGGTAGGGATGGCGGTCATGGTTCGTAACCAATCAAATATTGAGATATTGTACCAAAATAGAGGGTGAACATGCTTTTCTAATGGCGGTGACAGGGGAGGGGCAATGTCGGTGATCGTCAGTAATCTGGTCATTCTGTGACCAATCAAAATGAATGCATGTTGTCACCAACAACGAATTTCATCGTTTTTCCAGATATCGATGACAGGGGAGGGGCACTGTCGGTGACTGCAAGTACCGTATTTTTTATGTAGGCGTAAGCGCCCTAAGATTAAGGGAGTAGCTTGTTGTCCTGTCTCAGGTTTGTGAAATCAGGCGTGACCAGTGATTTGTTTTGTTCAGCTTTTTTAGCGTTAATTAGCTCAGGCACCGTATAGACACAACGGTTTTATTAGTGTTAAGTCAAAACGCAACGAGTCAAGACACAGAAATACTTAGTCAATTGCTCTTTTTTCCAACTTAGCTGCCAATATTCTGCGTGTGTAAGATCACAGCAAGGAGGTACAAATAAATTAGTTGTGCCTGTTTAAAAATTCTTATAGTTGCACTAATCCACTAATCTCTTTTTAAAAACTGTTGGTACTTAAACTGTCAAGTGGTGTGAAGTTCGCGAGATTTCTCTGGAGCTTATCAGTTAGTTTTATTAGTAACTGAGAAAAAATGAAACACAATTTGGAATTTTTTTTAATAATCTCTGTGATATATGACATGTATTCAAAATGTATTCAAAAAGTATTCATGAATACAGGGCTTTTTCAAAAGTATTTGAATACAATACGAATACTTGTATTCATAATTTTGTATGAATACTGAATACACATGAATACCCAAAAAAATGTAATCGAATACGGATAAATACGAATACTGAATGCGAATACCCCATGTCTGGCTATTTTACCATACATATTTTATCAATGTACAGATGTAAGACTGTTATGTTAAAAACGTTGTGTTATTGATAGGAAAAAAACATTGCCAGCACGAAGGCCGAAATGGCCGCTTAGGGACGCACCATTAGATATCTGGGGGGGGGGGGGGCTAGAGTTTTTGTTGCTTGTAAACATTTTTTTTACCTCCGAGAGAAAACAATCTTTTTTTTGGCGATCAACGTCCGACAATTTTTTTGTTATGTTTTGTCGAAGACATTTTTTGTCATACGCTTTCCCTATTTTGTACGTTACCATTTAGTGGTTTTTTTGCCCATTTTTTCTGATTTTTGTGGCGACAAACTTTTTTTTTCAATTTTTTTCTAGCCCCCCCCCCAGATATCAAATGGTGCGTCCCCTTAAACAGCAAAGAACAATGGTTATCAGTTGGGGATTGTAATGTTTTTACTAAATTGTAATCGCCTAATTTAAAAAAATATTAAAGGGACCCCTTGGGATGAGACATTTTCAATGTTGTCAATTTTGAAAATTTAATTTATATGAAGCTATATAGCCTACTGATCTTAACTGAAAATACGAAAAAGTCGAAAAACAATTTTAAAGAACCGAAAAAAAGTGAAATAATTGTATTTCCAGGTCGTATGTTGCCATATGAACAAAACAAGTCAGCAATATTCAGCACTTTACATCACATATTCCCACGTACCAGACGGTTAGATCAGAGCAGTCGCCGCTAATTGGTGTCTTATAGTCAGGACATGGGAGGACACACCTGCAGCACTGATTGTCTACCCAACGCTGGGCCGATGCCATCAGCATGTGGCCCAATGCTGTGAAAACATTCAATCGTCCTTCAGGTATACAAATAGTTTGTTTGGGATACTTCTGGTTTCATAGAAATTTTGATTAAAAATATTTGTAAAAATATTAAAATTTTGAAAAAAATAAAAACATGATCCGTGGGATACACTACTTCAGTACGGAATTTAAAACGAAAATTGATGTCATCCCAAGGAGCTGCTTTAAATTATTAGTATTAGAAACATCAATATCACAGATTATTCCTGTTACTTACTTTTTGTTTTTAAAACTAATCAGTTTAGTGTGAAGCATACGGTTTCTCTTAATTAGCACTATCCTTCTAATAGTGTTTACTAATTTAGTTTCCTACACTAAGAAATGCACATAAATAGCATATTAAAATGAATTTTGTTTTTAAACATGTTAAAGCGACACAATTAGGTTAAAATCGTCAAAAAATCAGTATTTTTATTTTGACTTCTTAATATGACTATACTGATGTCCATAGACTAGAATTGCAAAAGTTTAAAAAATTTTGTGTTGCGCATTTACCAGTTAGGCGATATATTTCTGACGGTATAAACAACGACATGTACATACAAGAGTTAGTTTGTAAAACCACAGGTTATTTTGAAAATATGTACAATATACTACATGAATATTTAGAATAAAACATAGCAGTAAAACCGTGTATAAAAGTAGATGTTGTTTTAATAAACATGCTACATGATGATTAAACATCACAGCGCTAAAATATTTTATGCATAAACCATGGAGACTAAAGGGGTTTGTTTAATTTGAGATCAGACGTCAGATTCTGACGTATATAGACGATTCCCCAACTCTTAAAACATGGATTATAAAGAAAAATCATGGTTTAAGTGTAAAATTTTAAGCAACGTAGGATGGTTTTACCGATTTGTACGGCCAATGGCGGCCATTTTCGATTTTCGGACTTTTATGAGTCAGATTTTAATACACTTTTTTTGGTCATTGACTATATCCAGTAGGATAGAAAACCGTTGAGAAACCTTTTGTTTTAATTTTTTTGGGGTCATGTGGTATATCGACCCGTCTAAACCATCACAAGGTGACGAGGCGTGTGCCCTGTATTGAGACTTACTGGAGCACCAATTTTGCTACCAGGGACATCCACAATTAATTCTCCTAATCCTATTGAAATCTCCCACGACGGTCCGTCAGGAGCACATTGTCCGTAGCTGACCAAGCCCTGGTGTCGCTGGACATCAGTTGCTTCGAAGAACACTCCCACACTCAGACAGGCTTTGTTACATTCTGTGAAGAGACCGCTGAACAATTGATCCTGAAACATTCACATAACAAGGACATCAAACCATAGGTCCGATGATTATAAAAATGGTTTGAATGGTTCACAATCGATTTAAATACTACTACAGTTTTAAAATTCGACATGTTTAAATTAAAAGACTACCTCTATCTTGCCCATTTCTTTCTTTACGAAGGTTTTATTGATGTGATATGATTAGGCAATGACATAACTCTTATTGATGTCCACTTACTCTAATATCTGAGCATCTAGGCAGCTTTTCAAGTGGCATTTCAAGAAAATATATAGTAAACGAAAGTATTTAATTGGAGGGCACCAAATGATTTAGTGCGCACGCACCAATTCATTATTTGGTGGGCACCAAATGATTTGGTGCGCACCAATTAAATATTTGGTGCGCACAAAATGATTTGGTGAGGACCAAATAATTTATTGACAAATAATTAATTGGTGAACATCAAATCACTTGGTGCGCTGCAAATCTAATAAAACCAAATTTAAACGTTCATTTACCTGTTTACAGTTTACAGAATTGAGCTGAGGTGAACACGTATCAAAATAACTATTGTCTTAGGTAAGTAATGGGTTATAACTCTTAAAGCGCTGATTTTTTTTATGAAAACCTTGGAGACCAGAGGGTTTTTTCAATTTGAAATCGGCATAACTGTCTCAGTTAACTCTCCGATTCATTTGAATACCTATGTTATAGGTCTACGGCCATTATAAATATTTTCACTCTCACAGTGCCGGGACCGACTTTAGTCGTTGGAATCTGACGTCTGCAGACAGTGCAATCTGACGTCTGCAGACGTCGGATTCTGACGACTAAAGTCGGTCCGGGCGCTGTAAGGGATAATCAATACAATAGCAAACACGATACATTCATCTATTGTTGAGTCAATGTTGGACCAGCGTCGCAGCGGCAGGCGGTGGACCAACATTGGACGGTCAATGGGGGAATATTTCGTGTTTTCTGGGAGACTAAAATCAACTAAAGGTTTGTTTACCCACATAATTATGAAGTCATATGTTCGACATGCTACAACCATTATAACAGTACTCATCCAAATGTTTTCGAAGTTTTGTGTAGCTTGGCAGCCATTATTAACCGATTTAATTTCAATGTAAAAAACATTCAGATTATTACAAATATTATCTTAGAGTTGGTGTTTATCTTGAACGCATTGAAATAGTTGAATACAAACGTTTTATATATATAGCATGTGTTTATGTTTGTCGTCAATCCCAATCATACAATATCAATATGGTTGATTTTTGGTCTAAATGTATACTCACGTTGAGACGTGTCTCGCCGACTGGATCACTGAAATAGCGAGAAGTTCCACCAGGAACTGTTTACTGGTAACCATATACTTACGTTGAGGTTTGTCTTGCCGACTGGATCACTGAAATAGCGAGAAGTTCCAACAGGAACTGTTTACTGGTAACCATATACTTACGTTCAGATGTGTCTCGCCATTTGAACCAGCGAAATAGCCGGCAGCTCCATCAGGAACTGGGGCTGAGCTGAAAGCTACAGGCGTTCCCGAGGATACGACTTCACCATTCATGCAGCTATCATCGGCAATATCTGTGGCCAAGGTGATATCGGCCAAGCAGAAACATGGCTCTGACAAAAAGAAAATAAGATACAGGATGCATTATACTATATCTGGTTCTATTCTTGTTAGGGAAATGATTTATTTTAATATGATTTTTGTCCTAGTAATGTTACATCAATTGTTTGATATCTATTTATTGTGTTGATAAATCCGTTCAGATTAATCATGTTAATTATGCACAGCGTACGCGCAAACCTGTAATGTTACATCCATTGTTTGATATACATTTATTGTATTGTGCTGGTAAAGCTAGCCAGGCTGATGAATAACCGTCTGATTCCCATTGTACAGCAGCCCGCTACAGCCAACCACAGACCACTTAACATCACTATGATCAGAGTGATATTACACGGGAAGCATCACAATGGCGCTGTTCATTGAAGAACGCGAGTTTAATGATTATAAGGAATTTGTGACAGAAATAGGACATGGGATAAGGACATTTTATACACGGGAGCGAAAAAACTGATGAGGAAATGTCATACCTTACGTAGCAGCTGACTGCCAGACAGGGACGTCTCATACCCTACACGTCAGCCGGCTGCCAGATACGGACGTCTCATACCCTACACGTCAGCCGGCTGCCAGATAGGGACATCTCATACCTTACACGTCAGCTGGCTGCCTGATAGGGACGTCTCATACCCTACACGTCAGCCGGCTGCCAGATAGGGGCATCCCATACCTTACACGTTAGCTGGCTGCCAGACAGGGACGTCTCATACCCTACACGTCAGCCGGCTGCCAGATATGGCCATCTTAAACCTTACACGTCAGCCGGCTGCCAGAAAAGGACATATCATACCTTACACATCAGCCGGCTGTCAGATATGGCCATCTCATACCTTACACGTGAGCTGACTGCCAGATAAGGACGTCTTATACTCTACTATACACGTTAGCTGGCTGCCAGATAGGAACATGTCATACCTTACACGTCAGCTGGCTGCCAGATAGGGACATGTCATACTTTACACGTCAGCCGGCTCCCAGATATGGACATTATTTCTATTAGGTAATTAGCATGATTAAGGTACAATAATTCACAATACAAAGATTGTTTAGGGCAAATATTCTGTATAATAAAATGCATTATACTTTTAGGCAGTCAGATGATACCAAAAGACTTATAATCATGTAGTTTTGTAACATGAGTGGTGATTTTTTTTAGATCATGGAAGCTAGGATGTAAGGTCCAAATTACAGCATCTGGTGATCGAAAACGAGGTAAGATGATTGTGAACAGCGTGCATCTAGAGCTTTCAAGAGATATTTACATGCGATATCCAGAAGTAAGTCTAGGATGGAGATTTGAACTTAATAATAAACCGAATTTGAGACACAAGTATAAAGTGTATTTAATTCAAGACAATTACAATTTTCTATTGAACCATGTTGAAAATAAAAGCAAACAAAGTTTCAGTTATAACAGCTCTCTAATAAAATAAAAAGGGATTTAGCAACATGAAATTTCAAGAACTATTTGAGACCATGATAGTTATTCTTTCATAGATCTGTAATATTTCTTCTGGCTACTAAATAACTCGCATTCTTGCCTTAAAATCGCTTAATATCGGTTTGTTTAATTATAAGTGTATTGAAGACTATCTGTAGACAATGACTGATCAGTCGTAAGTCACGGGATTCTGACTGAATCATAATCTAAAGCTGGCATTCGTGAATCGTGATGTAGTTATAACAAATTATCGGTCTGATAGCGCGCAATCGGGGTTTTACATTTATATATATGAGGGTTTTCATTCGAAGAAAACATACACCATTACTGTACGTTTCATGCGAAATTAAAATACCTTGGTGTGACTATGCAATGACAAAGATATTTCAGATTGCCTTTAATGTCAGATATAATTTTGCACCTCAATATCGTTTCAACGTAGGCCTAATCCTCATATTAGTAGAATGAATCAAGCATTTTCCTCAAATAGCTCACGATAAACAATTAACACATTTTTTTCAACTGGGAATATTCTTTTTCAGAATCGGCGAATGAGCAGTTTACTAATGTTAACAAAATCAAAATGGCCAAATTAAAGTGGCTTTGTCTAGCATGCTATAAACAAATAAATTCGCTGATTTTAGTGGTTTTAGGCCCGTAATGAAGGCTTCGATAGGACAGGACATTTAATCAATTTTGAAGGCTGAGATCTTCACGTACGCTCGTGATTTTCATTTTATAAATAATCATAAAATTTGAGCAATCGTTAAATATTGAAGAGCTTATCGTGCTGACATTAAATTGTTGCGTTAAAAACAGCCGTGGTGATCCCAATTATTATGGGAAAGCCCCTATTTTCCAATTTCTCTGAGCCTTGGAGAAGTTTGCTTCGCGAAATTACTGTTGTTTGTTAAGAGATATTAAATCGCCAATTTTTATTTTGAAGTTTGTAATACTTGGCCTACGTGTTTACCCTGACAATTATTGTTCGCAATTATTGTAAGATGACGCCGCCGCATCAGCTTGAATTAGCTTCCCGGCCAACATGACTTTAAAATTAACTTTATATTTAAACTCATACATATTGACCCCGATTGCCCTTGGGTAAATGTAAAAGGTCACGCTAAAACTCTTTTGAACCGTTTGAAGTAGAGTCATCATATTTGGTATATAGATGCATCTTAGGAAAATATAGGTTAAGTTCGAAGATGAGTGACCTTGACCTTTTTTGAGGGTTAAGGTCACAGCAGTTTATCATTCCCAATTAGTTTCATGAACATTATTAGTTGTTTTAAAGGTGTAGTCAACTGTCAAAATACGCGGGACAATGTGGTCCCCAGAATGTAGCAGTGGCCCCTGGACATTCCACAATTACATATCACACCACATCCACAGTTATCAGCCAAGATAATAATACTATATGCGTTTCATACCCATCGCCGCATTAAGAGCAAGTTCCCAAGTCATATAAACTCTATATACTTGAGCGACATCTATGAGGAAATAATTCACCATTTCTCTCATGTGGGCTTTGTGTCGTGACTCAAAAGGTTGTGTTACCCTGGGGATCTGGAAACAGTTGACCTCCAGCATATTGACAGTAAGAGCTTTCCAAGCCAACACCTCACACTCACCAAATGTTGGTTTAAAGTCGACCAACGTCGCAGACGTTGGTCTAACATTAAAACAGCATTGGGCCAATTTCTCGTTGGTTGGAGTAGTATCTTGTAATCAGTTCAGTCGCTGATATTAATGCGTCAAAGTGTACTCTATATAGGCT
Source organism: Flabesymbios commensalis (assembly GCA_964017125.1). Classification (NCBI taxonomy): domain Eukaryota; kingdom Metazoa; phylum Annelida; class Polychaeta; order Terebellida; family Flabelligeridae; genus Flabesymbios; species Flabesymbios commensalis. The sequence continues at coordinate 32,274,499 of OZ024911.1, read as the reverse complement.
AATGTAGGCCTACACTTGACCGTCCCACACATGCGCGTTTAACAGCTGTATGAATCTTTAAGCTAGAATCTTCATATGTGAAACCCCTACATTTCAAGTTCAAAGATGAGTGACCTTGACCGATTTTTATGATCAAGGTTATAGCATATTATAGTTAAAACTATTTTGCTGCGCATTTTTAGTTGAAGGGGTTGACTTGAAGCCTTTATACTTGGTATTTAAATGTACCTCAAGAAAGTACAGTTCAAGTTCAAAGATGCGTGACCCTGACCTATGTTTCTGACCAAGGTCACAGCATATCGCCGCTACTAGGCCTATTTCTGTGCTGCACCATATATTTTGAACCGTTCACATTTTCCCCTTTAGCATTCCTATGCAATGGCGTGTTTGATGTGTGACATTTTCACTCCGTTTTTTTTACGATCTTTGATTTTTACTAAATACTTTTTTATCATCTGGTATTTTTACCATTTGGCATTTTTCTTAATGGCATTTTCACCTGAAGCATTGTACCATCTTGCATTTGTACCTACTGTCCATTTTGAGATTCTCCCATTGTTTCCATTGTTTTTTTTGCCGCGTGGCATTTACCACTGGCATTTTTAATATCGGGCATATTTACCTGTGACATTTTTACTATCTTGCATTTTCACCGTCCTGAATTTTTATCATTTGGCATTTTCACCAATGACATTTATACCGTTCGCACTTTTACCTATGACATTTCTAACTTTTGGCATTTTTGCCACTGGCTTTTTACACCTCGGCCCGTTGGGCTCAAAGGGGTATTGTCGACTCCTTTCTGCACCGCCGCCGTCTCCACCGGCGCCGCCACACGCTGCCTTTTGGCAACATGGTGCAACAGATTAGATTAATCATTCATACAAAAAGTCAACCCCCCAGCCCGGCAATTTTTTACCCAAGATGAAGGTCAAAGGTCAAGTCAAAGATTAAAAAAAAAATATTGTTCACGCGATCATAGGATCTCCGCAATTTTTTATGTGGAGTTACCCATGAGTATGGAGATGACCTGATTATATTTTCAGCTTTCTAGCGACTTAGAATTTTCAAGTATTAGGCCCACAAATGACACATTTGAACCGTCGGCCACAGTGATTTTTAGAAGACAAAAAATTGATGAAAACCAAATAAACCATTACTTTTTGTGAGGCTTGCCAGCCTCCCTTGAACTATTATTAACCGGTCATACGAATTTCGAAAACCTTGGGCCTACACCTTTCCAAAAATCAGGCTTCGTATGGCGTAATGCTGACTAGGGGAGCATAAAACACAGAGGCAGTGATTACATATTACAACTGTTTGAAGCTCACATACTACGTTAATATCTCCGATTTCAAATTATAGCTTTATAAATGTAATTGTAATAATTTATTGCATAATATTGATATAACATGTGTTACATATGTATTTCAGAATGCTGAAGCATTGGCCAATCATGTGACAGTTGTGGTGGTGGGACAATTGCAAGCAGCATACTACTGAAGCTATACACACGGCAGCCCGGCTGCCAGATAAGGACATCCTCCACCTTACATGTCAGCCCGGCTGCCAGATAAAGATATTTCTTACGTTACCTGACACACGGCAGCCCGGCTGCCAGATAAGGACATCCCCCACCTTACATGTCAGCCCGGCTGCCAGATAAAGATATTTCTTACGTTACCTGACACACGGCAGCCCGGCTGCCAGATAAGGACATCCCCCACCTTACATGTCAGCCCGGCTGCCAGATAAAGATATTTCTTACCTTACCTGACACACGGCAGCCCGGCTGCCAGATAAGGACATCCCCCACCTTACATGTCAGCCCGGCTGCCAGATAAAGATATTTCTTACCTTACCTGACACACGGCAGCCCGGCTGCCAGATAAGGACATCCCCCACCTTACATGTCAGCCCGGCTGCCAGATAAAGATATTTCTTACGTTACCTGACACACGGCAGCCCGGCTGCCAGATAAGGACATCCCCCACCTTAACATGTCAGCCCGGCTGCCAGATAAAGATATTTCTTACGTTACCTGACACACGGCAGCCCGGCTGCCAGATAAGGACATCCCCCACCTTACATGCCAGCACGGCTGCCAGATAGGACGTAAGGCCGTCTGCCATCTTTCATGTCAGCCCAGCTGCCAGATAGGGGCATTCCCCACCTTACACATCAGCCCGGGTGCCAGATAAGGTCATTTCATCCCTTACACGGCAGCCCGGCTTCCAGGTGAGGACATAATCCTACCTTAAGCCGCAACCCGGCTGCCAGATTCCAGGTAATATTAGTTTGATGGCCAACTGTAGTCTTAAGAACGGTTGGCAAATGGTTCGGTGGCCCAATGTTGTACTTGCAGAGAATGTTTTACACATCATTTAATCAAACGTATGTTTTTATTTTGACCACTGCATTATCTATTGTCCCAAACTTCCAAGTTGAGTGATCCTTTAGCTGTTCCCACTACAGTGCAAAAATAAAAATGTCATAAAAATGACATGAAGAATGAATTACCACTCTCCCTTGAAACTTCTGGTTGTTTTAAGAATGTCTCGGACATCGCCCGAAACAAATCTATGTAACATCACACTCCTAACAAAATTATTATTTAAAAAATTCGCTTTGAGAAATTATGTAATCTTAGAAAAAAATGATCTTTGAAAAAAATAACCTCCCCGATTGAAAAATACTGCTGGGGTTTAGTGTTACATAAACGTGATTATGATTGTGCGTTGCTGTACTTTGGACACACTTTGGCAGTCATTCCCTAGTCGTTCTTCAGTCTAGCAATCGATTGTGATTGCTGGCGATAGAATTGAAGTAAAATCACTTATTATTCCATTTGCATTTTCAGTCGTTAATCACGCTACTCCAACGCTACTGTCCTGGTGTATTCCATCCATCCATCAATAGTAGGAAAAACAATAAAATATTTTTTTCTTAATTCTTATTATGTAATTCACCCCATATTTGATTAAGGCCAATGAAAATAATTGAGTCCTGACAGCCGTCATAATTGTGTGAGACCTTATAGCTCTCGACCAATCATAATCAACGTTCTATTTAACAGGCTGCCGCACAGTGTGCCAAGACACTAAATATAGCAGCCAGCTGCCATATTACATATAACTTATTCTTATATAACGGTCCGGTTGTTGAATTAGGAGATATATTTTCATGTACACCAGCCAGCCATCGTATTATTGTATGAATATTCTTATGTAGCAGCCAAGCTGACGAATAATGTTGTTATTAGCCTTATATGTCGGCTGGCTGACGTATAGACCCTGCCTTTAGATTAATTATGCACAGCGTAAGCGCAAACCTGTAATGTTACATCCATTGTTTGATATCCATTTATTGTGTTGGTAAATCCGTTTAGATTAATTATGCACAGCATAATGCAAAACACACCCAGGCGAATGCAAACGCGAGAGCAAATATGCGCGCTACGGGAGACGGGACGAAATTTGCCTGACTGTCCACACACCAACGCAAAAACCAATGCGAATACCAATGCGAAAATAAGAGGCAATTTCACCTGTACCACAACCACTTTGTTCTTTTTTTTGACATTTACAACGAGAAAACCGGCGCGACTCGCGAAAAAATGTAACAGTTTTGACAATTTTCACGCTGCCCTTAGCGCTCGCCTTCGCTCTAATCAGCTATAGGCTAGGTTTTGGCGATGATAAAATAATGAGTCTTATAATTTTCACGCTCGCGTTCGCATGTTTTGCACTTTACACAGCTAATATAGTACATTTTGAAGTAACAAATTAATAACTACTTCTGATAAAAAAAAAAGTTAATTATTCTGATGATATTGGCGAAATGAGAGTGTTGCGAATTTATGTAATTCTCTTTTGCGAATCTGTCAAGTTTAATATGTTGCACGTACTTTTTATGGCATGAAGCTCTAATAAAACATATTTCATGAAGCTAATAAAAGATGGAAATAAACTATATGAAATACAAGATTGTTGTTAATTAATTTGAGCTCACCCATTATCAACAGTGAAATATTACTAGTGTATATTTTTTGTCCTCATGGCGCTTGTAGCGCGGGGATCTATCGGGTTGGCGAATATTTGGCGATATTGGCAAATTAACTCCTAGACCTTGACATTTGATCCAAAATCCCCACGCAATTTTCCCCAAATATTCACCAAGTTGTGGCAAACTTTACCTTCGATACTATGGGTCGTCTTTTTTTCTTATTATTATATTGCAAAATTATGTTTAATGCGAAATTTGTAAAGATCTTGATTCCTGGTGTTATGTGTGTGATAACTTGATTTAATAAAAATATTTTGAAAGTACAGAAGTAAGTTATTTGTTTAGATATTTGTAATAGAATTTCAGTTGTTTTATTTTGAATATGTTTTCAGTTTTTATAAGGCGCAAGTTTGTAAAAATTGGATCACAGTGTGCAAATATTTTACTAAACGTTAAAATTCGGTGACATTTTTTCTAAAGTTGTGTAATTCTAAATGAATTAGGCTATGTCCCAAAACTAGCAAAAAATGGTTTATATGTGGCAATAAAAGTGAGTTGTAGAGTAAAAGTAGAACATATATTGCGTTAACCAATTTTCCCCAAATATTCACCAAGTTGTGGCAAACTTTACCTTCGATACTATGGGTCGTCTTTTTCTTTTATTATTATTTTGCAAAATTATGTTTAATGCGAAATTTGTAAAGATCTTGATTCCTGGTGTTATGTGTGTGATAACTTGATTTAATAAAAATATTTTGAAAGTACAGAAGTAAGTTATTTGTTTAGATATTTGTAATAGAATTTCAGTTGTTTTATTTTGAATATGTTTTCAGTTTTTATAAGGCGCAAGTTTGTAAAAATTGGATCACAGTGTGCAAATATTTTACTAAACGTTAAAATTCGGTGACATTTTTTCTAAAGTTGTGTAATTCAAAATGAATTAGGCTATGTCCCAAAACTAGCAAAAAATGGTTTATATGTGGCAATAAAAGTGAGTTGTAGAGTAAAAGTAGAACATATATTGCGTTAACCAGAAGGTATTACCTCTATGAGATATTAAACGTCAGTGATTTTACTCAGTGTCGACATAGTTATTAAACAAACCTGGCTTGACGCTGCAAGTACAGCTTCCTTCATCAAACTCGGAGCCGCGCGCACAGTGCCATAGCGGTACGACAGCTCCAGCCTCCGTGGGTCCAAATTGGTTTTTATCCCCAGGAAATGCAGAGTAAGGACATGGTGCTAAAACAGATCACACAATCTAATTATAGGCTACATGTATGTACGCTATGAGATTTTGTCAATTGTACAAAATATCGAAATGTTGGTAAATAATGTGTTCCAGAATTAACCTTTTCACTCCCACCGCATTAGCTAGGTGGCGTTCATTCGTGCACTTGTTGACCAGTACCCCCTCTACCCCTATATTGTTTTAACCTCATCATATAAAAAGTTATTTTCAGGTGGTCTGCAGATTTTAAATGCATGGACAAGGTCACCAGAGTCATCGAAGTATGGTACCCTCGACCCTTAGGGTGGTATGAGAATGTGTCATATATACACAATGTTAGTGGAAAAGGGTTTTGTTCAAAAATAAAAAACAATAGAATATTGGACCAGCATTTCCGATAAACATGATAAAATGATCGGAACCCAACCCAAGTACACATGGTGACATGGGTTGGTGTTGGGTTTCATATATAAGTCCAAAGGTAATGTTAAGGTCATCTCAATGTCGCAGCAAGGTCAAATTAACTCAAAACGGTTGGAAATAGCTTATTTTTGTTGTTTTTACTAACATTATAGCATTATCACTGTATATGACGGCTTGAAACATACCTGGACTTCAACACAGACCTATACCAAAAAAACCCCGAGAGGTTGCCGGGATAACATTTAGAGCTGGAAGGTTTTTTACTCTCCCCCCTTCAAATCACCCTTGTGTCAACACTGTCTCATATGATAGAATGGACCAAATGTTGAAACGGGTTGGGGTTGGATTTAACAGAGTTGTTACCCCAAGGTCATGGCAAGGTCAGGATAATAATAAAAGGGTTGGAGGGGTTATACCCCATCACATCACCCTTGTGTCACCTCTGTCTGATATGGCAGAAATGGACCAAATGTAACACACTGATATCATGTTTTGACCAATAATTAAAATCTGATGAAGCCCATTTCAAGTACACATGGGACATGGGTTAGGGTTGAGCTTCATAGGGGAGTTATCACAATGTCATGCCAAGGTCATCTGAAGGTCATAGCAAGGTCAATTTATGCATAAAAAGCTGGTACAAATTGCTTGTTTTTCCCGCTTTTGCTACAATCATGTTCACTTAAGATTTCTGTGATGGTTGAAACCCGCCTAGTTCCCGGGTCTATACCAAGACAACCCAATTAGTCATGGGACCAAGGAGGTGAAATATGGATAGCTAGACTATGTCTGCTACACTAATGATACTTATATATTCTGATAGAACAATGAACTTATATATGGCTATCTAGCTCTTGGGTGTATGACAATCTCTGTCGTTATTGTCAACTCTCTTGCAGAAGTTATGTAAATGATTGTAGTAGGTCTACTATGGTTACAAAATAGCTATTTTGACCCTTTAGTGGGACTAAAAAGATCGATGATGTGGTCAAAAAGTCCAATTTCTATTGGGACCGGGCATCGACTATCATGGCTATACATGACGTTTTGACCCTTCTCTGTACCTGGGTAATCTCAGGGGTGGTTCATTTTCAGTTTGAAATTCGATTTGTTAGATTGTGAACGTTTTAATTTGAAATTTATGTGTGTTTGAGTGAATTGTCGGCATTTAGAATGAAGAAGCTTTATCGCCCATCTGAACATCTATATGCGACCCTCCCAGCATAGTAGGTTCATTTGGTTAAAACATCCTTTTTTAACGAGGATAACAATATAGTATTAAACTAATGCGAGTGGCCTTTTAAGGCAGGTGGCTGCTCATAGGAGCTTCATTTGTATGGATTCTAATTTTGGGGAATGGCCAAGTAGCTTCCCATAGGGGGTTGGTTGCTCACAAGAGTGGCTGCTCATAGCAGGTTCTACTGTATGTGACAATCCCATAATCCACCCCTCCCTTAAACTGGCGCTCACATAATCTACACCTTCCTGGGGTGGTGGTTAGCACCGCTGCCTTTCACGCTGGAGTTCGGGGTTCGTTTCCCGGTTTGAAAGAAACAAAAATGTTTCTTCCCCATCCATTCGTAAAACTCAGTATTGTGGGAAGCCTCCGTGACCGATTCATTTCATTTCATTTACTTCCAGAATATACCTCTCTCTTCTGAACTAAATGCGACGCTCCCAGACTCTATCCCGCCCTCCCAAAATCGACCCCACCCTCCCAGAATATACCCCCCTTCCCCTTAGATATGCGACCCTCCCTCAGTCTACCCCTTCCTCCTAGAATATATCTACCTTTAAACATCTATGTGCGCCACGCCCGGATTCAATCACTGGCGACTGTCCTGGATATATGTACAACTGTTGTCTGTACAGATATGTGTACTGCACGCGCGCTTCCTCACTCACTCTAGTTATATATACTATGGTATGCGAATCATTTTGGCCTCTCACTAACGTAATGGTTAAGCTATCAGGAATCCTGCCCTCCACATTCTCTTATTATCGACCGTTACCAAATACCAATACATCTGCACCTCCTCACTCATCTAGCATAATAAACCCTTTGGCGATAATGACACCATCTTATCTTGATGAGACTTTGTTGTGGAAATATTTATGTATTTAATACGATTTTTTGTGAATATCATATATCCCGCATTCACAGTCCACAGGTATGTTTTGAATAAATATCAGGCATTTTAAACTTGTTTACCACCTGTCAAAGCATATACGGCAAACCCATAAGTGGTATTTGCCAAACTTTGCTGATATACACAGTTAAGGCCAAAAATCAGTCTATTGGTCTTCCTCATGGGCCAGAATCTTAAATGTCCAGAATATAATTAAGGAAAGAACCAATACTCAGTGATACTAGGAGACAAGTTCAAATATGGATGGCATCATGCAGAAGTGGTCTAACCCACATTTTGACGATTTTGAGGAATCATCCCGCGGCAACATGAAGTACAGGATAAAACGAATAAATACAAATTAACACAAAAAGTTTACAAAATCAGTGACCAAATGGTCTAACCCTCAATGTGAAACTCATATATTTATCAAGTTGGTGCTATCAATGACATATAATGCTGGACCACCGTCTGCGACGCTGGACTAACATTATTCCAACCAAAACCGTTTTGAGCTCTTCACCACAAATGTAATCGTGATTATTTTTTTTCTGAACACTTGTTAAAGACAAAAGTACTTAACCTAAGGACCTGAAACGTTATATTGGACATGTTCATAAGGACTGGTGTACAGAAATGGGAACCGTTTCCCATACACAGCACCCCTCTTTCCCCTAAAAAGGACACATAAACCTAATGGGATACCGGACGTAGGCCAGTCCTAATAATACGGAATAAATATAATATTTCGTACCGTTAATGTGGTGTTGTCTGCTTTGGACGTCATTTTACTGCCTCGATCATGTAAACGGTGCGAAGTAAGCATATGAACATTTACGTAATAACCATACTGTCCAGTTGGCCTGGATTGACCAGCCTTGACAGCAGCCTCCTTCTCAGGGCCACACTAGCACATCTAGGTGAGCGAGCCCGGCTAATTTCATTTATGGCCGGGTATTGGCCAAGGTTCTTAGTCACGTGACCATCATGCCTGTGCTATTGAGGCCGGTGAATTATTTTCTGGGTCAAGTCACAGGAAATGCGTCAGAGGGGAAATACAATACTGTGAACAACTCTTCATCCAAAAATAGCTGAATTCGGAAATTACCCTGTTTTTATCTAAAAATAGCAACAAGTCACAAACATTCGCCACTGAGCCATACCAGAGGCTACATGAAGCCCTGCTACAGTGCTTTGAGATTCTCTTCTGTAATTGCTGCGTTCTTATTGGGCATCAAAATCTGGTGTACCGTGACCCACACCTGACTCTGGAACTATGTCAAGTTCGAGGATTCCTTGCACCTATGAGAGACAAGTTTATATAATTATGTCTCCTCTATACTGGGCTAAGGTTGTCATTATATGCCTAGTTTTATTATGAACAGTACATGGGATCAACCTGTGTTGTAGTATAGTTAATCCATCCTATACAATGACGGGCCAGCATAAAAGCAACATTGGATGTGCGTCTTTGACTTGTGTTGTGTAAACTTGCTCAGACCAAGATATCAGCAGAATGTCCAAAGTGATGTTAACAACCACTCTTTGTTTAATGTTGGGATATCATCTCAGATTGTGGATTAACATGAACCCAGCACTGGGTTTTCGTTTTTACTGGTGTGCAGTCTCAGTCAGTACGAGACACTGAACCAATATTGGTTTAATGTTGGTCCATCGTTTGCGATGCAGGCCCAACATTAGGAAAACAATGGGCCGATGTAGACCTATCCTGGTTATGCTGTATGATTGACGATTCTGTATTGATGTATGCCAATTGTCTACGATGCTGGCCCAACATAAAATCAACATTGACCATGTGGTTTAGAATGTCAAGGACACCATTTCTGTCAGGTATTGCCTTATTGGCCAGATACCAAATCAGGTCAAATTCATGAATACATCTACGGAACACATTTTACAGTGCAATCAATCAGACCCACTAGCTGACGCTAGTGGAAGGATAGTGGATCTGATGAATGAAAATGCCTTGACAGTTGATCACCCACCGACGGTCGACACAAGCTTTTGTCAGCGGATATGGGCGGGGTCCTAGTGTAGTGTTAAAGTCGTCTGCCTGGTAAGTGGGATATCGCGGGCTCGTCCCCCGCTTTGACATCCAGGTTTTAAAGAAACAACAAATTTCTTCCCCGCTCACTCGCAAAAAATCAGTTTTGTGGTAAGCCACCGTCACCGAGAGGTAGCGTGCTCGACCTCAGACCTTCAGGACTCTATTTGCTAATCCTGTGTTCGGAGGGTGGCGCCATCTCACCATCCTCATGAGATTCTCCTGACCCAGTTTTTATCGACCTTAGTAAATTTATAACACTGTGTTATTCATCCTTACCTAACTTATTGCTAAGGGGTGTGGGAGGACCTGGGGATCTATATTTATTGTCATTGTTTAATATGTATTAAAAACGAGTGGGTAGGATAATAAACCCTTGTATCACAGAGCTCACATAGAAGCTATTTTTCCCAGATTTAAAATTATTAACCGTTTACCGGTAATAAAAGCAGAAGGTTTTATTATTTTTGTTTAAATATATTCGTGGTAGTCTACCAGATTTGTTTAATAATTATTATATTCGAAAAAGTTTATATTCATAGTCATGTAACACGCGAGTCATATAAATCGTATAGATGTAGAACATGTGCAGCACAAAGGGCCATCAGGTGCCATGGTGTTATACTATGGAACGCCAGCAAAGTATGTTTCGATGTTTTACATGTTATATACGCGCATTATTTTTTTTCAACTGAAGTATAATTTTTTGTTACAAATATTATTCTCTGGTGTATTATATATTCTTTTGTTCGTATCATGCACATCTGCAATAGTTCTTTTATATAACTCAAAAATGTAATTTTTACAGGGCGCATACGCCAGTAGGCGTTTTGTCGTCTTTGTCATTAGATGCAATATTACATTTATTTCATCTATATAATCTTGTATTTCTTACCATGTTATGTTTCTAATGACAATAAATACCCTTAATTGCAAATATTTAGCCTATATATGTCCACAAAGGTGGCCTAAAACCCCATTCATTCATTCATTCATTCATTCATTCATTCATTCATTCATTCATTCATTCATTCATTCATTCATTCATTCATTCATTCATTCATTCGTTCATTCACCAGCGGATGGCAATGATGTTACCAGTGTATAACATTGTTATTTTGAAGTTAATATTGACACAATGTCCGGCTACTAATAGTGATATATAAGAGGTACTTACATGGTGTGGGTGTTACCCAATCTCCACAAACATCAGGACATCCAGGGACATCTGGCTTCTCAGCAGTACATGGCTGTCCGTGTGTACCATGGTGAGAGTTCCACCAGGTACCTGGAGGACAAGGCCTCATGTTTTCTCTGGATATTACAGTGCTACCCTGCACTCTCCAGCATTCGATGTACCAGCAGCAATATGAAGCATTTGGATGAGCCATGAAACCTTGTCCTTGTGGGTTGAATTCGTCACATTGGTAGCATGTATCACCAAAATCATCTGCCAAGTAAATACATATATATATAATTGAATATCGTTGTCAGGTTATCATATTTATTCATATTTGAAGCTGAAATTAGCCTTGAATGACCCCTATGTTACATAATTATTCGGAGATATACAATAATTTACGCTAGTACAGAAGTAATACAAACACACAATATAACAAAAGGAAATAATTTTCACACTTAGCTAATCAAATAATTTAAATTTAATATTTATATTCAATCTAATTCTATGTCTTGTCGGTTTTTATCAATGTATTACGGTTGACTCATTTCATGCCAGACAATTTCGCAAATACAAGTATTTGCTAATTTGTCTGCGATGATTGATTGATTGATTGATTGATTGATTTATTGATTGATTGATTGATTGATTGATTGATTGATTGATTGATTGATTGATTGATTGATTGATTGATTGATTGATTGATTGATTGATTGATTGATTAATGGATTGATTGATTGATTGATTGATTGATAATAATAATAAAAATGAGAAATGATGCTTGAAAATAATGTAATATGCTTTAGTGTGAATAATAATGTGTGATAATGTGTAGTAGACAGGTAGCAAAATCTCAAAAGGGGTCAAATAAGCAGTACGGTATGGACGGAATGTTAGGGGTTGGTAATCACATCAGCCATTATCTACTACCTATACTAAACACATTTTAAGTGGATGACAAAGAAATTAATCGTTTATTACAGAAATACAGCAAAAACAAAATGGCGGTCATTTACAGCCTGACAACTTATCTATAGTTAGGTGGCCGAGGGTGGAACCTTGCAAATGGGTATATACAATTGTATATGTACAATTGACAATTTGCCATACCTTTTTTATTATACTGCCTATATCATAAATATGTTTGTCATGCAAACCATTTTACTGTCATTTTTAAATTCAGTGGACATGTCAGGATCAGAAAATGTATATGGTTACATATGTTATCGACCTTTGAACATCAGTTACCAAACATTGAATGTAGGTCTTTGGTCTAAAATTGGAGGATTTTGTAATTTTCATGCAAAATTAATTTTATATTCTTAAAATATTTACTGTTAGCTTTCACACAAGTGTTCTACTAAAGTTATTTATATGGGGCAATGTTTTTTCAAGTATTGATGTACGAACAATTCACAGTTTTTTCTTAATCGCTCTATACTTATTCGCCTGTGATGTGCCTAATAATTATTCAATAATGCATACTTGCATAAAAAAAATAATCGTAATTTTCAATGGGTATACAGATAGATAGACATTCGCTATATGATATTATTAGCAAAGAAAAAAAAATGCGACAGCATAGTTGAAGGTGGAACTGCCAGGGTTTTCCATTTTTATACACACATTTATTAGGCACATCACGTTTTTTATATAATCATTTAGCAGATTAAATAAATTGAATCGTGATAAATGAAGTGGCCTGGATGAAAAGAACACGGAAAAGTATCATAACATACGAAAAATAACCCCCATGAAAAGCATTTCTTTTATTACATTTTGTGAAATTGGAAATCATGATGTGCCTAATAAAATACGTCTCAAATACATTTTACCATTTTCTACCTGTATAAAGAAGTGACTGAGCCAACTGTTCTTACGACATTGTCTGCAACTTATTCCCAGATGTTTTTAAGATAAGTTTTGTGTCCCTTTTACCGTCAGAAAATCTGTTTTAGACGTATACCAAACCAAGTAATAAAAAAAACTCATAAAGTAGAATGTTCGAACTGAAGTAATTAATTATTAGCGATGAATATGTGCAAACAGTTCTACTATTATTGTCAGCAGGTCCTCCTCCGACGCCATGGGCGAATAGATCATCTGCTCATGAATTGAAGGTGGCATTTCTGTCAAACCTACACTGAATGTTATCGTGCATGATGTGCCTAATTATTATGTTCTTACCCTCTTCTACCTTTTAAAATTAGAGCTTTTACATTTTAAATTCAGATAGCGCCTTGTCATTTTATCTTCCTTTTATTCACCACCAACTTTCAACGGGAAATGTATTCACATGCCAATGTTCAATTTTAAATTACGTAATTAGGCACATTACTGTGTCAACATTTAGGATTAAAAACAATTAATGTTTGAAGCTATTTTTTACGGCATTGATGTCTAAAAATATCAATGCTTAGTTATGTGCTCTTTGTCATATCCGTCTATTATACATGCCAATATTATTGAGATAGGCTATTTGGACGTTTTCAATAAGAAAAAATTGTAAAGTGAGATGGTGTGCCTAAAAAAAATTAGGCACATCATGCGAACATACATGTTTTTGCCTGATCATCTCCTGTAAGATTTCGTGAATTACAACTGCTTTGTATTGTATTTTATTTGTCATACAATACTTAAAATATTTATTTGCACAGTCCAGCTATTTTATTGAGGTTTGAGAATCAGCAATTAAAATCAGGCACATCACTTAAATTTTTAAAACTATTAAAAACTTGTCTGAAAAACAATTATTTGCTCCGTTTCATGTGCCACCATATACATTGTAACACCTTCCTCATATTCAAACATTTTTTATAAAATAATTAAGAAATTTAATTTAAAACTTTTTTAGCATGTTTGTTTTTCACATGTTTTCACAATATCCAATGGATGAAAACAAACTGTTTTGCATTAAAACCGTTATTAATACTATTAATTTTTAACTTGAAAAGACATAAATTTTCATAACCTTGTGGATTGATGTAAGTCATATTGCTGTAGCTGCTTAACCCTTAAACCAATGAATAAAATAATTAAAATTGCCACCCACTTCAAGTTGTTTGTTGCTATATACAGTGGACCACTACTTTAAGTGGATGAGAGTTACTCATATTTGTTTAATTTCAGAAAAATATTTGAAAATCTTGACGATCAATCACACATTTCATTCCCAATAACAGCGATTTACTCGGCTGATAAAATGTATTAAAAAATAGTCAAAATGAGCGGCTTGAGGATTAACATAAGGTTTTACAAAAACTTTTTAAGTAACATTATTTGGACATCAAAGTTCAGACATCAAATTTTGTGATTTTTTGCGACATTTGAAACATTTGGACCATTCGGGATTTTGTAACATTTTAAACTTTGAGAACATTTGGGGCATTTGAAACATGTGGAGCATTCAAAACATTTAGAACGCTTAGAACATTTGGAAATTTAGAACATTTGCGACTGTTTGTGACCATCTGCAACTGTTGCGAACATTCGTGACCATTTGCGACCAGTTCCGATCATTTCTGATCATTTGCGACGGTTTGTGATCATTTGCAACCATTTGCGACCGTATGTGACTATTTGCGACGGTTTTTGACCGTTTGTGATCATTTGCGACCGTTTGCGGACTGTTTGTGACTTTCTACTTCTGGCTAACTGTTATATCATTCATCTCGCTCTATTCTGTCTATCTGTGATTATAACTTTTATTTCAATGGTGAAATATAGCATTTAAAGGGTTTCTCCTATTCACATCAAACACCCAATGCTGGTTCAATGCTGGGCCACTGTCTGCGATGCTGGCCAGGCGGTCGACAAGCCGAGAACACTTCACTCTATAACGCCAAGTCGACGACAACAAAGCGCCATTTTGAATGGCTTCTCTCCATTCTTTCGATGAATGGGCTATTAACGGACATGTACATAATTGCACCGACATTGGTCCACATAGTGGATTTACAAAATCCTGAATAAATCCAGATCCACTGTCAGGATCACTGAGGAAAGCTACAGCAACCAACTTTAACACTTAAGGATCATTGTGGCTACATTTTTCATCCAATGGATGAAAACAAACTGTTTTGCATTAAAACCGTTATTAATACTATTAATTTTTAACTTGAAAAGACATAAATTTTCATAACCTTGTGGATTGATGTAAGTCATATTGCTGTAGCTGCTTAACCCTTAAACCAATGAATAAAATAATTAAAATTGCCACCCACTTCAAGTTGTTTGTTGCTATATACAGTGGACCACTACTTTAAGTGGATGAGAGTTACTCATATTTGTTTAATTTCAGAAAAATATTTGAAAATCTTGACGATCAATCACACATTTCATTCCCAATAACAGCGATTTACTCGGCTGATAAAATGTATTAAAAAATAGTCAAAATGAGCGGCTTGAGGATTAACATAAGGTTTTACAAAAACTTTTTAAGTAACATTATTTGGACATCAAAGTTCAGACATCAAATTTTGTGATTTTTTGCGACATTTGAAACATTTGGACCATTCGGGATTTTGTAACATTTTAAACTTTGAGAACATTTGGGGCATTTGAAACATGTGGAGCATTCAAAACATTTAGAACGCTTAGAACATTTGGAAATTTAGAACATTTGCGACTGTTTGTGACCATCTGCAACTGTTGCGAACATTCGTGACCATTTGCGACCAGTTCCGATCATTTCTGATCATTTGCGACGGTTTGTGATCATTTGCAACCATTTGCGACCGTATGTGACTATTTGCGACGGTTTTTGACCGTTTGTGATCATTTGCGACCGTTTGCGGACTGTTTGTGACTTTCTACTTCTGGCTAACTGTTATATCATTCATCTCGCTCTATTCTGTCTATCTGTGATTATAACTTTTATTTCAATGGTGAAATATAGCATTTAAAGGGTTTCTCCTATTCACATCAAACACCCAATGCTGGTTCAATGCTGGGCCACTGTCTGCGATGCTGGCCAGGCGGTCGACAAGCCGAGAACACTTCACTCTATAACGCCAAGTCGACGACAACAAAGCGCCATTTTGAATGGCTTCTCTCCATTCTTTCGATGAATGGGCTATTAACGGACATGTACATAATTGCACCGACATTGGTCCACATAGTGGATTTACAAAATCCTGAATAAATCCAGATCCACTGTCAGGATCACTGAGGAAAGCTACAGCAACCAACTTTAACACTTAAGGATCATTGTGGCTACATTTGAAGTCGATTACTTGTTAATTGAGTGAGAAATAGCGCAACGGATGATCCATAATTATAGTGGATCTATTAAATCCAGATTAGATCCAAATCCACTGTCAGGATTGCAGAAAAACCTATGGCAACTAACTTCAATGCCTAAGCATCATTGTGGCAAGAATTGAAGTCGATTACTTGTTAATTGAGTGAGAAATAGCGTGGCAAAATCTGCAATGGATGATACATATAGTGGATCTATGAAATCCGGATTACATGCAGATCCACTTTCAGGATTGCAGAAAAAAGCTATAGCAACTAGCTTCAATACCCAAGGATCATTGTGCCAAGGCTTGAAAACAAAACGTTTACTTGTAGACTGAGTGAGAAATGACGTGGCCAAATGGGTCGTAGAATAATAATAAGAAAAAAAGTTGCTTTAGAATTACAACAAGCTCGGCCGACTACGTTAGAACCTAATTACAGTGAGAATGGAGAAATATGGAGATTGCATTGATCATGTTGATAGGAGCAGAATAATGCAAAAAAACAGCATTCTGAGAAAACGAAGAGAATCCAAAGCAAACAGAAAAACAACAAAAAATATCAATTTTCAGGTCATTTTGATGTAAATTTGTATTTATCACAAATGTGGCAATGTTCAAAATAAGCCAAAATCGACTATTTGAAGTCAAGTTTTGTGTAGTCAAGTGTTTAGCTAATATATACATTGAAGTTACTGTTTTAAAAATGGCTTGTTGTAATTCTATATTTGTTTTTTTTAAAGGTTAATTTTGAGATTGCATGATGTGCCTAATTCCTTTCATGATGTGCCTAATAATGTATTTTTGTGTGCTTGTTGCAATTGTTGAGGCAATGTTAATTAAAATTGTGTTTTTTTATTCAGGAAATGAGAGGTTTTTGTAGTTTTTCAATATTGACATACATTTTACAATAATGTGACATGTTAAGAACATGTTTCAGTATGTCTTCAATATAATCACACAAAAGAGGTTTGAAAGAATTGTTCATCTATGTTCAGCTGTGATTTCACTTGTCAACTCTCACGTTACCACTTCTGGTAATCTAGTCAAAACGTGACATCAAACTATGTATTTCAACACTATTTGTTGTTTTATTGTACCACACTGAAATACACCTTTCTTCATTTGTTATCAACGATACGCCTATTTTTACACTAGTTTTTCTTATTCTGCTTCACTGTATAATTTAATTATATTGATATATGTGCAGGCTCTTCAAGTTTTTTATCCTAGACTATCTCTGTGCTAAACATAAAATTTGATTAAACTTTATTCAACCAGACCACCAATAAACATAAATAGTATTAATTAGGCACATCATGCCGAAAATGTTGCTTATTTTCAAATGTTAATAAAAATGACATTTCTTAAGATAGGTAGGTATAATTTACTGTTTAAGTCCCCTATAGTGAATATTTAACAACATTTAGCATATTAGACAACTTTAAAATTTGCCCTGTATTTTAGGCAAATGTACATTTTTAGATGAAATGACCCATATACTGAGTGTGAGGTAGAATATTGGTTGTCAGAGCTGAAAATTGACCTGAGTATCCCCAAATAGTCATATATCGCTCTCCAAAAATTTCACATGAATCCTATGTCGCATTTGGCAAAAAAACGACAGAAATTCAGGATGGCCGCCAGCGGATATTTTGAAAAAAAATAGATTTTCAACTAGTAATCCGATAATCAAGTGTGATATGTGATTTCTGACTATTTTTGTTCCGTGGAACCTACTTCTGGACCTCAAGTTACAATTATAGGCCACATGAAGGGTCAAAACATGATCACAATTATAGTGAAATACATTTGTTACTAGTAGCTCAATAGTTACATGTGATGTGACCATCTTTGTAGCGCTAGTATCAATAATGTCATTCTAGGCATCAATAATCAGAAAAACATTAGATGTAATGTGTCATTTTAGGTGAATTTGGTGACTGTGAATCTATTTGAGGGCATCAAATTTGGCTACAATGGGAGTCCTCAGGATCTGCCAAATCCAAACTTGATGTAGATAAAATTCAAGCTTGGCTAGTGGATAGAATGAAAATATGAATACAATCGTTTCTCAGTGTTTCATCTAGCCTTTCTAGCAGGGCGCTGCGCCATGCTGTACTTCATGAGCACCACGTTGCCCTCCATGAGCGTTATGTTGCCCATCATCTATTGAAAAGGCGCCATGCCCCTTTCAACTATTGTCACGTCCAACGCAAACCCACCCTGGTCATTGTGACTGATTAAACACCTTCATAACGATTATACTTGACATTCACACCTATGATGTAAATAACGCCTGATGGAGGGAAGGTGTGTTCACAGTGGTCGTCACTGGCGGTGTTCACCTTCGGAGATTACCTTCTAAGTGGTGATTATAATTTTAACTTGCGGGGGTACTGGAAATGTCTCAGTAGGTGTCCGGCGGGCATGACGTTTTGCCCCTTCTAAATGGAAGACGGAACACTGGTTTCTTATGGTTTCATATGTTCGGAATGCAATACCATGTAATAGTATTTTATTGATTAAAACTTGATAATCTGTCGCTCACAATATGGTCGCTCCTTTAGAGGCATGTAGCCTACGTACCATCATCACATTCTCCCTCATTGTGCTTGCTGGAGCTGTTCAGCTGCGACGCATTAAACCAACATTGGTTCTACTTTGTGTGTTTTCCGGCAGCGCTTTCAGTGGGACAATAAGAATGTTGATGCCACTTTAGCAGCTCCCTAGGAAGTTGTTACGTCTGTTGCATGCTGTATGGCATGGTACATACTCAATCAGTCTACAACAACCCTACAATCGTATATGCAGCCGCCATGAGTCCGGTCATACTCCTTCAGCGGATTCCAAGAAACCTTTGTTGATTTGTTCTCAGTATAAATCATTATTATATACTACTGCAGGTTTCTAAAAGGTAAAATCGCCACAGGTTGAAGACGTATATTCGTGAAGGTTTTGTAATACAATCAGCAAAAAGTTGGAGTATTTCTTGATCCACAAAAGGCCACAAATAGGTTTTTAAAAAGGGAGAAAATGTGAAATCAGATTAGATAACACTATGTTCGCAAGAGCAAAGTGTCCGACAAGGACACATTGTGTCGCCGAATATATTTACAATAACAGTTAACACGTCAAGGCTTTACCAGCAGGCATCTAAAATTATTTATATGTAGACTTTTTTTGTAATCCAGCAACATGAACAGGCCTGCAAGTAGTTACTTGTTAAAGTATGTTCTTCCTCAAAAACTTTGGGTGTACATTTATCTAAGAAAAATAGCTTACACACTGGACACTGTCCATATGGACAACCACTCCCTGGTGAATAAAATGTAAAATTCCTCAGTATTTTTTTTTTTTGGGGGGGGGGTGGGTTTGTATACCGCACATTACATATATTATTGATAGAAGTATAGAAATCATTAGGACAACCTTACTTAGAGTATGCTAGTCATAAATCAGATCCAAACTGGATTACGGCTGTATTATGCATGGAACGGCGAGGCGATTGTACCTGGATGTATTGGATCTGATCGCCAACCAAGGTCTGAGATTGTGCTCATAGGTATTTAAAACCTCATCTATTTATACCTGTGGTGCTTTTACCTTTTTGAAACCCGCACTGGTGTTTAGTAAATATACTATCATTCAAATGAAAGCTCTCTGATGCGAGATCTCCGGCTTTGAGAGGAACAACAACGTACTGACAACCCACCCAAAGAGTATGGCCAGACTCGTGGAGGCTTCATGAGCTCCTGTTAGATAGTTGTGGGCTAGTTGATTAATATCATGCCACACAGTACGCAACGACTTCCTAGTGAGCTGCCAAGGTGATCAAAAAAGTGATACCTCTAGAAACCATCTCAGTAGGGCCTACCCCAATAGTGAATAGATATTGCCTTAAACATGTAGTAATTATGTTGGCGTTAAGAATGTCGTTTCTCATATCAATACATTTGTAACCATTTATCAATGGGAAATACATGTAAATTTTTTGTTATGTGTAATTTGGAAGATTTTTCTTCTGCCCAACTAGTTTTCAATTACATAATGTTGCCTCCACATTGACTATACTTCTCCTCTATTATATTACAAGAACGGAAAATCATATGCCATGGTAATGCAGACCACCTTGCCATTGATGAGCTTAGGTCTTGATCAAAAAAGTTATCCAAAGAGCATTTAAATTTTAATTTACCTAATGGAAGCGCTTCTGAAAAACACACGCAGTTGGATTAATGTTGGTTTAATGCTGTCCCAGCGTCGCAACACGATTCGAGGGAACGTTATGATGGTACATATGGTACACATAGGCTACACGCCACTAAATAAATGAGTGAACAAATTGTTATCACGTTATCTAGTTGTAGTATATAAAGTGCCATTGGTATTGCATTCCCCAGATATGAAACTCTAAGAAACGATTTCATTCATATTTTCATATTGTGAATACTATGTAAGCCCATTTTGTATTTGCAAGATCCTAACGACTCCAGTTATATTTTATGTCCACAAATTGATTCACAGTCACTAATTCATCTAAAATGACAGATGACGACTCATTTTTATCGATAACTGATGCCTAAAATGATATTATTGATGCCAGAAATTGATTCAGCGTCACAAAGTCAGAAACCATATATCACACAATTATTGGACTACTTATGAAAAAGTTGTGTTTTCCCTATGATCAATTTTGATCATTTCTGACTTTCATACCGAGGTTGAATGTTATAGAATAAGGTTTGTAAGGTCACTGATGCCTAGAATGAAATTAGTGATACCAGATATGGATTCCGAGCCCAAAGCTGGTCAGATACGAGAAATCACATATGACTATTGAACCACTTTTTCACTATGACAACTACTGGTCATTTTTTTACTTTGGTATGGTGTTTGAAGGTCATATAATAAGGGTTGTAAGGTCACCGATGCTTACCATTAGACACCTAAGGTTATAGTATTGATGCCAGATTGGATTTTGCGTCGCAAAGTTAGTCAGAAACGACATACTGTAGATCTGGTAGTTTTTGCGTGTTTGAATATGCGCGAATTTCAGATTTTGTAACTTTTCGCGAAGTGTAGAATTCGCAAATTTTCAAAATATTATATTCTGCACTTTATATTCATCTGTACAGATTATAGGTCAATACTAATGTAATTTAAAATAGAAAAGGCCATTATAAAGTCTTATTTTCATTGGTTATCAACCATACGAAAAATACCTAACTTTTCGCAATGGCGGCCTTTTTGTTTTTGCTCTAACATCAAAATAAAGCAAAATTGTGTTTGTCATCGGCCTTATATGTGTTCACTAGGTATTAACTATGTAAAAAAACGTGGATGACAATCCCTAACATTTTGTCCACCCTGCATGATAAATGTGAAATTTTGCCACCTGTCTATAGTAGAAACACAACATGTATTTGAAACTTCTTTGTAATATGATAATTATATGAAAATTATACAAACAAATATTCATGAACAGAGGATATTGCTTTGAGGTATGTCAACCTGGTATTAACACTAGATATAGGCCCCATTAATATGTTATTAAATAGAACACACACTTACCTATTTCTCTGCAGCTCTACACTCACAATCTGATTGGCAACAGTTTTATTTTAAACTAGAAACTTCACATTTTTGATATCTCAGGATATTAGCCAATTGTAATCGTTTAAGTTCCCCCGTCGCATATATTAATCATTTCATTGCGGGGACCGACTTTAGATGTCAGAGTCTATAGACGTCAGAATCTGACGTATGAAGTCGATCCCTGCACTGAAAGAATTAATTTATAATTGTCGTGAACTCATAATAAAGTATTATTATGAAGCGGAAAAATCTAACTTAGACGGAATTATTATGATTTCAAATTAGCAAAACCCTTTGATCTCCATAGTTTATACAACCATATTTCAGCGTTGTAAAGGTTAATAAATAATAATTTATTCAATAATAAATGGCATAATCTACCAAAATTAAAACATTTCGAAGCCTTCAGTTGATGTTTATCATATTTGGATATTTTTAATACAATCTGGTAGTTTTAATTTTATAAGGGCTCCCCGGGGGAGGCTTTTAGTTTTTATACGGTTTTGTCCGTTGGCGGCGGCGCCGCGCATGGACGCCGGCTCCATCCATACACTGACACCCTGATATCTACAAAACCGCTTTTTCAATTCATTTGGTGTTCAACATACTGGATACAAGTATAAATTACTGAGCCGCATCAATTTTTCAGAAAGTTCGGAAAAATATTCGGGTCATGGCGGCCATTTTAATTTTTTTTCGTCAAATTTGGACCTTGTCACCCTGATAACTTATCCGAAATACTCAATATTCCACATACTGCATAGTAGTAATAATTCCTAGCCTGCAGCAATTTTTCATAAAGTTCAGAAGAATATCTGGGTCATGGCGGCCATCTTTAATCTTTTTCCATCAAATTAGAACCTTGTCACCCTGATAACTTCAAAGTTGCTTATCAGATACACTGAATATTCAACATACTGCATAGTAGTATTAATTCATAGCTTGCATCAATTTTTCAGAAAGTTCGGAAGAATATCCGAGTCATGGTGACCATCTTGAATCTATTTTCGTCAAATTAGAACCTTGTCACCCTGATAACTTCAAAGCTGCTAATCCGATATACTCAATATTCAACATACTGCATAGTAGTATTAATTCCTAGCTTGCATCAATTTTTCAGAAAGTTCGGAAGAATATCCGGGTCATGGTGGCCATCTTTAATCTTTTTTCGTCAAATTAGAACCTTGTCACCCTGGTAACTTCAAAGCTGCTTATGTGATATACTCAATATTCAAAATACTGCATAGTAGTATTAATTCCTAGCCTGCATCAATTTTTCAGAAACTTCATAAGAATATTTGTGTCATGGCGGCCATCTTAATCTTTTTTCGTAAAATTAGGACCTTGTCACCCTGATATCTACTAAACCGCATTTTCGATTCACTTTGTTTTGAACATACTAGATGCAAGTATTAATTCCTAGGCTGCGTCAATTTTTCAGAAAGTTTGTGAAAATATTCGCGGCATGGCGGCCATCTTTAATCTTTTTTCGTCAAATTATGACCTTGTCACCCTGATATCTACAAAACCACTTATCCCATATACTCAATATTCAACATAGTGCATAATAGTATTATTTCCTAGACTGCATCAATTTGTCAGAAAGTTCAGGAAAATATCCGGGTCATGGCGGCCATCTTTAATGTTTTTTCGTCAAATTAGAACCTTGTCACCCTGATAACTTCAAAGCTGCTTATTCGATACACTCAATATTCAACGTGGGCCTACTACATGGCTGACGCTGATATTAATTCCTAGACAGCATAAATTTTTCAGAAAGTTCCGGAAAATATCCGGGTCATGGCGGCCATCTTTGATCTTTTGGGGTCCATATAGCACTTAGTCAGACTAAAGCTGCTAGCCTCTGCCTCATAATATTACTTGATAAAAATATGTACAAATTGATTATCTGCTAAAATTATAATTAATGTATAACTCTTATTTGAAAAGTGCGAAGGGGAGCCTTCTTGGGTGTTTACATGGTAAACACTTACATTTAGTTATTTTAAGGTTGGAATTAAAATGAATGAAAATGCCCAGCTGATGGTGACAGCCTAATGGCGCTAACTTCTAATATACTTACTCTCTGCTGAAGCCATGCCACTAAAGGCCAAAAGTATTATCAACAGCTGCATGGCGCCGTGTTCTGAAAGTAAAAGAAAACAAAGTCCTAAAACCGTTTTTCATCAATGTTTTTTATAAAAGTTGTGTATCTTAAACCATAAAATAATACTATTTATTTTATTGTTATGTTATCTAGTTATTATTTATTTGTCGAAAACCCAAAATATTCCTCTAACTCAGGAGACCTATAACTCGTGGCCTCATTTCTTTTGCAGTTTTGCAGTTATCGCCACATTTTTTTTATTTCGTGCACATCTCCAAAGCAAGGGTCGACACCCATCACGTCCTATCTATCACCGTTTTCAAACCAGAGGGAATTAGAGATGGTGACTTTCGAAGAAAATGGTATATCTCATATCTCGAAAATTACTTGACATAATATCTGATGACTTCAGTATGGACTGATTGTCAAACAGCGGTAGTTAAACTATCTTTGTCTCACCACCCTAAATAAGCCGAAATCCGGCGAGGTGTCTACTAATAAAGGAATCATGACACAAAATGTTGTTGATGTTTCTGTTCTAACCTCTGTTGAATTAAAAACAAATACAAACAGGTTATAATTTTGTGAATATTTAATAAGCACACGTTGTTCCCGTCATGTAGGATATCAGATATAACTGTTTCATGATAATCTCGCAGGGGTACAGTGGGTTAAAAGAATGAGTGTCTGGTCTGTAACAGAGGGTAAAAATATGAGCTAATTTTGAGCTGTTCTGACCTCTATGCACGACATGGACTGTAGCTCAAAATCTGTCTGGCTACCAAACATAATATCGGACCTGTTTTTGAAAAAGGACACAGCAGGGTTTGTCATGATATGCGACACTACCTGTGGATATTGTCGAAAAGAGGTTAAATCGGCCCATGGAATTGAGGCATTTTACATGTATTTCAATGGGAGCGGCATTTGGGCATTACGAAAACACCTCATCACCAACTGTTAACAAGTTGAGTTTATGACTTCATAACTTTTAAACTGGGTTAGACCCATAGAAATATACTTAATGTATGTTAGACCTATATAATTTATCTCAATTCTATGTAGTCCACTGAAATCCTTGTATTGTGACAAAGTGTGTGGTAAACGATGATTACGAAAGCCCGTCTCTAAGGCCTTACAGCATATAGGCCCTAATATTTACATGGTGGCGGACCTGGATGCGCATGCGTGCGATTGTATTGTGCGCGCCAGTGAATCCCTATGAATTCTCTGTAACTATTTTTATGACATCTTACAAACGTCATTTTCTAGTTACGTGCCTATGATATTAGACCTACCTTAAAAAATGTTGAAAAATGTGCTTGTTTTAAGAGTTAGTCTTCACCGATTTCTAGGGTAGTCGCTGAATGACTAAACAAATTGTAGGCCTACCTCATGAAATTCATGAAAATTTGCTACATTTAATAGTCTATTGTAGTTGGGAATTTTGCGACTGGAGTAGGCACCTTGGCCTTAATGCTAATTGTTAAAAACTTTAATAATTAACTAGATCTATTTCTAAAAAATTATTTTGGACAAATTAATACGCATTGACTATAATTTGTATATTGTAATAACGTCTCACCACACCACACCACACCAGCCCATAAACTTACACACATGTATGTATTATGGCCCATACGCTTGATGAGCGTCCCATCGATTTCCAAATGGGCAAATTAATGTTAATAAACTTTATATTTTGTATCATCATGTTATGCTCTTTCACAATAAAGAATATAAACGTGTCCTTGGACATCGTTTTTTTTCTATTTTCACACGTAGATAGACTCGTTCACTTGATATGCGCGTATGAATTTGTGTGGTGAAACCTTAAACATCGGAAAGCAAATGATAATATAAATCATGTGTCACGTTTTAGACTAAATTAGGACGCTATTTTATGCCTTTCAGAGCGGGGACCGTCTTCATACGTCATAATAAGAGTCTGTAGACATCAGATTCTGCCGTATAAAAACGATCCCGCTCAGAACGAATTAAAAAATGTATAACTGTTTAAAACATCCGTACTGCCAATACGAATGGAGCCCATTCGTTGTAGTTCCTTACAGCTCGTTGCAGTTCGAATCGTTTCTAATCAGTTCTAATCAGTTCTTTTCACTTCGTATTGCACTTTGTATCGCTTCACAGCGTAACGGGTTGGTTTGCATTGGAAGAGTCTGGTGATAAGCAAGGAATCAAAAAGAACTGACTAAAACTGACTCGACAAAACACTGTACAGATACGGTTGTCGCTGCTTGTCGTACTGAATCGTTGCTATTTACGGTCTGGAGATACGATTCAGTACAGTTAACATTCCGAACTAGAAATCGGCTCAATACTTTATATTTCTAAATGTTAACACTCTCACTGCAGCAGCTAATCACGACTGCCCGTTAGAACCGTTTTTAATTCGTTTTATTAACAGTTGGGGTTTTCGTTGGCAAAAAAATTCAAAAAGATTCTTTAAAGAGAATAACCAGCAGATAATTGGTCAAAACATATGAGATATTGAAAATAAATTGTTAACTTTTTATTAAATTACTTAATCATGAGGTCCGGATTTCCTTTCATAACTTAATTTGGGTGTCCTGAATTCAAAAATACTATCAAACCATACCTTACAAAACGAACAGAATATTCATTAGCAGCATTCCTAATTGCTTACTAACGCTTTTTAACTCTTTGGGATGATATCCCATATTATGGGAAGCTAACAAAAACTATAAATAATCTATGAATTTAATTCAAAGACCCTTTCCTTTCAAAAGCACCAGCATGGTTAAAGTTTAAAATGCTCCAAATCTATTTACGTTATAACTATATGTTTAAATATGTTATAAGAATCCTCATTAGTGTTACTATAGATGTTTTAGAGATAACCTATCTCGTTATATAAATAATTGAATTAAAAGTAAAAAGAATGACACTTTCTGTACCACAGAACAGCATATTAGGCCCATTTGCCTATTCAATTAGATTCTCCTTTATTCAACACCCAAGTTATATTTTTTAAGCTTCATACATAATGTTGAGACATTTAAAAAAAAAATTTAATACATCAAACGAAACTTTCTTAGTAATCGATTCATTAGTGTCGTGAACTATGATATCATATTTCATCCATTGGGTAACTCTGTTAACTCATTTTTGACATCTGGCCATTTTCGTGATTGTGAGATATAAGATCATCCTCCTAATAGATATATAGAATGGTGGCATATGTATTTCCTAGACACCACAGGAACACATAAACAGTGTATAACCAAAATACACTTCATTTAATTGCCAAATGTGAGGCTGCCATGGTAACCTACAACCATTTTGAATATGCTAATTGGGTAGTCACATTTTCGGAAATTTTGTTTAAAAATGGTAAAAACGGAGATTCAGGAGTACAACATTATACCAATTCACATAAAATATATTGAAATACATCACAGACGGTTCGAGGAAGCATTTATGCCCACAAATTAATAGGGTATATAAGTTATTACCACGGGATTTAGTAATCTCTATAAATTCCCTATAAAGAGGCATACCTTTTTTCATATTTTGAGCTGAACCAAGTTTGAAACGGTGTGAAATACCAAAGCTTCGTATTCATCTGAGCCTGGAGTTCTATTTTTAGTTCAGAAACGACGGTCGTGACGCAGATAAATCAAACCTTTTATGTTCTAGGTTCCCCATGCTGTGTTCAGAGTTGTGCAAGTTTCACCATTTGGTGAATGGCTAAGCATTATTGCCAGGTCCCAGCTGGGCTGTACCTGGACTGACTAGACTGCAACGTTATAAGTGCCAGGTCCGAGCTGGGCTCGGACTTCGACTGCTATGAGTTAATAGGGTCGGGAGCTGAATATTATAATGATGTTAATGACAAGATGTAAATGACACAGCCGTATTAGTCAGACAACTCCTATGTCTGGTGGGGTGTAAGAGATGTAAACGATACAGACCTTTTAGACAGACAACTCCTATGTCTGATCGGGTGTGAGGGTTGATAACGCTCTCTGTGAGATTCTGGTGACACTGAGGCGGCTACTGGCACAGTCTCATAATTATATTCTGCAACCGGACTTTACGTGTCACGTGCACGTCATTATCAGCGAACCAAAGTCTACCTAGTTGGCAGGGGGAGGGGGTCCGGGGAGAGAGGGTCCCCTCCCCCTTCTCAGCATCACATACACATACCCCCCCCCCCTTGTTGGCAAAGAAAGTAAAATTATATTCCAGAGTTTTTTGTCATTTCAGTACACTGTCAGCCGTCTGTCTAGGACTATAGCACAGTGCTCTATGTATCATTTCAGCTAAAATTGGCCATTTTAAGCATTCAAATTTAAAACTCTGAATTTTTTTCTCCACCCCTTTTGGACAAACACCCCCCCCCCCACTCAAACATTCCTGGCGGAAACCCTGAAACCATTAACCTGCTAAGCACGATTAACCGATCAAATCACTGTCATTGGGAATGAAATGAGTGTTCAGACATCAATATTTGCAAATATTTGGTCTCAAATTAAACTGAATTAAAGAGCGGTAGTCGGCTAAATAAAACGCCATATTTACATTTGAAATAGTTGTATAAATGTAAAAGAATAAATTATCCAACCACTAATTTGGACTGATAACGTCAGATTAGACAAAATATGTCCATAAGAGTGCTTGCTCTAAAACTGGCTGAACTCGGCCCAGCCATTGTGATGACGTCACATGCAGTGATTCTGTATGGCCGTAACCCCAGACTAGAGAAATGGCGGCAAAAAAGAGAGTCGTCGTGCACCAGCAGCATAATTTTAATCATTTTGACTTGCTATTATCAATATTTAATTAAACTTATCACTCGACTACCCTTTAAAAAGCTGGTAAGCTTATATTAATCATCAAACAACGTTTTTCTTGTGCATATAACTGACAAACTACAAGGTAGGTCGGTGTCTGTGATCACATTTTGTTTTAAAAAAATGTTGCCCGTCATTCGCTAGACTTAACAATCAACAGTCGCTGGTTTCCCCATGTTTTGTTGAGCTCCCCTCGCCCCACCTCTCTGTCGCTATCTATAATAAGTCTGATTAATATTACAGATATATAGATGTTTTATTGACACAATTTCAGGTCATTGCTGACTGTTATAGTAATATATATGTATATAATACAATTATTATGTACAGCAGGGTTAGCATGGTTAGTTCCGTGGATCACATATATCTACATGATATGTACACTTGCATTCCGGCTTGACATTTACACATTTAGACAAACTTAGGGAATTTAAAATATGCATCATGACTATTTAAGCAGCACTCGTCAAAGCGGGCTGCTTACTGTATTCCACACGGTCCGCCGCCGCCGCCGCCGCCTCCGCCGCAGTTATTTGTTTTCAAGATAGCTACTAATCTATCAACTTCTGCTTCCTCATACTTCACATAGCCATCACATACCACTGGGGAATTGTTATGGTGACATTTTGATCCCCATATTATCAACCCTTTAATTACTATGGCTACTAACGAAGAAATGCTCGTTAGCGCATTTCAGGAAAAAGTTGCAATCAGATCTTCTTTTAATTAGGCAAATTGTTCAGCCAATGACCTGATTAACTTTTGGGATCAAACAATTTCAAAATGGCCGTTTAGCGTTTTGAATTTTGTAATATTTACTTAACTCAAGAAATGCGAAATGACTGGACCATGAATAAAATGTAATGTCTCACACAAGGATAACCCATGACAAATTTCACACTAAAAATCCAAATTGGCCGTCAGTCGGCCATTTTTTTTTTTACTATTTCGGAAATCTTGCATGATAGCTGATCTATGAATTTCTGCTTCCTCATACTTCACAAAAATAGTGGTCGAGCGATAAGGGAGGGCTGCTTTCGTGTTCGTTTCCGAGCAACTGTTTCTAGTTTAAATAACGTCGAACACCATACAGCATTATCATGGTATATGTATGTGGGGAATATAGGTTTCCCGCATTAAAACGAGAAATAAGATAACTACTATAATTTGTTCTAAATGGCAGCAAAAAAGACATTCTGGAAAGCGTAGAAACTTAAGAATTATATACAAGATTATATTTCGTCTAGTGCGCGTTAGACACAATATAATTAGTTATATGATCTTTAACATGTTACATACTTTATTCTTCCTTAATTGAGCACTTGTCAGTATAAAATGTAATGGAGACTATGATACAAAATATAATACAAACTATTATACAATATTTAAAGTTTTATACGTAAATTTACACTGCAAAAACATCATGGCTTTTTAAGAATATGTACATCATAAATGTATTATTTTTAATTTTTATTTATTATTCAATTGCTGTTATGCTGCATAGTACATATTAACTAGATATAATTGTAACGAT
Source organism: Flabesymbios commensalis (assembly GCA_964017125.1). Taxonomy (NCBI): domain Eukaryota; kingdom Metazoa; phylum Annelida; class Polychaeta; order Terebellida; family Flabelligeridae; genus Flabesymbios; species Flabesymbios commensalis. The sequence continues at coordinate 32,244,149 of OZ024911.1, read as the reverse complement.
AGAAAATAAATTATTGCCATATTGTGTAAATTCTTTTCTCACACCAAAACCGGAGATAAAATAACTACATAACTTATTATACAATCTTTCATTGTAGTAAAAAAGAATCTGGAAAGCGTAGAGTTTTAATTATAGCCTATGTGCATTTAGGTATATATATTGTTATATACTATATAAGTCATTTGATATGTTCTCAAAAGTACTACGAATAGCTCATTAAAATATGAATTGTATTTTTATTATAGGATTCATATCATTATTATGATTGAGCGTACAACACAAAATAAAAAAAAGTGAAGAATAATTAGTGAGACTATGGCATGCGAGACGTCGAGGAGCTAACTCTGGTTCGAGCGTATCAGCGAAAGCCGCCGTCCAAGATTCGAACCAGACATGAATAACGTTCCACAAGAAATTGAATGTTTACCATTACCATGATTACCATTACAAGTTTGCCAAGTATGTCCCATGGATTAATGTATATCACAACGTGGAATAGGCCAATCTGGTTCGAACGTATCAGCGAAATTCTCCGTCCAAGATTCGAACCAGACCTAAAGTTTAGTGATTACCATTACGACCAGGTTGTTAAACTACTATTTTCTCAAAACACACATAAGTATACTTTGCAACTAAAAATATTTTAAGTTGTAATAATTATTCGGCCATCAATCTTAAACTTCGTCTTGAAAGTTGAGGGTTTATTCAGCAGCTCCAGCAGGATCGCTAACCTGCTAACAGTCAGCTGAGACAAATCTCACCGGGCACTTCAAACCACAGTGACCATGGAGACAGTATAGGTTTATATTCTGAATTAAATACACTGGTTACCATCATCATGGTCATGTTGACATCATCTGTCATGCAGTCATTTCCACTTTCGTTGAAATGCCAAAACTAAAAGGTGGTATCTACTTACCCAGCGGGCATTGCAACATTGTTTCAACGTTGGATTGTGGTTACGACGTCGCAGACATAAAAACAACGTTTTTTCTACGTCCTTAACTGACACAATAAAACGTCTGAAGAAGACGTTGTTTATACGTGGAATTTCGGTTGCAACATAAGCGACGTAAAAATAATAGATTTTCGGTCTCATACTGACTGTTTACTCTATGTTTAGATCAATACCTTGATTACATGTTTTGGTCGCAACATAATTGACGTGAAAACATCGTTTGTTCTACGTACAATACTGACTGTGGCTTCAACGTTGAAATCAAAATGTTGGGTGTACGTAGAATAAGAATTCGGGTTGCAATATAACCAACGTGAAAACAACAAATATTCAACGTCTGATTCTAACCATTTATTCAATGTTTAAATCAAGACATTGATTATATGTTGCAATTTGGTTGCAACATAGCTGACGTAAAAACACCATCTTTTCCACATACACTACTAACTGTCGCTTCAATGTTGAATTCAGGATGTAATGGTTTGTAAGAGAATTTAATGGTATTTAAAGGTAACTAAGGGGTTTTAAGGGTATGTAATGATATTTGAGTGGTTTAAGGGTATCAAAGGGTTGGAAGGGTACTTGAGGGTACTTGCGTTTTTCACGATTACTGAATTATATTTAGGAGTATTCAACGATTCTAAAGGTACGTAAGGGTATTTAAGGGTTCGTAGGGTTTAATCGAGGGGTATTAATGGTACCTAATTATTTGAACGGTGCTTATGCGTGTAAGAGTATGTAGAGGAATTTAATGGTATTTACGCGCTTGTAAGGTATGCAAGGATACTTAAGGGGTTTTAAGGGTATTTAATGTTTTTTTAGGATATTGAAGGGTTTTAAGAGTATAAGATTAATTAAGGGAATTAAGGATACCTAAGGGTTTTAAAGATATGTAAACGTTCAAACCATTACATACCTTTGAAAAGTTTAAATATAGTTCAGTACCTTTAAAAACCATTAAGTACCTTTTCCTACCCTTAAAACCATTTAATACCTTGAAATATAATCAAGTACCCTCATTAAGCGCAAATACCCTTATATACCCTTATAAACCCTTAGATACCCTTCATACCCTTGAATAACAGTGTGTACACTTAAAAACCTGAGTACCCTTACATACCCTTTATTACCCTTTTATGTTTCCTTTCAAACCATTACGCACCCTTACAGCTTTTAAATATCATTCAGTACCCTTAAAACCCTTAAGTATCCTTACGTGCCATAAACTCCTTTAATACTCATAAATATAATTAGTTACCCCTGAAAAACGGAAATACCCTTAAATAGCCTCACGTATCATTACGTACTCTTAACACGACATTGTTGCGGCGTTTAATCAACATCAATGACGTTGATTCAACGTCGCAACAGCGTTGTGTGCCTAGTGAAAAAATTAGCTATCACTGAGTACCCTTCAATATCCGTAAGTATACTTACATACCTTTAGTAGGCCCTACACTAGAATTCTCTTACAATCCCTTACATACCCTTAAATATCATTCATCTTAAATATCATTCGGTACCCTTACAAACCCGCCAAGTACCCTCACAAACCCTAAATACCCTTAAAACCTTTGGATACCCTACAATCTAAAAACGTACCATAGAAAACATAGCCCACTGGGTACACGCATTGTTGCGACGTTGATTCAGGGTCATTGAGGTTGATTCAACGTCGCAACAACGTTGTGTTCTCGTTGGGGAGTACCTTTAAAACCCTTAACACCCTCATGACGTTGTTACGACGCTGAAACGTCATTGATGTTGATTAAACGTCGCAACAAACTCGTGTGCCCAGTGGAAAGAAACCTTAGTTATCACTAAGTACCTTTAAATAACCGTAAGTACTCTTACATACCCTAGTAGCCTACCCTTGAATTCCCTTATAATGCATAACATACCCTTAAAACCCTTAAATATAATCAAATACCTGATTACTAACCAGATACCCAGTAAACATTACTCCCAATGATAAGATCTGCCCTTTTTACTGCATCGGTTGATGTCAGTGATCCAACGATAGCCCAATTACGATAAGAGGTCATTTTGTTGGTAAATAGGAGCAGTATGTAGGTTTGCCAACAAACAAAGAACATATGGCCTAACAGTGATCCGATGACAAGATCCGACGGTTTTTTTTGGAAAGAGTTTCTACTGTACCTTCCCCCCTCTTCATTACCATCCATAGGCCTATAAATAGCCTACATTCTGTATGATACACGAAATCTGAGGCCTCAAATGACGCATTCTAGACAATACTTTGGCTGAAATATGGTCGTTTATGGGGGATCCTGAACGGGGGGGGGGTGCGCTTGCTCCCCTCTGGATCCGCCAATGTTGCGTATTCTATGAATGATGTGTTGAGTTCAAGGAAAACAGGCTGGATTTTTTCATGGATTCGGTCTATTACATGAATAAGAGTTGTGTTGGGCTGGATCACTGTATTGTACTGTTGCATAATCAGTCACTAGGTGGCGCACATAATGATGAACTCTACTGATATTTTTCACGTAGTAGTGCCATATCCCGCCGTGGCCAAATCGGTAGAGCGAGCTACTCCTGATCGTGCGGAAAATATATGAAGCTGCACAAATCCCGTCAGCGCCCTGATATTTGTAATAAAATAAAAATGTATTTGTATGTTCACAGGTTGCATGTCCCGACAGAAAGGAGAAAACCGAGAGAGGAAAGGTGGTTTGTAAGGAGTTTTTTTTAATTAAAAAAATTTTAAAAAACAATGTGGCAGGCTGACGTTGTGACAATGTACCGTTAGAACTGTTACGTTGAAACAATTTGGCAGTATGACAATGTAGAAACATGGCGTTGAAACAATGTGGCGGTATAACGTTGAGACAATGTAGAAAAATGGCGTTGAAACGATGTGGCATTTTGACGTTGGAACAATGTGTATTGTGTAAATTTGACGTTGAGGCAATGCAGCAGCATGACGTTGGGACAATGTGTAAATATGACGTTGAAACAATATGGAAGCCAGATGTTGGGCCAATGAAGAAATATTTCGTTGAAACAATGTGAGCGTCTGACGTGGAAACAGTATTGAATTTTGACGTTGAAACAATGTGGAAGTCTAACGTTGGAAATATGTTGAAATTGTCACGTTGAAACAAGTAACAAATACAATGTTTTTCAATTTTTTTTCTCAACATGCTTACCTGACGTCTTTTCAACGTTTTTTTTACGGCTTTTGCCCGCTGGGTATTTTAGAAGTAAGCAGATACTGCTTTTTTGACTAATCACTTCCAGTCTCAGAGATCAGCTTTTATGTAGACTATGTTCAAAATTTTAAATGAGCTAGGCCTAGTCGAAATTTCTATCAATTACCGTTTAATCCCAGCCGATAAAAGAACACACTGTAAAAACAGTGTTTGTGTTTTAAATGGCTCGGAAACGTGTTTTCAACAAAACATGATTGTTATTATGTTTAACTTATAAACACCACGATGTACAAACATGTTTACATCACACATGATTAGAATTCAAATACCAAGATCTTTGCTGCCGTTTAAATTACAAACGTGTTGTAATTAGACACGTCTCTAAAATGAGCGCAATCTGGTGAATGACAGAAACACTGACGCACGGCAAAAGAAACCCAGCAGAAGATGGAGGAAATCAAACTGGTAAGGCCTAACTTTAGTTTATAAATCTGCATTCATCCAGCTTTTATTTATTATAATTATGTTGCTGTGTATAGTGGTTTATTTGTGGTGCATCTATATGATAGTTTATAAGATTAGTATTTACAAAGTAGTTTGTTGTAAGACATTTCTGGATGTGTTTAGTGTAGACTACAAACTACAGTGGGCGATAAGGCCTCAACTTCAAGCACATGTCATGGAACATGTTATTAATCAACGTGTTTAGCTGACGTTGCAAGGTTTGGTGTTTAGGCATTCATTTTAATTAGACTAGTAGAAGTCTAGTGACGTTAGTCTAAACTAAGTAGATGGTCCTTGCTTAATGCCAATGCCAATGGGAGAGATGCGTTGCTGACACGCGCTTGGCAGTCAGCAGTGACTCTATATCCAAAGTCATAATTAATCTGGATCGCATCATAATTTAATCTAATCTGGCTTTCTAAAACTAAAATAGGCCTAATAACTTATTAAATTAGACTACATTTTTTTCCTTAGTATAACCCATTTTCCAGCAGTAATCAGGCTGACTAATTTGCATGTGTATCCTATACTTTTCATATCTGTTAATTATATCACATGCATTTGATGTATCTTTCAGGGACACAACTTTATAGCCATAATAGACTAGAAAGAAACGTTCACCTTCAAGACTTATTGTAATCTCGCAAAGTTTGTATAAAGGTTTATACTAAGACGGCCTGATACTTGGCGAATGGGCTGAAGTTGCAGGTGGAGAAAAAAATAGAAAAATGCTTGACATTGCAATATCAAAATCAGTCTCCTAATGATGAATATATTTTCACCTCTGCCTATATGGCAGATTGTTTCTGTTGAAACAATGTTTTTTTTTTTTGCTTTAATAAACAGATCCAAGATTATTTGTGTTTTACAGTGTTTTTTCCCTAACAACCTGTAATATATGCCGTTCTATTACTGCAAGGAATTTTTTGAATTTCCGACATTTCTGCTCACCACACATTTTTTTATACATTATTATTCAAAACATGTATAAATACAGGTACAAACATGTTTAAATTTTGTAAATGGCAATATCTAAACATGTAAAATATAACCTGAACATGTTTGGATGGGACGCGTCTAGGCTAAGCATGTTCAACCAGAAACATGTTCAAGTTTAGTACATGTCAATATCTAGACATGTCCAATATAGCCTAATCATGTTAGAATGAAACACATCTAGGTTAAACATGTTAAGCCAAACAACATGTTTTATTACTATACATGTTTCACTCAAACATGTTTAAATTGTTGTCACGCGTCTTGGCTAAACATGTTCAGTCCAAGAACATGTTTTAATACTACAAATGTTTCAATCTAAACATGTATAGACGTTTTGAGGCTTAGATGTTCAAATATTATGCATGTTTAGCATAGCCACGCACTTTGGGGGCAAATAAAGTGTTTAGAAAAGTGCTTACATTCTAAACACTGTTTTTACAGTGCACGTGGTGGGCACAATCAGAGCTAACACCATATAAGAGCAAACACCACACCGGGACAAAATTCAGTTTGGGGTCGAACTATCTCCGATTAGTGTAGGCTCATATATGTCATATATAACACTGTCGTGCATTTTGTCTGTTAAAATTGATTTATCATTTGGTTCTGACACAAAATATCATGAAAATCAAGATAAAAAGGGATTGCATTTGTTTTTAGGTCGAGAAAATGGCCGAAATGGTGAAATCCAAGATGGCCGCCAGCATATATAAAAATAAAAATATTCACGAATAATTTTGCAACTACATACGCTAGATACATAAATAATATGTCCATTCTTGTGTTTTCAGGTATGAGAAAGCCAATTCTTTCATTTGTTTTTAGAAAAAAAATATTGTAAACCCTATATTTATGCAAAAACAACCGAAGATCGCAGTGAAACTGCGGCTAACATTGTTTCGGCTGACAGTGTTTCTGTTTTGATTATCCTTGGCTGGCTCCCCTATAGTGATATCTGGGGGGATATGGAGCTCTCATCCTTGTGGATTTTTTGAAAAAATGAAATTTAAAATGGCTGCCATGAAGTTAAATTTTGAGTAACAAACCGTGAAATTTTTATCAGGAACTATAAAAAAACAAATCCTACCATCATTCGACATCATTATAATGCCTATAGTGCTACGATAAGCTTTATTATATCGCAGTGGCTATTGACAGGGGAACCCCTGTCAATAGTGCATTTATACGCGTTATTGACAGGGAGATGATTAGCCAATCAGTTCTTCCCACACACCACGCCTCCATTTTCTCAGCGAAAAAGCACACGTGTTGATAAAATGGCTGCGAGAATAGAGGCTGCTGTCTCCTTCTCAATCTGGGAAGAGTGGAATAAGACGTTGGAAATCTAGCTATCAAGTAGGATTTAGTGTGTTCTGCAGCAAGACTGTTGCTGCTGCAAATAGAAGGCTATCGCCGAAGGTTGTGACACACTCACATGATTCCTAAATACGCTCACACTCAGTAGTCCCTATACGGCTGCTTTATTCTGGCAAGCCGAGGAGCCGAAATTCAGGACTGCCCCCCGATCAATCGTAAGCAAGGAAGTATGGCTATTCATAATCGTCTATATTCACCCTACACTAAATTAGGCTATGGTATCAAAACCCAATGCTGACAGGGGCACCCTGTCAATAAGACATCAACACCCTCTGTTGATAGGGGCACCCTGTTAATAAGACATTAAGACCCACTGCTGACAGGGTCACCCGGTCAAAAACACGTTCTCGTCCACTGCTGACAGGGTCACCCTGTCAATAACACGTTCTCGTCCAGTGCTGACAGGGTCACCCTGTCAATAACACGTTCTCGTCCAGTGCTGACAGGGTCACCCCGTCAATAACACGTTCTCGTCCAGTGCTGACAGGGTCACCCTGTCAATAAGACATCAACACCCTCTGTTGATAGGGGCACCCTGTCAATAAGACATTAAGACCAACTGCTGACAGGGTCACCCTGTCAATAACACGTTCTCGTCCATTGCTGACAGGGTCACCCTGTCAATAACACGTTCTCGTCCACTGCTGACAAGGTCACCCTGTCAATAACACGTTCTCGTCCACTGCTGACAGGGTCACCCTGTCAATAACACAATCACGTCCCCTGCTGACAGGGTCACCCTATCAATAACACGATCACGTCCACTGCTGACAGGGTTACCCTTTCAATAATATGACCACGTCCACTGCTGACAGGGTGACCCTGTCAATAACAGCACCACGTCCACTGCTGACAGGGTGACACTGTCAATAACACTGCCATCCACTGCTGACAGCTATTGTTGACAGGGTCCTCTCTTTTAAACTAGCCAACATGTAGCTTATATATATAAAACCTTTTAATTTATATAACAATATTAATGCAGCCAGCATGGTTAATTGACATCAATGAGATATATATAGACGATTAATTGATAATATTGGTGTTTTCTCGCATGTTTCAGAAGCTTCCGGAAGGACTGCCCCGCTACTATATATATCTCGTCGGAAAGGAAGAGTGGGAAGTTGGTTCTTAGAACATTTCAAAATACGCACTATTACGACATAGACGCTATAACATTGAAAAGATGTAGCCTTCACAGAGGTTAGCAGCATTGAGGGCAGATGTAAAAAATTGAGCGATCATATGCAAGATGCTAGTGGAAAACTCACAACACTGAAGGACATCCACAACCTAAGAGCAGGTTTACACCGCAAGGAGAGTGAAACCGAGGCTGTGTGAAGAGTAATTTAGGAATTCTTAGAGAACGTCCAGGGGGGACTAGATCGCGTCCTTGGCGAAATGAAATGAATGGGGGCTTATAGGCCACCTTGGTGCATATGTAGACTAAACTGGGCCAGGAGAACCTACTGAGGATGGTGAGATGAATGCCATGACACTGCCCTCCAGAGACAGAATTCGAAATTCGATTTTGACATTTACACTCCGGATCGCGGCCATTTTGAAAATATGCAAATTAGAAGGTCAAAACGAGGTCAAATTCCACTGCCCTATATCAGAATTCGAGGTATATTAGAGGTCATCTGTGCCAAATCTCATGATTTCTTCACAAAGTGCACACTACATTGACTTATTCCATAGACTATTTATACAAAAATAAGAAAACGAGAGGCTTCCACTAAGACTGAATTGCCTGGGTGGATTCACTGACCACAATACTAGTTGAAATGGTGTACATGTATTACAATATATAATTGAGCCAAAATTATCTAATTTACAAAATTTCCAAAATATGACTATATAATGACGGTCATCTTGGAGGCTATCTTGAATCTTAGCTTAGAATCATTCAGATTCTGATTCTCCCCCAACAGAATCAACAATAACCTCGTTTGGGGGGTATTTTTTCAAGGTTGGCCCCTAATTGACTGCTGGATTAATACATAGGCCTACATACAAATAAACAGACAGACAATTAAACAGACGGAACAAACAAACACGACCAAAAACATAGCCCTCTCGACAGAGTTTAATTGTGAAGTGAGAGAAAAACCATGGTGCCTATTAAGCCATTCCGATGAAAACTGATGACGAAATAAATCGGTATCAGGATAAAAAAAAAGGAAAAAAAGAGCATTTAAACCCTGTAAATAAGACATTCTATGTACACTGCTGACAGCGTAAATCCGATGTAAGACAGGCTCTAATTGGTTGCATTTCTTAGCTGCTGATTGGCTGTCAACAACATATTCTGATGCAGTATTGACAGGGGCACCCTGTAAATTATGCACAAATGACCACTATTTACAGGGTGACCCTGTCAGCAGTAGTTATAAATGCATTATTGACAGGGTCACCCTGTCAATACCAGTTGATACTGCAGTATTGATAGGGTTACCCTGTCAATAGCCTCTATCGCAGTGGCTATTGACAGAGACACCCCTGTCAATAATGCATTTATACACATTATTGACAGGGAGATGATCAGCCAATCAGCGCTTCTCACACATCACGCCTCTATCTCCCCAGCAAAAGGCACACGTGTTGTTAAAATGACTGCGAGAATAGAGGCTGGTGCCTCCTTCTCAAAGAGGGACATGTGGAATAATACGTTGGAAAACTTCAAATCTAACCATCAAGTAGAATTTAGTGTACTCTGCAGCAAGAACGTTGTTGCTGCAATAGAAGTCTATCGCAGAAGGTTGTGCATCACCCATATGATCACAAATATTGATCCTATCAATACTGCAGTCTCAACTGTTATTGACAGGGTGACCCTGCCAGCAGTAGTTCTAAATGCACTATTGACAGGGTGACCCTGTCAATACCAGTTAAAACTGCAGTATTGACAGGGTCACCCTGTCAATAGCCTTCGCCTAAATTTATTTTTGATTACAAATATATGCAAAACTTTGTCAAAAAATGTCACAAAAGTAAATATAATGTGATAAATAAAATTCGTTTACAATCAATGAGGAGGCGTTAATGGGCAATGGAGAAGCGTTAAATGTAAAGGGCTACAAAGATGCAGAAAGTGTTAAAGGGTGATTGTACAAGTGTGACATGGTGCGTTAAAAGATGGGTGGAGAGGCGCTGAAGGGCGACGTAAAGGGATAAATGGGAGGGTGCTAAAAGATGATGGGGTATGTTTAAGTATTAGTAAATGATGAGATAAATGATGAAAAAATGATGACGTGAGGGTGGGGTGCTAGGGCATGGTATGTTGTAATGGGTTCTGGTATGTCTAGAGGATTTACCACCAGACATGCTCAGACGTCCTTAGACTCGTTTTTTTTGTTCAAACACAGCGCTATCTTCGAGTCGGTTAGTCTCATGCAGAGTAACAACAGCTGAGGGTAACTCTATTATCCCACGTAAGAGACCTAATCCCAAACACTCTATTGCCGGTTGTTTAATGCTACCACGGGCAACATCACTGATGGGTAGGTTTGAAGCAGCATAACTGTTTCGCTTATTTTATTCAGGACATCAAATCATAAATTATTATTTTTTTTACTCTTCTGGTTACTGAGTAATTAGGCTTTTAAGTTTGACAATTTGTAAACAATGCTGCCCCATCAAAACAAAACTGGTCACAGCGGAGTAAGACATGCTGTCTGTATAATTAGGACATTAAAAGTAGTAAGTGTCAAATAACGGGCATCACTAAAAAAGAATGGAGCGCGTTCAAATATAATTTTATTTTGAACTTGAAGTGATAATAGATACATTTCACAGTACACAGTTGATTTTTGCATGTCAATTAGACATTTAATTACTTTGTGCAATATGGGTGCGACAATGTCATGTTTAATTTTAACCCTGTTTGGTGAATGTCAGTATCTTCAACAATAGGACTAGGCTTACCCTCTTTGTTTAATGCTTTTAGGTGTGGGCCAGTATCTGAGCATTTGGCTCGCAAATGATCGAGCCGCTCTCACCTGACTTGCGAATTTGTGTCTAAAACAGTCACGTAAACCATTGTTTCACTATTTTGATTTTGCGTAATTTTCTTGAAGATATTTGCAGCTTTTGATTTGATACCTCATTGTAATTTCAAAATATAGTAGGCAAATAGTATTAGACCTGTAATCAGGCTGAAGGGAGAAACTATGCCAAAGCTGAATTTTTCAAGAAACCTTCGAAATACCATTAGAAACAACATACTAAAACTCCCCGTGATTCCAGCTGGAGCCTTTTTCATTATTCAAGATGGCGTCCAAGATGTCCACCAAAATGCTAAAACCACCATATCTCGGCTTGTAATCAACATAACGTTATAATTTAAATGTCTTTATGTACATTAATTATCATAAGGATTAAAATGAAACAGGTTCTGAGTCACTAAATAGTCAAGCTTATCATTTATTTTCAATTTAAGGTATGCTGATAATTAGGGAAATAGCATGATTTTGATATGTGTGACATTTTGAATATTATTAACATATAGTCCATGAGCCAGGTAGGGTCATCGGTACCACAAAAAAGTACAAATTGCCATTCATACCATTTTATTCTATATGTCGTAATAAACATTATTTGGTGTGATAGCAATCTCAATGTGGTAGCTTAAGGTCTCACACAAATATTTAAGGCAAGGTCTATTGACACAGTACTGTGTCAATAACTAGTAGCAGCTATGGAGTTTTTGCACAGTACTGTGTCAATTACAAGCCAGACGATCTTATTGACACCGTACCAATCAGGAGGCTGCTTACAAATAATTCAAAATGCCCGTTATTTTTTGGCGCCACTTGCTTCTTGACACAGTACTGTGTCAATAATCAGCGTTAATTATCTACGCACTGGGAAGTGTACAGAAAATGTAGGTGTACTGTATAGCTCATTAGTGAATATTAGCGCTGCATACACCAAAGCAGTATGATAAGAACAAGGGTGTATCCACATTATCGCACAATGGTTGGAAGAGCGAATAGATCGACGGTAAATTATCACAACTTACTTACGTGCATCTAAGGTTTATTTGATGGGATTAAGGCCTAGGCCTATATTCTTAAATTTGGAATAAATTAAATATGCAGGATTTGAAATTATGTGACCACATTGTCTTAAAACAGGTCAGTTGTTTCGTTTCACTGATTCATAACGTCTATTTATGACGGATCCCACTCCTGAGAACGTGAACATTTTCTGCATACATGTGGGCCCACAAACTGTGCTCAGAGAATCATGACGATCCACCTATTTTACACCTTAACCGACATAAATAATGGCTAGTATTTCAAGTTCACATGCATAGCCTACACCATATTGTATTGGGTGGGGTGGGGGGCTTCGATCGGAACCTTTAGAGTGCCATGTCACGAATACAGTTATTAACAGCCTTCTAATTTAATATTACCTTTCATTTATGTAATAGAGCGAGGGCATTATTAATGCCCTCGCTCAATGTGTGTATTTAATTGGTGTTTCTGCAAGTATGTTTACTATACCGTTACGCTCATTTTGTTTATCAATCATTTGTGGATTCAACTTCCCCATAGCTGACGAGGAGGGTTGCTCCATAATAATCTCAATGGGGTTGCCACAACCGTTTTCATTATTGTAAATACGGTACAATCTTTTTTAAACTGATTGTTCTGATTTGTTTACCCTGCATGCAAACCTTTGATAAAGACAAGCCGACAGTTAAGGGCTGTTCCATAATAATTGATGCTACCACGCCGTTTTCAACTTAGAAATTATCGCAAGGAGAATATGATCATAAATAATAATCTAATTGTTCTGTGCCTTTTTACCAAAGGTACAGCACCAATTTAGCCCGGATAAATTTAAATTTGTGGGGTTAATTGTTATATAGGAATTGGGGTTACCATTACAGTTTAATTTTGTAGGCTAAGCATAACACACTCATGCACATCCAATTGTTTTTTGTACAATACCATACGTAGGCCTACAACTACCAAATATATCTGACAAATTTGCACGAGAGGATTGTTCAATATTACAATAATACTCCTAAAGATTTAACTGATTTCTCTCAGTGTTTTACTTCTTTTCCTTCCTAAGTGTATGAACATTTATTCATCAGATAAGGATAACCTTCAGTTGTCCGAAGAGTGAAAATAGAATGACTCTAGCTAATTAGGCTCAAAATTAACACTAACATAAGTGTTGTAAATGTCATTGTTCTATGTACCTTTAATTTATTTTCATACTTGTTATATTTTCCTAGATTTATGTGTGATTTATCTTTTCCCCCCGCTCAACGATGTTGACGCGGGGGTTGTGGCGCTGCCTCGGATGTCCGTCTGGGCTTCCGGCCGCCTTTTAGCATCAGGTTTCTGGAGCAGGTTTCGGAAATCCAGGAGGATATTTCTTTCACATTGCACACATACATCCCTTAGGAGGGTGTAGATGTGCCTTTTGGGGTTTATAACTTTTGCCCTACCTAAATGGTCGACCATTGGTTACTACCTTTTCTATGCCTGATATCTGGCAAACCGTGTCAGATATTACTATAAATGTGCGGTTTCAGTTGGGATATACCCTGAAAAATTTCAGCTCAAATTCAAAATAGCCGACTATTGGCCATAATGAACTTTACTATGCCTGATATCTGGTCAACAATGCAAAATAGCTAGTCCATTAGGCCTACCATAAAACAAAATTCAAAATATATGGTAAACCCTGCCTGATAACTAGACCATTGTAGAACAGTATGTGTCTTCGGGGATGGATATGACCAGAAAATGCCATACATACCATGAATAATCAAGGTAAGTCCATGCCGTTTAAGGGAGGGATAGACCTGTGTCCTGAAAATACCCAATCGATCAAATTCAAAATGGCTGAACTTCAGGACATTATTGACTTTAAGATGGGTGATATCGGGAAATTTGTGCCAAATACTATAAAACATTACCAAAAATCGGTTTTCAGAGAGGCAAATATCCTGAAAAATGTCAATGTAATCACATTTTAAGAAAATGGCCGACTTGCGATTATGGTGGCCTCTTGTTGTCATCGGTATTATTATTTTGTATTTCGACTAAACATAGGGCCTATATGTTGACACAAGTCATGCAAATATCACTTCATATAAATGTAACCAAGGTGTTATCAGGCGCAAAAAACAACTTTTTACCGTTATTTGTTTTATCGTGCTGTTATCGATGGTATTTGATGTATTCAATGTTGTACCCGTGCATGGTAGCCACTGGACAAATGTGAACGTTTTGCGCAGAATTTGATCCAGACGCTACATATGACGATAGTACTAATCATGCAATAGAACAATGGGAGAAGCTAATATACACACATAAAGTTGAAAATTCAGAAATATTAGGCCAGAGTCGTAGACGATGGGCCACTGTCAGCCCAACATTTTGCAAACGCCTCGTGTTTGCTCGACTATTTTGCCGCAACGCTTTTCAAAATTATAAATATCACAACTTACAAATATAAAAAAAGGATATAAAATATATATATTATTGATTTTTTGCGGTTATGGCTCTTTGAATTCGCAGCTTGCTCATCTTAAACTTGGTAACATAGCTCATTTAAAATAACAATTAACTAGTATTTATTTCCTTACGCCCAGCCTTTCCATAATAGTTCCTCAAAGATTCGGCGCTCGACCATCGGCGGATATAAACGCTATAGAATTAACTCAATTATTGGTATAATTATTTTTTTCTGAAATATTTATCTGCAATTTGATACAATTATAAACTGTAAGCCTAACTAGAACGAGTTGTTTGGAAACGAACACGAAAACAGCCCTCCATTATCGCCAGTCGGCCATTTCACATTTGATATAGATCAGCAAACTTTCTCAAGGTTTATTTTATAGCACCGCTTTAGCTATTATGCAAGATTACCGAGATAATGCGAAAAAAACAATTAAAACTGCCCGCCAGTTGGCCATTCTGAACTTTATTTCTGCAAAATTTGTCATGGGTGTGAGTCCTTGTCTTTTTGTCAGTCCTCACATTTTGTTCTATATACATGGTGTAGCTATTTTGCTTTGTTTTTTAATTACGTAAATATCACAATATTACGCAAATTCAAAATGGCCGCTACACGGCCATTTTAAAATCGTTTGCTCACAAAAGATAATCAGGTCATTGGCTGATATTGCTTTGCATATTTGCCAAATAAAAACAAGATCTGCTGGAAACTTTTTCCTGAAACGCCCTAACGAGTATGTATTTGTTAGTGGCTCTAGTAATTAAAGGTTTAATTATAGGGGAATCAAAATGTCACTAAAAATTCCCCGGTGGTATGTGATGGCTATGTGAAGTATGAGGAAGCAGAAGTTCATAGATCAGCTTTCATGCAAGATTTCCGAGATGAGGAAAAATGAATAAAATGGATGATTGGCGGCCATTTTTTTATTGTATTAATGCAAAATTTGTCATGGGTTATCGTGTATGAGACCTTATATTTTGTTTTATATTCATGGTCCAGTTATTTTGCATTATTATTGAGTTACGTAAATATCACAAAATTACTCAAATTCAAAATGGCCGCTAAATGGCCATTTACGTCCATTTACGGGCCTATACGTTAGCATAATAATCTCGTGTTCAACGGGTTAAAAATAAATACCCTAGTTATTTTAATTTAAACGCAATTACGTTACAATTATATTAACCATTTCAAGCCTGAATTTACCATTGTCATCTTCATCCACTACAAGCCGCGAATTGCTGCACTTGTAGATGAAAATGATTTGATGTGGTTTAAAAATTGAAAAAATTGCTATGTATTGGTAAGCCGGTTGCGGGGAAATTTTCGTTTTTAAAACCCTTGGTTGTAGGAAAATTAAGTTTTCAGGGATGTAAAATGATGTTCTAATGTAATTTGAGGGCTTAAAGGGTTAAAATGTTCGTTAATATGATAGCATCCACTGAGACTTAAAGAGTCTTAATCACTGCATTTACATATCTCTCACAGCAAACACAAGAGATCGAGCCGATGTTGGATATGTGTTGGAAATACACAATGACAAATTGGAGATACTGGCATACTGGTAGTAGGTGACATGTCACATTATAATAGAGCTAATTGGAACTAATGGAAAGTCAATTAGTATGTGAGAGGTCACATTATAATAGAGAACAGATTCTAATGTGGTTTTGTGGAATTAATGATTTAACGCTGAAGATTAATACATGTATGTTTCACTAAACACACAACCTTTTACTTAACCACAGTGTTTCTGATTTGTCTAGTGGTATTTATCATTCATTTTAAGATGCTTTAAACGATGAAAAAATATATGTGTGTGACATAGATATCGCCCATATGTATGATTAACTGTGGTAAATATGTGGTAAAGATCATGAAGCTAGGGTGATTCTTTATTTGTTTGGTCGTGAAATCATGTTAGCAAATGCCACCCTCCACATCGTGTTACGGGTTAGCAAACACTCCATATCAACTGGGCCCGTATTCTCGTACAAGTTACGATATATCGTAGGCTTCTGATTGGTCGAGATGGACATCTCGACCAATCAAAAGCCTACGATATATCGTGACTTGTACAAGAATACAGGCCAGCTGAACCGTAAGATAGAGTGTCGCCGGTGGAAAGCGAGCGATTTAACCCTTTATTTACGCCCACGGTATATATTTTAAATTGAGCTTAGCTAACTCAGCGACAATCATTTTGTGCTAATCCGCTGATTTTGAAACATTTTATCAGTTATTTAACGAGTGAGATCATTCCTAAAACACTTCCCCAAAACACTTTGGTCTTTTCAACCATCGATCTATTAATTCGTTCTATCTGGGAAAGTCAGATGTAGTGATGTGTAGTGAGTGGAAGTAAATATCAAGTAAATAACTCTCATTAATTATCGAGGTTTCCTTCCATGGGATTTTATAATATTTGACTCTTAAGGAGCCAAATTTGAAATAATTAAAACATAAGTAACTGGACCTTTTTTGTCTTTAAATTTGTCAATTTAGCTCTGATCATAATGATTCTGGGTGTTTTTTTTCTGAGGACGAGTAGGTCTACATGAGGGCCAGACCTGTGACGAAAGTCAATTATATTCACCATTAACTCATTTCCTTGGACATGTTGGAGCATAGGCACCCCTTTTCAACAACCACCCCTCTCTCACTACATATATACACCAAGGTGGACAACAGAATGAGTCAAATAGCAGACGACAAACTCAATACTGCCTGTATTTGATCGTCATTCGGATTCCAACAAGTCGCTATGACAATATATTTCATTAATTCGCAAGCAATATATATATATATTTAATTATGCCACAAACCAGTCCATTGTGATTTTAGCTAACGTACTTAAAATAACAACTTTGTATCTGGCCTGACCATCAAAAAATGTCATTTGGTCGACCCTGAACGTACATCCCCGCATCTGCGTCGCTGATTGGATGACCTCTGGTTTTCCCAGAAGAAATGATCGATTAGTGTTCTAAATTTACATGTTTAGAATGGTTTATTATTTAATGATGTGAACATCATGATATATCAAATAATAATATTGGTATTGTTTGATCTATAATGTAAGACATTACTCTTTGTATTACATAAAAAACAATGACCCTATGCGTGATAAAATATTACATTAAATTTTATTATTATGTGTATGCAGCATGCTTACACCTGGAAGTTGATAATATGTTTCTTGAAGTGCTATATAGTAGGTCATGCGACAGCAGTGTGTCGTGAACCTCTGCCTGCAGCCTGCGCGCACATTACTGAGGGTAGTAGACACGAATACCGGTCAACTCGTACCCATGTCAACTCGTACCCATGTCAACTCGTACCCACGTCAACTCGTACCACCAATATATGTCAACTCGTACCACAAGTGATGTCAACTCGTACCACCATTAGATGTCAACTCGTACCCAAAAAGGCAAGTATCAGATGATGGTACATATATTACCAAACAATAGATGTCAACTCGTACCCATGTCAACACGTACCACTAACAGTTGTCAACTCGTACCACAAGGTGAGTATCAGGTGATGGTACGAGTTGACTTATCTTACCACACAACAGAATGGCTTAGAGGTAAAGTGATCCAAGTCCGCATTTTTTCATTTTCCTATAGAAGGCTTTAAAGTTAAAATCAATTAAAAAAATATGTATTTTATTTTTAATTCAACATTGTTACGTCCAGAATCAGAAATAAATGGGAAGTTTTGCATTGATGTTTATTATTCATTCCTACTCACAGTTATATAATTATCAATGTCGTAAAACCCATTTCAGGCCATTTTTATTTCATTCTAATATATTAAAAAACTTTTGAAATTAAAAAATATAAATTTATTTTTAAAAGTCACAAATTAGTATCGAAACTGTCTAGTGTCTCATCATATTTCCTTCAGTAAAATATTGGTAATAATTGGCAAAGCACAAACTGATCCATAGAAGGGGTGTTTTATAACATTTCAGCAGCCATTTTACGTATGTCTCAGAGGTAAACTGATCCAAGTCAAAATGCCCCTATATAAACTGATAGACTTGGATCACTTTACCATTGAAGAAAATTATCAATTTTGAAAGTTAAAAAATATAGTTTCTTTAATAAATCTAGCAATTTTAAACGAATGGCTCAGATATTTTAGCATATTATTTCCTATATATTTAACTTTCTCAAAGTGCCATAAACAGAAAAAATCAAATTTTGGACTTGGATCACTTTACCTCTGAGCATTGTCTGATGCCAACTCGTACCATCATTATAGATGTTAACTCGTACCAATTATGCTGAGCTGTGACAATTTAATGCCTCCAGGCCAAAAATGTTTTTAGTTTAAATTTTAACATGTTGTGTTAAAGCTGTTATAGTAAAGAATGAATCCGGTACTGAGGTGCGATGTATTGGGCTTTTCAAAATTAACTTAGATGGTAAATAGGTTGTTATCACAATACTAATTGTCAGACCAACATAAACATATCACCGCAAATAATTGCTTCATACATTATCATGAATTATAATATTTTTGCTACATCATTTCAATGCAAATTGTATGTTACCTCAATCATTCTCAGACGAAACATACATTTGTGTACAGGTCCTTATACGACAATTAATGAATCCAAAGCAACTTTGAGATATATAGGCCTATGTTATGTTTTTTAGATGACATTTCATAAACTACAGGACTGGAAGGGGTCAAAGGGATTAGCGCCCTAATTAGTGACAATGCCGTTATACTTATGCCTACATACAACGTTACGTAATGTTAAATAGGCAGACGGGGGGGGGGGGGGCTGATGACAATTACTACGATAAGGCTACCAGATTGATCAGTCACATGTGAAAAAATAACGGCTTAAGCAATGGTGTGTTTTAATAGCATTCATTGCAACTAGCGACAACACATGCACAATTTGTATTGAAGGGATTGACAGTTGACACCCCACAGCTAAGCTGCAGTCAAACGGTCTATTAACATGATCATAGAAGCGTTTCAATTTCAGTTTGTCACTGATCCTACAGACAAGCCAGTGAACAATTAAACCGGACATAAAGTCACAAGGATAAAAAGTTCATTCACTTTAGCTGCTATACCTTTTGAAGTCACACATCAAAACCAAATAGTTTGCTCCAGGAACTTAGCTCCACATATAGTTGAAATGTAATTTTGAATCCACAATCATAGTTCAAATTTGTTACTTTGTCATCCCGTCAAAACGTGTTGACTTTGTACATATGTTACTGTGAAAAAGTGTTACTTTGTCATCCCGTCAAAACGTGTTGACTTTGAACATAATACAATAACTGGTCAATAAAATATTGTAACAAAATCATTGCTTAATAAAATATTAAAAGTTCGTATCAATTCATAAACATATCAGACAGACAGACAGATATTTTATTGACAGAAATAAAAGTCATTACAGACTTATTTGTCATAGTAATAAGAGAGATATATGTACATGTATATACAAGAATGTTAGTTTGTTAAAGTCAATATACATAGTATGATAAACAACTAAAATCATGTTAGGTGGCATTGCCATAAAAAAAACTGGGTATTTCGGTGATACAAATGACTACTTCTTAAAATAAAATTAAAAGGCATAGCCAAGATAACATGGGGGTCTATCATTTTGCATATCAGAGCATTATACACAAATAATTATCCAGTGTTTTTTGTTTACATTTATTCTGTTTGTGATACCGATAACTGAATAAATAGGTAACATATAATGTAAAACCCTGGTTATGTACAGGGTGGGCCCTGGTGCATTGAAAAGTTGGAGATCGCAGGCTCGAACCCCTCTCTGGCCTTCAAGTTTCAAAGAAACAAAAATGTTTCTTCCCCCCTCACTCGTAATGATTCAATAGTTTAGACTATTTGTGCACAAAGGTAACAGACATACAGACAGATATTTTATTGACATAAAGAAAAGTATTATTTGTCATAAAAATTATTGGAATATATGTACAGTTATATAAGATTGTTAATTTGCTAAAATCACACGCCAGTTTACTTGATATCACACACAGAATTAGAATCATGTTAAATGGCATAGCCATAATAAAACAGCCTAAAAACCCATTTATTTCATGTTTTTGTCCAGTTAAAGTTATAAAATGACATAGATTTCTTGTAAGTATATGTTATCATTTGTATGAGGATATCATTGAATTAAATTTAGTTGGAAGCTGATCATAGTCAGTTGGCCAGGAATCAGAAAATAGCTTATTTAAGGTTTTCGTGTCGACTTTTCTGTGCATACCCAAAACCTTGCTAGATGTATTCTCAGACCTCTTATAATGAAACCCCGACCGGTTGTCGGCTTCCATGTGTGTGCACTAGAGCTACAGAGTATTTTCAAAATGGCCGCCAAATTCACCCTTAAATTGTCAATTTTAGAGTCAATCAACATTATTATGAACAAAAAACACTCAACTATAAATCAAGAACAATCTGTATGTAACATAGTTTTACTCTAATATACCTTAGAGCAATATTATTTCATCTAGAGCTAGAGAGTATGTTCAAAATGGCCGCCAAATTCACCATTACATTGTCAATTTTACCAGTCAATCAACATTATTATAGACAGAAAAAATGTAATTAAAAAGCAAAAATAATGTGGAGGTAATATAGCTTTAGGCATAATATACTTGAAGACATTTTTTTTATCATGGATCAATAGAGGAGTAGTAATATTAATATTGTATTTAAGCATACCATTCAAACTCTTTAATTTGAAAATATGACAAATATGCGTATAATCCAGCGCGTTTTTGTCCCTACGTTTTTGAAAATAAACATCTTCTTATTTCTATACATCGTCTTCGAGATCACCTACTGAGCCAAAAACCACTTAAAATGATTAGAATACTCTAATAATCCATACCTGAACATGTTTTTTAAAAGCAGAAACCCTTTTTTTCGGATAAAATTTCAAAAAAAAATTGTAACCATTATTTTAGCCGGTAGCCACCCAAGAAGAATACGTTTATTTGACCTCGACCTTAAAATGACTCTTAAATGACCTTGGTGTCATCTTATATCTATGCCATATTAAAGCCATGATGGTTAGATATATATGTGTCAACATATAATCTATAATGCCATATCGTCAGATTTACATGATATCTTATTCTGATATTACAATACCATATTTCCACACTATAGCAGGCCTGATATAGAGCATTATAATATGCACTATATCCCTCAATTATATTACTAATATCTCACATTATATAATAACATATGCGGATATTTAAGTGTCACGTATATCCATAATACAGCAATATCATGCCATTATAATGGCTTTCATCTAGGATACTAAAATGTCAGATATGTTGTTAAATTTTACTCACTTTGGAACTTAGTGTGAAACGATTACAATTGCAACGTTTCGACCTGCCTTCAGTAGATCTTGATCACGCCACCCTTGCGACACAGTTAAAGCTAGTGGCTTTTTAACCTTTTCACTACCATACATGACGGAAATTTCCGTCGTCATTCGTCAATAAACGTAACCATAAAATGACACAAATTTTCGGCAAATATATACTACATTTATGTATTTTTCGTCATTTGAGGCTGGAAATTGCGTTAGCAATTCCAGCTTCAAATGACGAAAAATAGAACTCCTACACCAGTATATCTGGATCCTGGCATGCACTCCGGCCTGGAAGTCAAAGGGTTAATTAATATAGGTGGCTGCACATAGGAGGTTCATTTGTATACAAATGCCATTTTTGGGAATGACCAAGTGGCCTCATATAGGAGTTTGGCTGCTCCTAAGAGTGTGTGCTCACAGCAGGTTGTACTCACTACTGTATAGTCAATTATATTGCTATATTCACACTTAATAAAGCCATATTCTGACATTATATGCTGCTGTTGAATACAATATCTCCACATATAATATCTTTATCAGAACTCACACACACTGTCATATACAGTCAAACAAAATGTCATATATCGACTAGTTAATGTCATATATATATACATTATAATAGCATTTTCTGGATAATCAGTATAATATTTTCTGAACATTTAGCATCCTTTTGTGACAGTATACTGATATCATTTAATACCACATACAATAATGTGGATGTAATATTTTTACACTACAGCTAGTGCAATATTATAGTGTTATTATTTTATTAACGTAACACATCCTGACACTGTATACTTTGAAATGTCGGCATATCAACCATATGCCATATATTGCCATTATAATGCCATATTATGGTAGGCCCTACTATAATTATCATATATCGACACTATCATGCCATAACATGAAATTTCAAGGTTTATGCTAAGATTATACCATCATAATTATAGTGACATTATAATGTCATGTGCCTACATTGTGATGCCATATTTTAACATTAAAATGTAACGTTATGGTTCTATAATTTAGTTTCTGTACACTATAGTACTGTACCATATATATGCGTGTAGATATACTGTCAAAATGTATCATCCTGATACATTCATGACATATCGTGTCACAGATCTGTTAACTTTACTCATATACTATTTATTAGGCAAGATGAAGCGGACATCTCACAGCAAAATATGTTCATATCTCCATCAGCTAACTTTGTTGAAGTGATTAATGTCATCAACCATGCTATTTATTGAAGCGTTGAAAATGGCAGATTCAAATTAAAAGAAGAGGAGCAATTTGTGATCAAACTGTACCATCCCTTTATCATCAACTGCTGTAGAAGTCAATTCACTTCCATGGTAAAAAGCAACAAAGAACGACTTACCCAAAACAGTTTATTAGGGTCTGTGCTGTGCCCATATTTCTATCCTTGGTATATCATCTCCAGAAGAATATGATTATCAGCCCAATCGAATTATGCAACCCATCAGTAGCTGATACAGCGGGAGCAGCGCCATCCCTTCAGTATCCCCCCCCCCCCCAAAAAAAACAACAACAAGAAAATACTAATTTGGGCTTTTATAAGCTTCAGAAAGCATCATTTCAAGCCTTAGATTTTGACATTTTCTGGGGGAGCATGACCCCGAACCCCTGAAAGCACATAAGAGGAGGATGACTGTGCCAGCTGTGGTGTATATTAGAAATTATAGTAAACAAATTGGCTTCAATTGCTGAATCCAACACTGCCCATCCCAATGAGATGTCGGCTATTGCCTACTTTATGCCAAGAGCTATGTCTACTGCAAGCAAATGTATTAATTCGCGGTGTAGTTGTGCTGCACGTCGGATGGGTTGCCCTAATTGCTAATTGAATAATATGGTTCATTCAACAATGGAAGTTCGATGTTTTACTGAATTGCCAACATTCTTATATGTTATTTCTGTGTATGTTACATATCAAGAGCACAGTATCGTGTTTCATACTTGAAGTGGCAAACTATGAGCCGCTAGTTTATCATATTTTATTGGTTTTTAAGCACAATCGGCATTGAAAATGTATTTGTTTTTAAAAGCTGATGCCACAGTATCTATATTTATGATAATTATGTATACTTATCTGCTCCCTCTAACTATATTTCTATGCATCTATTTTACATGTATTTTCATACAAATGCATTCTACCAGGTGTCATGTGTTTATATATACTATTTAGTTTAATATTATTATTTTGACTGCACAGTATATGGTATATCACAACAAAGTAGTATCCTGCATATTTTATTTAACTATCACCCTAAAATACTGGTTCTAAAAATAGGCTGATCCTTGATCAATTGCAAAGATTTTACTTGTATAGGGAAAGCATTCGGTTTAACCGCTTACCGTTTACTAATTTCTCGTTGTGATCAAATAACTTAACAAATGTGATTTATTTCATTATAAGCTACATTTTAAATGATACTGTGCATATATCTGGTCCATTCTGTGTAATTTTTAAAACGTTTTGTTAAATTGTAATAAATTAATTTATTCTTACGGAATTATTTTTTTTGCGGTTTCGTAATAAATCCTATTTTGCCCCTCAAAAACTCATGCACACACCTGCAAGCCGACAACCGGGTGCTAGTTATGCCAAGAGGTCCCCTTGACATACTTAAAAAGGTTTTAGGTATGTACGCTCAATTGGTGACGAAACCCTCCTTGGCCACCTTTGGCCAGCTGACTATCATGCCCTAACACATGTAATACCTAAATAACAGTACACAATCCAAACAGGCTCTTATAATATATAACCTACATTCATTATCTTCCGGAATTAACTTTGATACGAGTTGACATCTAATGATGGTACGAGTTAACATCTATGAGTGGTACGAGTTGACATGTGTACGAATTGACATCTGTTGTGAGATGTCAACTCGTACCATCATCTGATACCTGCCTTTTTGGGTACGAGTTGACATCACTTGTGGTACGAGTTGACATCACTTGTGGTACGAGTTGACATCTATTGGTGGTACGAGTTGACATGGGCACGAGTTGACATGGGTACGAGTTGACATGGGGCGAGTTGACATGGGTACGAGTTGACTGTCACCCGTAGACACAATGCTGTCACATCCCGGTGTAACAGTTTCAGATTACCCCCCTGTTCAGGTTACCCCTGGGCGTAGTCTGAAACTAGTTTCAAGTTACCCCCTCTAGTTTCAAATTACCCCAACAATTTTACCGATTAACTTTCAATGATAACATTTACTATATTTTATTTTTTCATCACATGGCATTGGGACACATTAATCTCCATAATTATAACCCTTTGATGTCTAGGGCAACTAATAAAAAACGATATTAGCATATATAACCCTCTATGCCAACTAACGACACCTAATCTCCATATAACTCTTGGATTCCTATGCCAACTAGTGAAAATGCACGATGTCTGGAAACACTTCAATCTCCCTATAACATTTTGACCTCTAGGGTTAACTAACGAAAAAAAATAGTCCCGCGCTTTTTTTTTGCAACATTGTCATTATTATCTATCGCAGATGTAACGCTGGCCATGATTCTGTACCTGTTTTGAAGACTGGTACCAACTATCTATCTTCTCAGGCCTATATACATTTGTAATTGTATTCAGTGATCAAATTAAAAACAAAAAATACCCGCATACCTTGCCCGCATGCTTACACCATACACGATACCAGTCATCTATACATCAAACCAACTTGCCGCGGCATAAAAAATAGAACGCACATGCCAAAAACTGTAGGGTTAACCCTTTAACCGCCGATTCCGATTATACTCGTCTCTTCATTTTTCTCCATTTGAGCATGTTTTAATGATAACACGAGACATCAAACAACTACATTTCACAAAATCGTTGACCTCCATTTTGTCCAATCTGAATAATTTTCACTCACTTGAAGTTGTGGATCGCGTCGGCGAGACACAACTTCAAGTTGCCTGTGAAATTCCAATTAAATAATATGGCGGTTAAAAGGTTAAACCTTAACCTTGATTGGACCACGCTGACATATACACCTGCCGCATTGTACCAAGTCAATGTGTACCAATCTTTTTCTAATGTAGATCTTACAGTACTTAAAAGATCATAAATAACCATATATGGTGTGTGGGCTCTATAGGCCTAAATGGAGGAGGGGTCAAATAAAATAGAATTTTTTTCAGTTTCAAAATACCGGGGGGGGGGAGTACTTTAAACTAGTGTCAACGTCCCCCCCCCCGGTACGCTGAAACTAGTTTCAACGTACCCCTGGTATACTGAAAGGGGGGTACGCTGAAACGGCTACACCGGCGAATGCGATGCATTGATCCAGTGTTGATTCAATGTTGGGCTTACGTCTTAGATGATGGTCTACATTGAGCCGCGTTGGTTCAACATATCGTTTTTGCTGTGATGCACCGGAAAATGTCCATACCTTAGAAATAGATATATTTATATAAAAAGTCATGCCTCGAAGTATTATTATGTATTAATATTATTTTACTAGTTTTGTAAGGTAAAGTACAAGATTAACAGCACGTACTATATTAATGACATTATATATATAAGTTGGGTAGAATTTATAAGTTTAGTCATGTATAAAGTCCGGTGTACTCCTGTCATTTTGTATATTTTTTAAACCACAGTATAAACTTCTTGTATCGGCTTGTCTTGTCTTGGAATGACATGGTGTGATGCATGCGTAAATTCGGAACAAGGCAAACGCACTCAAAACCTGTATCCAATCACCTTCATTGACCTATGACGTACGTTTGGGGTCAACCAAATGACATTTTTTGATGGTCAGCCCAGATACAAAGTTGTTATTTTAAGTATGTTAGATAATATCACAATGGATTGGTTTGTGACATAATATAAAAATATATATATTACTTGCGAGTTAATGGAATATATTGTCATAGCGACTTGTTGGAATCCGAATGACGCTCAAATACAGGCAGTATTGAGTTTGTCGTCTGCTATTCGACTCATAATTCTGTTGTCCACCTTGGTATATATTGTATATCATTTATTTTATTATACTGACATGTACATCATATAATAAAGCACAACATATAAATTAAGTTAGTCGTACCCAGCCCATAAGGGCTTATAAGTCAGTTTAAACTAGGTATCTATTAAACTTAATAGTGTGAGCGATATACCGATCACATGTCCTCAGCAGAAACGAGAAACCAGCCCAGCGCCGAATAAGCGCTGGTCCAGCATCTACGACACTGATCCAGCACTCACCCAGCACCGGGAAGTGGTCTCGCGCCCGCAAGGAATAGCTGTCAGAAAAAGTAAATTAACCTCTCCTATAACATATTATAAAATAAACAAGCACGAGCAATTGACATCACCTATCCATCAAGTGACAGTATATATACAGATTCTCGGGAGTGAGAATACAAATATGTATACATGTAAAAATGAGTTCATACAACACACAATTCTTAATAAATATAACTTTGGTGATATAGCTATCACAAAAGTACAGTATTAATAACAATGACTGCGATATATATATATATATATATATATTGGAAACTGTGGACGATTCATCGTCCCGTTCCTTCGCGACCAAAAGGTGTCAGTTCCCACTTCACCGGTGGCAACTAGCACCCTTTGATCCCGAAGCGACAAGATAAACGATATGATAACGACTATATAAACAGAGTGTTTTGTCTTTTGTTCCACGCCGTCCTCACAAAACGATACAATGACCTGGTGAGGTTATCAGAGGACATAATATATGTGAATTTGTCTTCTTCGGTTCTTAATAAAAACCCTGGCATACATTTTTCAGCATCATTGAAAAAATTAATACGGAAATCATCATATAGAGTACAGTTACAGATAAAATGTTGTTCGTCTTCTATGGCACCAGAATTACATAAAATGCACTTCCTTTCAGATATGTCTTTTCTTGTAAAGCGACCAGTCTCAATTGCTAATGGTAAAACTCCGCACCTGAGCTGCGCTAATAAAGATCTAACACTTTTAGAAATACTTATCAATATATAGTTTTCAGGGCCTAATGTAGTTTTAAATTTCGTAGTTTGGGGAATGACTTCACTGATGTTCTCCACTCTTCTTGAGCTAACTCCCACACTCGTTCTTTGAGTGACCTAAAATCAAACTGATCCTGGTTATAAAAATGAGTGTCAGAGTCCAGTTTTAAAAAGGTGCTACATATATCAGATGACCAATTATTTCTCCTGATTAGCCAGTCCCACTCAAAAATTTTCTGTGTTAATCGAGATGAGTCCATCTGAACAAGTCTATTCCACAGTCTTACTTTACATAAAATTCGTGTATATTTAGGCGAAAGCCAACCCATATCCCCTTCCATACCAGCTAATGGTGTACTCCTGGATACAGAAAGGAAAAACCTTAGAGCCCGATTAAAAATGTTGTTACAACGTGGATATTTTTTTTCTTTCCATATAGCAGCACCATATTCATAAATAGGAGTAACACAAGAATTAAACAACTTAGTGTACGTTTTATACCCACAATTTCTCAAAGACCTAGATTTACTTATAACCGCTCCTAGAGCTCTACCAGCTGAGCTACACAATGTTTCTACTGCCATATCATATAATAAAAATTCATCCAATATAAGCCCTAAGTATTTATAGCTGGATACAGTCTCGATAATATTGGGGCCGTTTTTAAATGTAAAATCAGTAGCACGTTTTCCAACATTTCTAAAGTGTATTATTTTGGATTTGCTCTCATTAATTTTCATTCCCCATTTCTTACACCAATTATAAACAGTATCAAGTAAACATTGCAACTTAGCTTCAGAATTTGCAAATACAACTAGATCGTCTGCATACAATAAAGAACATACATTTATACCATTAATATCTACCCCAGATATATGAGAATTCAGATCAACAATGAGATCATTAACATAGAAATTAAATAGCGTAGGTGATAACGAGTCACCTTGACGAACTCCGCTATTTACGCCAAACCGTGGGTGTAAAGGCCGTTTAATCTAATGGTTGAAGTTGTTTGACTGCATAATTGTTTAACTGCGTTATATATACGACCATTTATACCATAATTTAAAAGTTTATACAACAATTGATCTCTGTCTAACCAGTCAAATGATTTCTGCATATCTATAAATGCAGTGAAAAGGGATTTACCATCATTACGTACGTTTCGGATTATAGATGTCAAACTAAACAAATTATCAAGACATGATCGATTACTACGGAAACCACTCTGCTCTTCTACAAAAATACCAGCTGTTTCAGCGAACCCACTTATTCTCTTGTTGATAATAGATGTATAAATTTTACTCATACAAGATAATAAGGTGATCCCTCAATAATTCAATGGAGTCTTTCATACACCCTTTGGATACTGGCACGATGATTCCTTTTAACCAAGCTGAAGGTACTATAGAATTTTTAAAACAGTAGTTAAGCAATATATGCATTAATGTAACAATAGATGGTTGTTTCAATACTTCATCTGGTATATTATCAATTCCACTAGATTTTTTCAATTTTACTTTTCTGACAGCATATAAAACTTCCTGAAAATTAATATCTTCATTTAAGTACACATTAAAATTTCCCCGGTTAACAGTTTCCAATTGTTTATGATTGTACATACATGTAGTATGTATAAATTCTTTCTGCTCTCTATCCTCATGATTCTAACTGACATCAATATTATATAACTTAGAAAATTCATCCTTCCAGTGATTTAACACGGACTGTTTATTAAATGTAACAGCACCATCATTAGTTTTAATTTCCATTGGAATTATGTTTTTCTTTCTAATCACTAGATTTTGTATTTGATTCCAAAACTCTCTCGGGTCATTATCGTTTAATTTTACAATTTTGTACACTGTTTCATTGCGGTATTTCCTCTCACATAACCTCAAATATTTATCAAATTCGCGACGTGATTTTAAATAACACTGTCTATTATATTTTCTTTGATTAACATTTATACATTTCAAATATATTTTCTCAAAATTTTTCATGGTCATCCATTTATTAGTTGATTCCTCATTCCAATATGGTTTTGATAAGCGCAGTTGCTTCCGAGTTTTCGTCCTTTCTGTCGAATTACATTTCAAGTATTTATCCATTTCTGAGTAAATAGATTTACATAATTCTGTATACATTGTATCTATACTTTCCTGTGCTAATTGATATTCTTCAAATTTATTTAATAAATCTCTGAATGCAAGGTTCCACATATTATTATTCATGAATTGTTTTGAAACATTCTTAAATGAATATTTTTTATAAGTTTTTCCATCCCCACCGATACCTCTAAGTGTGTCATTTTTAATTTCACAATAAGAATCATTCAAGTTATCAGATTGCACATTATCAAATTTAAATCGCACAGTTATAAGCGAATGATCAGGAGTTTACATTTATCACTCAGGCGGTCTATTAGGCTAAATGTGAAAGAGGGGTCGTTGTGGAAGGTGCTAAACCGCTACTATGCAATTTCCATCCACTTGAAGTTGGGGAATCGTGGTAGCAAGACACAACTTCAAGTGGGTGAAAATTGTCGTCAAGTAGCAGTTTAGAAATCATTTTTTTTATTAATCCACTGATTTTGAAACATTCTATCAGTTATTTAACGAATGAGAGCATTTTTAAAACATCTCCCCAAAACATTCCGGTCTTTTCAACCCTTCTATTCGTTCCAGCTAGCGTGGCAGTTTAAAACCTTCTAACTCCTACGGGACGAATTTATAACAACAGATAAACAGTTTTGATCTGAAAACCTGCTCTCAATATTTTAAAAATAACTGGTATCCGATTTAACACATTTAAATAATGTTCAGCTACTTTGAATTGTGGATCGGGTCAGTGAAACACAATTTAAAGCGAGTGAAAAATTCAATTCGATAACTTGTTGCATGTGGCATATTTTAAATATTACTTTCACATCTCCTAACCAAAGAGTCAGGAAACTTCAATTTGATGACATGGTGCTTAACGTGTAAATACGTCACTGGAACCTGAGAGAATAACATGGAAGAAATAGTGCGGAAAAGTGACGTGCGTCATCCGTTTTACTGCAGAGTTTCACGACGTCTATGAAATATGTTCAATTATATTCTGATAATAATATCATGATAATGGTGTGCCTAACGTATTTTTGACAAAAATGACTTGGGTCATGTTTTTCTAACTAGAGTAAAGCCATCGCAATATCTTTGAATAATTTATATTTTTTTGAAGTATTATAATGATGATGAGACATACGTTTGTTGACGTGTTCAAATGTTGGCACTAGCTGTATATACTTTTGACAAATAGGGCTCAGTATTTTTCTAGCGGTTGTTCAACACATTGTTCTGAGAGCTATATGTGTATCTAATATAATACTGCCGGTAAAAGTGAAAACGCAGTATCTGCTTACATTTCAATTGGACGTTACTACTTTTTTGCCTTTTTCTGGCAGAATAGTCAATTAGGTCAAAGTGATCATTAAGAATAACGGTGACGTTGATGACGAACCAAGGCATTGTCTGTCACTGGGTCCTGTGACCTATCAATACCATAAAACATAAATCATTGACCCATTGTTGGTTCAATGTTGTGCCACAGCTGAAAACGGTAGACCAACATTGGCTGAGATTGTCTCCGCCGCACGGAGGGAATGGGGATTCTAATGTGTAGCCTATCAAATCAATCATACACGAATACGCGATTAGTGGCGCATATGACTTCCGTAGATTTATCAGTCAATAATTTTTTTTATGACCAACTAATTTTCATCAAAGGTTGAAGATGTCATTTTATGGTAAAAGCCTCACAACGCTGAAATTTAACAAAATCATATCGAGTATTTCAAAAGTTAGACGTCAAAATTCCGACGTCTAAAGTAGATCCCCGCACTTAAGATATAATGGCCGTAGACCCATAGCATAGGAATTCAATTAAGAGGAGGCTGGCTAATACATTTATGCTGATTTCAAATTGAAAAAAAACACATTTTCTCTCCATGGTTTAAACAAAAATATTTCAGTGTTGTAAGGGTTAACCCTTTTCTTGTCAGTGACGCATATATCTGACCCATCTGTACATAACGAGTCTCATGTCGGAAAAATTAAATATGGAGTTAATGGTAACATTGGATAGCTCAGAGCTGGAGCTTTAATTTGACACCAAGAACATGAAATTATGTTGATCCGGAGTTATGACTATTTAAGGGACACGAATAGGTCAATATTTCCAAAAATGAAAATGGAGAAAATTGGCTTTAAAGGCATGGCAAAAAATTGATTATAAGCTTTTTATAGTATAAAAAATAGTTCCTTATATTATGGCCAAACTGGATTTTCCGGCCAAACCTGGAAATTTTGTATAGATTTTAACGATTGATTTTTATAGCCCAGGATGTCTACTTTCAGAATCTGCCGGGTGGATTTTCGTTTACTTCGAGCGTTTTTTTAAAATGGGTAAAATCCAAAATGGCCGCCAGCGGCCATTTTAAAAACAAATTACCTAAAAGTCTGATAATCACAATCATGTGATATGTCATTTCTGACTAATATTGGGGCGTGGAACCCATTTCTGGCCTTGAAATGATAATTCTAAGCTTTAAAGCAGCAAAATTTGACAAAAAACAAAATTCGCCATTATTAGCTCATATCATGCATATTGCCCATTTTCTCAACTTGTACGGAGCCGACATTCGACTCATTTGTATACCTGTAAATGCTGCATTGGCTTAAGTGTGGATTCAAATTCTACATATAACTACATGTAATTTTACCCAGTTTAACCTTTTAACCGCCGGTGCCGCATTCATTCGGGTTTTCATTTTTTATCAGCACAATAAATACCACATTTTAAAAATGTAAAATATAAAATGTGACATCAACCAGCAAGATTTGAAAAGAGTTGACCTCCATATTAGATGAAAGCATTCCGTCATTTTATTTAACAAAATACTTGATGGAATTAGTAAAATGTACCGATGGAGATTCCTAAAAAAACACCGATTGTATATTGTAACAGGTGTATTTTTAGGGCTATTTTAGTTCACTTGAAGCTGGAAATTGCGTCGGCAATGCTAGCGTTAACTCGTAAAGCGCTAAAATATTTTTTTTATAAAACCCATAGAGAAAAAAGTTTTTTCAATTCGAAATGATCAAAAATGTCTTAGTTAGCTATTTCTCCTTCATTTGATCTGGGTTCTGACGTCTAAAATCGGTCCCCGCGCTGAAAGGGGTGAATGACATACACATTTAACCCTTTAAGCCCTCACGATGCATTAAAGCTTCATTTTAAATCACTGAACACAAATTTAATTTACTAAAACCAAGGGTTTTAGAATGAAAATTTCCATGAAACTGGTTTACCAACACATGGCAATTTTCTTCAATTTTTCACTTGCATCAAATCATCTTTATCCACTATAAGTCGAGAATTGCGACAGCAATTCGCGGCTTGTAGTGGATGAAGATGACTATGGCAAACTTAGGCTTGAAAGGGTTAAAAACGTTACCATGGTAATTTTGGTAATGCATCATTTGGAGAGCTGATGCGACATGTATACAGAACTTTATGAAACACGTGTTTGGTAGACATGGTAAAGACGGTAGTCAACTACATTCAAATATTGGGTGCGCGAAGCAAAGCACAAGAAACGTGTCTCTTACACTTTATTCATCTTTATATTTTATTTTTACAATTTATTTTCATTATCATTAATCTTCAACTCATTAAGTGCAGTATTACTCCTCGGCGCTTTAATATGCTTTGCGCGCTTTTGCGCTTTTGCATTGCTCTGGGGAGGTGGAGAGGAGCGCGCGTCGCTGTTATTAAACCTTTTAACCGCCAAATAATTCATTCTGAATTTTCACCCGCTTGAAGTTGTGTCTCGCTGACGCGATCCACAACTTCAAGTGAGTGAAAATTATTCAGATTTGACAAAATGGAGGTCGAATGTTTTCAAATATTGCTGATTGATGTCACATTTTATCTTTGACATGTTTAAAAGATGGTACTTAATGTGCTAATAAAAAATGAAAACCCGAATATATGCGGCACCGGCGGTTAAAGGGTTAACAAATGCTTCATGATGTAGATGTCTCCCCCCCCCCTGTCTTACATGTTTATAATACGTATACTAGAGCGGCACAGGTTACCATCTGAAATATGTACACCAAGTCATATCATGACAAGTTAAGAAAATTTTCAATTAAAATTCAATTGAAACCAAAGTGAAATGAAAAAATATGTATATAAAATATGTTTAATTTTATTGTATTGTATTATAGAACGACATTCACGACCAGAACTAAAAGACAACGTGTCAGCAAGGTTCGTTTAAAAAAGCCTTCAATCTTCAATATATCGCTGTACACATAATATTGGACATAAGTTTGTTTGTTTATTTATTTATACCAAAGTAAAATATTTGAAAATTCTTTGGAAGGAGGAATTTTCTGATCAAATCGAGCTTGTTGACGATTTTTTGCCATGACATATGACCGAGCAAACGCGACGCATTGATCCAATGTCGAGGGAATATATGTACATACTGACAGGGCTATGTCATAACTCGTTAGGAGAACTGATGCCATGTACGCCGTTAACAGTTTAATGACAGTCACCTAAATATCACACACATGTCATCTGCATCGTGTAGATGGCAGCCACGGATCTGGGCCCGTGTTCTCGAACAAGTTATGATAAATCGTAGGCTTCTGATTGGTCGAGATGTCCATCCCGACCAATCCATCAGTGATGCTCTGGGAAATGTAATTTTTCATTAGACTGACGCCAGAAAAATACATGTACTAGTTAGTTAATTGAATACCAGCCACGGCACGGTGCCTGTGTGGCAAAGGAGACGACATATTATCTCATGTCTGGGGAAAACATTCACCAAATACTTTATTCACAAAATAATAAATACTTTAAATTATCAAGAAAATCATTTTCTTTTATTATTCGGACAATTTTTTGGTATGTGTATTTTATCTCAGCTGGAATTGCATAAAATTGCAGCAAATCTGACCAGCTACAGCAATTTTATCTAGCGTGATTGTGAAACACGTATTAAGAAATAGCAGAGTTCAAAAATTCAGTATTCTAATTAACCGTTCACGTTAAATAATTTGGATAAAAAGAGGATGTAATATGTAAAAGTAAAGAGTAATAGCTAAATTACCGTCACATTTTGGGAGAGTCACGACGAGGCATGTATAAACTCTGAGCAATTTAGGTTCTTTAAAAAAAACCTTTCAGTACTATTACCATGCAGCTCCAGGAGAACCCTGCAAGGGGTGAAATAACACAATGTGTTGATGGCTTGTGTTTGCTGGGGAGAAGCATGACGGTTAATGAGAATCTCTGTGACTATGTATTACATTCGACAGTAGAGGGTTTTCGCTAATTACCCCGTCAATATTGAAGCTATGCTCGTGAAATGTGCAAAGCAATATTCTAGTAAATTGGCTAAAGCCCACAGTGCTTACAAAATTTTATGAGAATCAACCGGAAAATTCTGTGTTCTAGAAACTCTAGGTTCAATTTAGGCGATCTTCCATTGTCGGATGGATTATATACATCGGACCTACTAACAGTAATATATCGCAAATTAAAATGGTGATTTTTCAAAAGAAGATAGAGAATTGCAGTATTTAGCACATTTATTCAATATTGTGATAAATGTTTGCTTATGACATTTGTTCTCGTCTTGAGAACTGACGCACAACTCTTTCAAGACCTGATGATATCTCATACACTTCACTTGAAGTACTAAAGCCTGCTGCACTACATCCAGTTTGACCAGAATATCTGTGGGCTGCTTATTTATTCTTATTAGGTATTGGCGCACGCATTGGTAATTTTATATTAAATTCCGATATTGGATCCTTGTGTTTATTAATCTTAAAATAGGATTAAATGTGTATATGGTCAAGGTAATAGTTATATAACGTCGATAATTTCTCACAACCAATTACTCATCGGGTACATGTAATACTTTTATATAACGTCGATAATAATGTAACAAAAGTTAACCAACGCCCAACCAATTACTCATCGGGTACTACTCGACAAGCACATGCTTTTCACCCGATGTTGTATTGATGTTGGCCCAGCTTCGTAGACGGTGGACCAACACCAATACAGCATTGGGTGATTATCTCGCGTTTGGCTGGAATAGGCCCATTTAGTCTTGGATACATTTGATCATGCTCATAATTTACAAAACCGCATATTTCCCTATAAACTGTAACTATAAAGTAGACGAACTGTGGTCGGCTTTCTCACGTGTTCTTATGGGAGGAGGAGGGGGGGGGGGAATCTTAAAGATGACTGTGTATGCGAGACACAATAAAGATAAATGTCAAAGACATGTCACGATGAATAAATTGACAATGTTTTATAATGAAATAATTATTAGGAATATCATAAATGCCAAAATAAATTCGCGCTTAATTTATCTTGGACATTCAAGGTAGTAAATATTGATATCTGACAAAGAACATTCACTGTCACTTTAGT
Organism: Flabesymbios commensalis; assembly: GCA_964017125.1. NCBI lineage: Eukaryota > Metazoa > Annelida > Polychaeta > Terebellida > Flabelligeridae > Flabesymbios > Flabesymbios commensalis. The sequence goes on along the minus strand of OZ024911.1, from coordinate 32,207,710 downwards.
CGTGAATATTTGACGCTGAGCAGCCTTGTAAAAAATATATCTACAAATTAACAAAATGTACATCATTCTAAAACAATGTCATTTTGTGTATAAATTACACGGTATCAACAGCAATCCAGTCCTGAAGGTGAATGAAAATGATCACAAAACACCACGTCCTGTCCTGCTGATCACCACTATTGTTTTTTTACCCTGTTTTATTTGTCGACCAAATCACTGTTATTGGGAATGAATAAATGTGTGTCTAAACATCAAGATTTGCAAATATTTGTGCTCAAATTAAACAAATAGGAGTAATTTTCAACCACTTGAAGTTGTGGGTCGCGGTAGCGAAACACAACTTCAAGTTGTTGAAAATTTAAATAAATTGACTTATCAGGATTAAATTCATATATCGTGATAGATATCCTTAGTGACGCAAAAATGGTCTACATAATCCGGCACACTATGCTAACAAGACATCGGAAGAGGTCATGGAAACAGGATTGAATTGTGAAATACTGGAAAATGAGATGAATTAGTTGGGATGGTTAACTTGAATTATTATCAGTCAAATGTTTAACCCTTTAAGTACCCAGCCGTTATTAACCCTCTCCTTTTATTTTCCTTCGTCGTTTAGTGAAGTTAGGACAATGTGTTTACAGCAGACACGAGACATTGAACCAATGTTTGTTTAATGCTGGCCAATCGTGTGTGACGCTGGCCCAACATTAAATCAACATTGGTTGAATATCTCGGGTTTACGGATTCATCATTCTACAATTTGTTATTAAATAGGTTTTATAATAAATGTGTCATGAAGAAGTACCAAATTAATTGATTATTTTGCATGCAGGTGATATTGCTGAAGGTTCTGATACGGTAGATAGATTACAATAATTGACGATCAATGTCCTCGCAGGATATTGCTGTATGTGGTCACTAATTGTAAATTTATGTGAAACAAAAATAGTTGTATTCAGGAGAGGAGGTAAACTTGAACGTAATGAAAAGTGGTATTTTAATGGTAGGAAAATGGATGTTGTCAGTTCTTAAAAATATTTATGAATAATATTTGTCACAAAACTAAAGTGGACAATAGCTAAGCAAACATTAACAGGTCAGGAATACAAAGCTATTGGTTTAATTTTTAGATATTATCAAATTAGTGTGGTTAATGGCCGGTCGGAGTTGCTAAATTTTTTTTTGATAAAAATAATGACTACTCCAATACTGCATTATGGTTGTGAGGTGTGGGGATGGGAATTTTGTGATCAAATTGAAAATACACAATTTTACTTCTACAAATGAAGATTAGGTCTTGACTCAAACACTTGGCATACTGCTGTTACAGGCGAGCTTGGTATATAACCTCCCGCATCATATACTATAAGAGATGTGTAGAGTACCTGAATACAGGTTAATAATATTTAAAAGGTCTGGTGATCGATCACCATGTACTTGTTGAGGGATGTTAAAGGGATTGGATGATTGTTGCCGAGTTACATGGCAATCAAATATAAAAATATTATGTGACATTGTTTAGAATACGTTTGGAACGCACATTTTTTACAAGATGAAAAAGCGAACATCAACGTTAAAAGTGAATCCCTGTTAACAACTTTAATTTCTTACCTATATATAGGCGGGTATATTTATTACCTACCAGCGCCTGAGAATTGCCTCAGAATAGCCTGCTTCAAATTAAAATGTCTCATAGTGATGCGAAATGTAAGGATTTAGAAGTCTATTTAGGCTGTTAGTAATAACTGCCCCCTCAATGATTCAGAATGATTCGAATTGGAGACCGCGAATGGTGGTGATTTTTCGTGATGTATGGAAAAATACAGAGCTAAGCCAGAAAATAAGATGGGAACCTTTAGGCGAACACCTTATTTACTGAATGATTGCTGTATTTCTCATATTGTATGACAAATACACAATGTTTGTATTTTCTCACACGATACAATAGATAGGCAGGTACAGTATTCCTATCAATTTTCATTTAAACGACAGACCGGTGTGATACATAGAGGCATGATACGTCTGATCGTGAAACCTGCCTTCTCTTGTCTGAGGTTGTCATGTTACAAAGAAACCGGAGACCCGTAAAATGCTTTACTGTTATTACCTCGCTGAGTAACTGATCATCATACCATCACCATAATGATACGGTGGGCGAGAGATAAAACTGCTCTAGACTCGTTGATCACACCACCAGGGCTATAATTTTAACTGTCTGGAGGGCAGTATCACCTGTTTATCTCATCAGAAGTTATAAAGCGTATATGTAAAAAAGAGGCCTCAATCCTCATCCGATATTTTTTACATTGTGGTTCAAGGACCGCTATAACCGCTATTCTACAACTTATATTCTAACCAGTAGACCTGCATTTATAAGGCAATATATTAACCTACATCAATATGCACACAACTGAAAATATACTAAATATTGGTATATTTTTAAATTTATAGTCGGATTCACATTAACCGTGGTGAATGATTTTTGCCGATTTCTCAGTCAATTTTCAACCAATTTTCATGAAATGTCACACTATTTTCCATTCATGTCGTGAACTGCAAATTTTTATAATTTTTGTGTTGCGCATTCACCAGTTAGGCTAGATATAGAGACGAAATTCCCGCATTTCCTATTTTTGACATGGTTGTCAATAATTACAAATCAGGAATTTCGTCTATATATCTAGCCTAATTGGTGAATGCGCAACACAAAAATTATAAAAATTTGCAGTTTTAGTCTATGTACATGTTTACATCATATGGTCATATTAAGAACCCGAAATAAAATCACCGATTTTTTGATGATTTTAGCGTGGGCCAGTCCCTTTAAGAGTGGAAACAGGCCGTAGACAGAGGGTCAGAGATGATACAACTGGACAGACACGCTCTTTAGAACTGGAAGAGCATGTCTATGCAATTTTCTCATCTGGCGAAGTCGAAGATAAATACCATTTCTTGTTAAAAAGCAATGTCTTCGCCGATATTATAGTTGCTTACATACACAATATTATGCGAAATAACGGCGATTTCATCAATCTAACTAAATGTTGGTTTAAACATATTTATTTAACGAGAATTACAACATAGTATTAAACTAATGAAAATGCTCTCCTCAAAAGACAAAATAAATAATAAAAAAAAACATTTAACAGAACAGTATGACAATAAGCACTCAATATAAAACATAAAATTATATAATATATGACATGGTTATAGCGTTGGTTTGATGGCAAACAATATAAAATCAAAGAAAAGTTGAATAATTGCGACATAAATAATATTGTTTTAAAAAGCGTTCATGAGCATGTTACAGTTGGCTAGCATTGGAATTATTTATGTGAATCTGTTAGATTCAAAAATATATTAAGATACTGCTTCAATAATTTTAAAATTCTGATCTCTTATGCTAACACCTTGTAATAAAATGTTCAAAATTGCTGAGGTACTCTTATCATCGGTATAATTATGTAATATTACAAATAAATCTTCTCTAGATCCGCTTTGCATGGGGAATTCAATAAAATAATGTTTAACAGTTTCGGAGCCGCCAGAACACCCTACTCTGGACTATCGATGCAACCTTTAGAGAACAAGTGTTCATTCAGGTTGCTGAATCTCAGACGTAACTGAGAAAGAACAACCTGAATGAATCTGGAACCCATGAGGTAATATCCGTTTTGCTCTTTATTACATTTTTTACGAAAGTGGTTAAATTGAGCAGTGTATTCTGATGATCTAAAATTTGGATCTTATGTATTTAAGAATTTTGTGCACTTTGGAAATAAACTGTTTTAATATCGGGTTGAGCTAGCTTTTATAATACGAAATGTTGGAGAAGCTGCCGAACGGGTATTAGGAGAATGCAGGCGTTCTGGCATAAAATCAGTCAGGTATTGTGGTACTTTATTGTGCAAGCATTTGCAAAATAAAATCATGCTAAGTGCATCTCTACGCGTTTCCAATGTTTGGAAACCAGCCTCGTTCAATAATAAAAAAATGGATGTAAATCTTTTCGTACCTGCAATAATACGTAAAGCATCATTTTGAGCGCTTTCAAGTTTTGCAGCGTCAGCTTTTTTACAACTGCTATACACAATATCGCCATATTCTAATACTCATTTATTTATTCGCCATACACAGTACATGTACATATGAATACATTAGAGTTCATAAACAGATAGTACAATATGGCAGGTTATCTGAGAACAGGCAATATACCTATACAGGCTCAGAAACCATCGTTATAAAATTGAAATTATGTTCAAAGTAATACAATAAATAAAAAGAGCGTTTTAACGTGGAGCACCACGATTACACACACAGGAGTGACACTTACATGCCCCTGACCAGGTACATACATTATCTGTATCGAACTATGTTAAAAGGTTGTCATAATGCATTACAAGTTCACGTTTAAAAGAATATATAGAGTCGGCGTCCCTCAATTGCCGCGGGAGGGCGTTCCACATTGGAACAATTCTATTAAAGAAACTTCTTTTAAAACACCCTGTTCTAACAATTTTCATACGTAGAACACGGCCCGCATTGCCAGATCTCAGTGATGAGTTTGAAATTATTTCTATATTGTTATGCCAGGCTACGTCATAGTATCCTTTAATACATTTAAAACCATATAACAAATCAGTAATCTCGCGTCGGTAAGATAATGGGTGCAAATGAAGCATAGTGCATCGCTGGTCGTATTTAATTTCCGGATAATTAAGAATATAACGAGTAGCTGCTCTCTGTATTGACTTAATAGCTTTTGTATCTGAAACCGTACTGGGGGACCACACACTTGAACAATATTCTAAATTACTTCGTACCAATGTACGGTACAGAGAGGTCGTGACGTTAACAGGAGCATTGAAACCAACTGTTCGTTTAATCATACCCATCGTTCTATTACATTTGTTGATCAATTCCCTACAATGTGTGCCCCATGTGAGATTGGTGTTTATCAGAACTCCCAAATCTCGCATGTGCTGTACTCGTTGTAGGGGCTTGTCTAAAATTTTATATTCAAATATAAATGGCAAATTATTTCTGGTGATGGATAATACATTGCATTTGTCAATGTTAAAATCCATTCCCCAGATATAACTCCACAATAAAAGACTTTCGATATCCTGCTGTAGCAGAACACAATCATTTAAAGACCTTATTTAAAAAAAACACTTTGCATCACCAGCAAACAAACTTATAGAGCAAAAAGAAACAACATCTGGCATATCATTAATGTATAGTAAAAATAAAAGTGGGCCTAAAATTGAGCCCTGCGGTACTCCTGATGTCACAGACAACCAGCCAGATTTAGCACCCTCTATGACTACTTGCTGTTTCCTACCTGTTAAGTAGGATTATAACCAACTCAGTAAGTCACCATTAAATCCAAATGTTTTCAACTTATGGATAAGTCATGAGTGTGGTACACTGTCAAAGGCCTTACTAAAGTCTAAATAAATTACATCAGCTTGAAAACCTTTATCTAAAAATTCACCTATCTTATGGTACACTTCTAGTAGCTGGGTATTACATGACCTACCCGAGAAAAAACCATGTTGCTTTTCAGAGATATCCTTACTGACAAAACCAGCAATGTGATTATATATACAGCGTTCCATTATTTTTGATACTATGCTTAATAAGGATACAGGCCTATAATTATTCACTTTGTCCCGATCTCCTTTTTTATGAATTGGTGACACATATGCACACTTCCACATATTTAGAACTTGTGATAGCCTCATGCTTAAATTGAAAAAACTTGTCAGTGATGGGGTTATTTGCTGGGCGCACATTTTTAATACATATGGGGAGACATTATCAGGCCCACACGTTTTATTAACATCGAGTTTAGATACAATTTTAAAGACGTCGAAATCATTAAAACACATACTACTGAAATGATCTTCGCGAATGATAGGAATGTCGGGTAATTGATTCTGTTCTCTCTCATCTACTTGCTTAAATACAGGTTTAAAATAGTCGTTAAACAGACACGCCTTGCCTTGAGGGTCCGTAGAGCCAGCAGAATCGTTTTGAATTTTACTAGGTAGTGATTTACTTTTCGTTTTATTTCTAAAAAAGGACCAGAATCTTTTAGGATTACTTTTCGACATTTCTCCCAAATTATCAACAAAACATCTATACTTCTTTCTTAATACCGATTTTAATTTATTTCGAATTTTCTTAAATTTATCCCAGTCCTCTTTAAGGTCATTGGCTTTGGCTATTTTCCACACATTCTTTTTTTTTAGATGACATATGTCTAACTGTTCTGTGTCATGAGAAGATTCACCACAGTAGTAACCTGAGACGTGGTGTGAGTGGTTTTGACGTCTGTGATAATTTGTGCGGTCGTGTGTCATAGGCTTCCTGCTGTTTCGGCTGTAGTGTGAATTGTCTCGGTCGCCCTGTCTATTTAAAAACCTATTCTGATTAAAAGCACCACGTTGCCAGTGCTCCTGCCTACTTGTGTGTTGCTGAGATGGAACATAAGCGTAGCGCTTTTGACTGTCCTGAATGGGGCCACTGTCTCTGACACGGAGGGGACGTCGGGGTTGACTCTGCTGTGTTGAATGCCGGCTGTGATGGTGAAGGGCTAGTCGTTTCCTTTGGTTGGCCTCGCCTCTATCACGCGGTGGATTTTGTGGCTTGGGTCTCTCACGTTGCTGGTCGTTGGTACTAGAGTACTTTCCTGATACTTCAAACCCAGGTTGAGCATGAGTTTCATGGTACATAGCGGCTCAGGTGGAGACCATCCTTGTCGAACATCATCTCACTAATTGTGTTGTCCTGGTGACGAAAGTTGCCATCATGACTAATAAATTGGCAGTCCAGACCCACTGCCAATTGCTCAAGTCCAACATTGACAGCTTCAACCATGGTTTGTACACGAGTACCATCTAGACGAGGGCACAGCGCACTCACAGACACCACATCGGATCTGGCGACGGCAGCTTCCAACAGAGGTCGAAACTCTTCCAGTACATCAGATGTTTCGAGGCTGAGGTCTGCATCGTTTGTGCAAACGTGTAGAATCAGGTGGTGGTACTGCTTATTCTGAGCTAACAGTAAGTCTTCGACGTCAGCAATATAACCACCACGCTTACATATGACCCTCACGCCACGAATCTGCTTTCCATCAATGTCTCTCAACAACGAATCTCCTATTACAAGGGTACCACTACGGGGCTGTGACTGGCTGGCGTTGTCACGACGTGGTGATACAACAGGGGATGGTGGGGTTGATGGCGTAGAGAACGGTGACGTGAAAGATGATGGTGATGATGATGTAGACGACGAAGCAGGAGATGCAGGCAGACGTATGTCAGATGATTCGTGTGATAACTCAGCTATTTTCACTTCAAGTTCAGCAACCTGCGCCCGAAGTTGTTGACAGTCGGCAGTTTTAGATGCTACTTGACTCACAAGTTGCTGATTGTTCTTATAGGCTGCATCGAGAGAGTTTTGTAGCTTGCTGTAGCTGGTCTGTAATTGACGTATTGTCTGGATGTCCTTGCTCATCTGCTGCGTGGTTTTCACAAAGTGACTGATCTGAGACGGCACAAACCGACATTTATGACACGTCCATGTACCACATACATCTGCATCCTCCTTGCTGTCTCCAACACATTGTGGATGTAGCCAAGTCATACACACACAACACCTCAGGAAGGGAGCAGACAGTTTGCGGCCAGGAGGACATGCACCAGCTGTGCAGGTCTGAGTGTTGTTGTTTCTCACACCTTTCCCCTTTTTTTGTCTTTTGGCGGCTGACTTTCCTGGAGGTGGTCGGACAAAACTCTTATAACAAGTGCTAAGACAGAATGTTGACCATTTATATTTAAAAAATCGCATCATATTTATTCGTTTGTAAGCATGAGATGTCACACAATCAATATGATGGCTCCACTGCATATCAGCAGAAAATGTGATGCCCAGGTGTTTATGAAATTTTACATTTTTAATGGAATATTATTTAACAATAATGGGTGTTCAGTTGGGGGTACTCGTTTTCTAGAAAACATAATAGCGACAGTTTTTGGTATACTAAGTTTCAGTTTCCACTGTGCAGTGCATTTTTCAATGGTTTTCAGATCTTCATTGATAAGTTCCGAATCTTCTCGAGCTGACGTATCACTTATGGGCCTAAAAATAGAAGCATCGTCTGCAAAAAGGAACATTCTACTTGATATATTTTCAGTAATGTCTTTAATATAAATTAGGAAGCAGAGTGGCCCAAGGACGGATCCTTGGGGGACTCCTGATTTAATATGTCGCCAATCTGATGACGAGCCTCTAATAACTACTTTTTGTGATCTGTTAGTTAAATAGTTTGTAAGCCAAGATAGAATGTTTCCAGTAGCACCGTATTTTTCAAATTTATAGATCAGGCCTTTGTGGCTAATTTTGTCAAACGCCTTTGCAAAGTCTAAAAATACAGCTCGGACGGAGTTATTTTTGTCAAGTTATTTGTAGTTAGAGATTTGTTAAAAATATGACACAAAATTGGAGAAATTGGGATCGCAGCTTCTTTAAGAAGTATGTTGCCAATCTGATCACATCCAGTCGATTTGCTGCGATCTATAGTAGACAATATGTTTTTAACTTGGTCAGAGGTAATTAAAAAATCTTCGATATCTGGATAATCACGATCAGCGAGTGGGGGGAGTACCATATCGTTATCATCGACTGTAGATTGTAGTATAAAATAATTATTAAAAACTTTTTTTGAGTTGTCGTGAATAGTATCTGTTCCATGAACAATAGATGGTATTTCAAATTTTGGTTGTGTTGCTGTATTACATAGAATTGATTCAGTTTTAACTTCATATGCATTTTTAGCTTCTTTAGACATTGACACAATCTTATTTCTCAGTTGTTTGTAAACGTTCTTGACACTTTCTAAGTTACTGCGTTTAAATTCATAAAATAATTTGCGGCGGTTGTTAATACATTTTCGAATATCGGAATTCATCCAATACAAGGTTTATCTTTAGGTCGAATAATAACATTTTGGTGTGGTACACATGCTTCAGCAATCTTGAGAAACATATCAGACCAAATTAAGACAAATTCATTAACATCATCTAGTAACGTAACATTCTGCCATGGAGAAGTAGAAAGGTGACAACGGAATTTGTCAAAATCGGCTTTTTTTTTAATTCCATATCTCCCGTTTAAAAGAATAATGTCGTGTTTATATTTAAAATTTAGGACTGCTGTTATAGGAACATGATCGCAGTTAGAAAGAGATGGTCCCGTTCCAATTTTATCAAAAAAGTGAGTAGTGTTAGTAAATAAAAGGTCTATGCAGCTCTGGCTGTTTCCACTGAAACGGGTTGGTTCATTGATAAGCTGATCATAAGAATAAGAATCGAACAATTCCTTGCACACTTTGCCAGCATTGCATGTTTTATCGCGTGCGTAAAAATCTGAATATTTTTAATTCATGTCTCCTATAAAAATTACTGTGTCAAATGTAGACGATGCCGAGTCGAGAATATTTTGAATATCGTCAAAGAAAAATTTTGAGGATTTATTAGGAGGCCTATCATGCCTATAGCAAGAGCACAGGAGTATTTTGTTATCGTCACACTTAATTTCCTGACACATTATTTCACTATCAGCGGGTTCAAAGCAGGTGAGCCTGTTGCTGTTTACAGAATTATGAATATATGTTACCAAACCACCGTACCTGTTCATTGGTCTATCTCGACGGTACATAGTATAGTCGGGCATTTAAATATCAATAGCTTTGTCAGATTTGTGTAACCATATCTCGGATACACATACAATACTATTTTCACGAGATGAAGCTTCAGCACACAAATAATCAAATTTTCTTATTGTAGGGTTTTCGCTGACTACGGCTCGAATACTCCTAATATTTACACAGTATAAAGTTAACTGGTTTACATTATAATGGTGATGAGAAACATTACATTTTATATGCAAAGCTTCGGCAAAAAAAAAGACCTGTTTATATTTGTAATAATTTCCTCTTCGGCACAATGTATACGTTTTGTTTGTTGAAACATTTCATAAAGTGACATTATAAGCCAAATTGGCCCGGCATATCCTATTGTTCACGACTATGATTTTTATGTCTATGTTGTATAATTATGTATATGCATGTCACTATAATAAATAAATACCTTATTAAGCCTATGCAGGCTGCTCGCAGCTCTTGGCTGCTCTCAATGATATAATATTACCCGTTATGTAACTGATAATTTTGACATTGTATTACCTATAAATGAGCAGGGTTGCACACGGTCCTAAACAACTGCTAAACTTTGCATACGGCACCACACAATTTGGATGTCTACATTCTTACTGCCCGGTAAATAACGTCCAGACAATTTTGTTTAATATCGATCTGCCCAACACAAAAACAACTTTGATACAATGTCTATTGTTTGTTCGGGAGTAGTTTTACTTGTCGAAATGTTGTGCCTGTTTTGCGCACGGCCCCACATTCTGCACACGGTACCACACACTGTATAATTCTGCAAACGCTTCTACAAGGTGAATACCGCACTTGAAACACAAACACCTTCATTGAAGATGTGAATGAACAGAGTTTGTATTTTCTCACACGAGCAAGCTTGCACATTACATAACTGCCATAATTTGCAGTTATACGGGTTCTTTAATATCGGTAAACATCTCCTATTGACAAACATTCCACAAGCCCCCTCAACCCTTTAACCGCCGGTGCCGATTACATTATTTTAGTTCCACCTTTTAAACATGTTAAAGATGAAATGTGACAAAAATCTGAGTTGAAAATAGCTAGTTTACCTCTATTTTGTGAAATCTGCATAATTTTCACTCACTTGAAGTTGTGGATCGCGTTAGCGAGACACAACTTCAAGTGGGTGAAAATTCCAATTGAATTATTTGGCGGTTAAGGGGTTAAATGAACATTTTGATATTTTCCTTTATTATCCCAGCATGTCCATGCTACGGTAAAATAGAAAAAAATGTTAAGCTATGTAGATATCCTTGTCTAGAAATGAGGTTTCTACCAATTGAATATGCCTGCCATACACTTGAAAAAGTTAGATTTATGTCGCATATGAAGTGGGAAAACATTATAAGTCACATATACCATACTAGACGCATTCAATGCATTCAAGCTACACGTGGTGTATTGTATATTACGCTGGAAACCAGCTTAAAGAAATTCCTACTAAACACAAAACATTTGTATAATATTTGTACAACATCGGCCCAACGTCTTCGAGGCTGGTCTAACATTGTACAAATGTTTTGTGCTTACTGGGTTTATTCTCTACACCTACCATATTTACAATTTGCTTATTATAGATACATCTCTGTAATACAAAGTCTCTATAGAGTTCGCTTGTATCTTACATTTAGACTTGAATATTTATTCTACACACTGTTTTAACGCTTTAACCGCCAAATTATTCAATTTGAATTTTCACCCACTTGAAGTTGTGTCAGGCTGACGCGATCCACAACTTCAAGTGAGTGAAAATTATTCAGATTTTACAAAATGGAGGTCAACCCTTTTCAAATCTTGCTAGTTGATGTCACATTTTATCTTTAACATATTTAAAATGAGGTACTTAATGTGCTAATAAAAAATGAAAACCCAAATATATACGGCACCGGCAGTTAAAGGGTTAACATAATGTATTCGCTCACATCATGTTTTATTTCAGAAAAACATAATAGGAATTTACAAGGTAGACCACTAGTCTGCAGTATGACGTTAGTACTTAACACCTGACCTGACCCTCCCCCCCCCCCCCCATAAATAACTCGCTCTTAAATGTCACCTTTTGTCTGGAATGACACTTTCAAAGAAACATAAAATCAATGTGGTATGGAGACCACAGGTTCCTTCGTTTTTTGCGCTCTCGATCATCAATCCAACGCATTGAGTGAAAGATTTGTACTGTGGAATTGTCATTTTATTCGGTATTTTTCATTAATTTGACTAGTAATATTTCTCTGAATCAAACAAACTTTTATTTCACATCTAACCCCATTCTCGCTAAGATATTTTTCACGCACGTAAAGTTGTGTCTCGCTACAGCAAACCACAGTTTCAAATGAGTCAAAATTACTCATATTTGCTAAATTTTGAAACTAAAACATTTGCAAACATCGCTGTTTAAACACTCATTTCATATCCAATAACTGTGATTTAATACAACGGATTAAAAACGACTATGGTCATGATTTGACGCGAAAGGGTTAAACACTGTTTGAATTGATGTTTGAAATTGTTGACAACAGTTTCGTTAATATTAATTGTGTTCTGGTTTCGGATGATATTCATCCAACATTATTATGAATATTCCATCCAGTACACCGACTAAAACGAATTGAATTGAATATGCCTCCTACGGTATTTATTTTATTTTAGCAGAACGTTTAGTCCGAATTAATTGACCAATTTCAGTAGAATTTTAAATGATAATAAAATTGACAACAAATACGGGCCTAGCATGACAAGGGTCAGTCACGACTACAGCTCGTCCGACGGTGGAGGAGGCTCCTATATGAAATACAGCTTTCGCCTGCCGTGCAAAGCCAAAAGGCAATATCTGCTTACTTTACAAGTAAGCAGATACTGCCCCTTGGCTTTGCAGAGCAGAATAATTCTATACAGTGTCATGCACCTTGTTATGACAAAAGTTATATTCAGTCAAATACAAAGAACGAAATTCAAAAAGATTTCCGAATGTACGAGGCGCGCCGCGCCGGGTTTTTTCAAATCTACAAATATAGTAATATATTTATTTCGTCGACCTAAAATACATGCCATGGACCAGATTTCACAGATAACCCCTAATTCATGGTCAGCATAGTTAATTCTTATCGTGACCAACGTAAATAATAGCATAAAATTCGTGGATCAGAATCTAAAGTTTTAACCAACCATTTAAGCGGTTTTAACCCGTTTTATTGGCCGATTAAATCACTGTTAATGGGGACGAAATGTGTGTTTAAACATCAAGATTTGCAAAAGTTTGGCTTGAAGTTTGGGATCACGGCAGCGAGAGACAACTTCAAATGGATGCAAATTTAAATAATATAACTAGGCGCTTCACGTGCTCACTGACGTCACAGGCGTATACTGCCGTGCAAAGCCAAAAGGCAATATCTGCTTACTTTACAAGTGAGCAGATACGGCCTTTTGGCTTCATAAAGCGGTATACACGTGTCCACGCCTGGGGTACGTTTTAAACATTCAAATTGCCGAGTCTCCTATCAAGGTACACAGACAGACAGACAGACAGATATTTTATTGACAGAAATAAAAGTCATTACAGACTTACATGTATTTGTCATAGTAATAAGAGAGATATATGTACATGTATATACAAGAATGTTAGTTTGGTAAAATCATATAAGACAATATACATTGTATAATAAACAACTAAAATCATGTTAGGTGGCATTGCTATAATAAAAACTGGGTATTTCGGTAATACAAATGACTACTTCTTAAAATAAAATTAAAAGGCATAGCCAAGATAACATGGGGGTCTATCATTTTGCTTCCCGCACCAAGGGCTCTCCTTACTTGTCCTTTAACATGTTTAACATGTTTAAACAACCTCATTTGAAACAAAAATGAGCATTAAAATAGACAAAACTAACCAAATTGGTTTCATGCAATTTTTTCAAATGTAAGTAATTTTACCCACTTGAAATTGTGCATCGCGGTAGAGGAAATTAAACTGTCTAAAAAAAAATCTGCCTTTTCTACTCTGTAAAATGAAAACATCTCGGAGCATAGGCTTAATAAAGAATAAGGCCGGGTCTATTTGCCCCGTCACTATGCATAATGTCCTTCAAGTATGCGTTAACGTACCGAATGATAACAATTTCTGGCTTAGTTACTGTGTATATTAATTTGTGATCTTCGTGGACTATTTTTCAGTGCCTTTTTTTTATCGTCTACAGAGGAATTATCAATAATTTCTATACCGCGATTCACAACTTCGCCACGTTCAATTCAGGTGGGTTACAGCGGTTACATTAATAAATATAATAGACTATATAATATATATAAAAACGCGTGTGTCACAGAAAGGCGACTAATACTTAAAGGGTGGCAACCCTTTACCTTCTAGTGACGTATTTTAGTGCACAAAAATCACGTTTACAAATGTTTTGAATTTTACACTTAATTTGATTTTGTGTGAAGTAATTTAGAATCCAACGAATGCAAGACAGTAAACACCAATGCATCAACCCAATGCTGGATGAATTTTGGTCCACCGTCTGCGACGCTGGCCCAACATTCATCCAGCATTGGGTGAATGACGGTGTTTGCTGGGTAGGCATATGTAGGCCTGAAATCAATAGTTCCTTATCTGCTCATATCCTGGCTGTATTGTAGTTAGAGTTGAGCTGAGCAGAAAGTAAAAGAACTGTTGAGCAATATTAAACCTTACAACGCTGAAATATTTTTGGAATAAACGATGGAGTATACGTATACAGGATGCATCAGATCATCATTTTGCATATCTGAAGAATAATTTGATTTCCTAAAATCTAGTGTTTTAGAACGAAAATTTTCATGGAACAGTATTAATAATATTTTTTTTATTTGCCTTCCACTCCAAGTCATTCTCATCCACTACAAGTCGAGAATTGCGACAGCAATTCGCGGTTTGTGGTGGATGAAGATGTCGAGAGGTAAATTCAGCCTTGAAATAGACATAGGCTTGAAAGCGTTAATGATACGTAATTCACGTCGCAGTGTTAGCATTTAAAACATACCTTATCTGTGTTGAGTACGGGCCACGTCATGGTACATAGCAAAGAGAACACTGGAACAACTGACCCAAAGCGACGCTGGCCTAGCATTGAATCAGCATTGGTGTAACGTGTTTGCTGGGTAGTTGCCTACTGTCATTACTCATATTTGTCATCGTAGCTGCCCCCCCCCCCCCAGCAAACTCGAGACGTTGAGCCAATGTTTGATTTATGCTGGTGAAACTTTAAGGAAACATCAGGTCAATATTTGTTCCTGTTAGGATTTCTGATGAGTTTGCTCGCTCTAAGTGAGTGGGGGTAAAGAATTTAAAAATCAGATCTGTTATAACCTTAAAATGTATTTTATTTGTGATTTGCATAAAGTTCATCCAATGCGTCATATATATTATGTGCCACGGTATATCATGTATACTTTAACCCTTGTCCAGCTGAATTTGTTATTTCTATTTTTCAGTCATTTGAAGCTTGAATTGCTAACGTAAATCCCAGCTTCAAATGCCCAAAAATATGTCTATTTGTGAAAAATGATCATCTGCAAATTTAATCATCTATAACAAAATAAAGGTTGAACGAGAATAATTTTATAGAAACTGATAAAGACCATCGACATGAAGAAGCCCTCAGCCCATGATATTACACTTGAGTTAGAATTGCGGTACCCATTCCAAGCTAACAGTGAATGACAATATAACAATTTCTTTTTAGATAGAGAGTTAAAATAAAAGCACCATCGCACTGAAAGATTTTGAATAAAAGCGTCCCTCGCATTGAGATTGTTAACAACTAGTGTTTACCATGCGTTTCAGGTGTCAGTCTAAATTATGCACTTCTCAAATTATAGACAATGTCGCAGACGATATATACAGTAAATGAAGCAGTGTCATTATTGTCTGCATGTGACCACACGTGTAGAAATAAAATATTTCGCTTCGTTTTAAGTGGGTTATTGAGCTACTAATAATTGTGCTTGAGATAATAATGGAAACGATCTAGTTTTTATATTATTATAATTGATTATAATTTTTAAAGCTGGTTTCGAGAGATAAGTTCGAAAAGTGATGAAGTATTATGACTAACCATCTGCCACAAACCCTTTTTAAAATTTATTAATATTTCATTCGGTCTAAAACATTCATGGACAACAGTACGAGGGTAACGTGTTCAGTGACATTTTTCGTTTAAAACGTGTCTATATATTATATTTAAATATGTCTGACGGGACAAGAATGTGGTTTGCACATAATACTGCTGTGTAAAGCCGAAAAGCAGTATCTGCTTACTTTTCAAGTAAACACATACTGCCTTTTGGCTTTGCCATTCTGTCATTGCAGGGTGTATTTCCCACTAGAGTGACAACGAATACAACTGAAGTCTCTACAGGATGGGCTTTGCAGAGCAGAGATGATAATTATTAGGTGACGTAAGTGTGATAACATTCCCTGCCCGGTGAGGGGGGGGGGGGAGACTTTAATGTCACTAAGAAAATAGACCAAGAACTACCACAGACAACACGACACGCTGACTTAATGCTGGACTAGTGTTGGGCCAGCGCCGTACGCGGTGGGCCAACACTAGACTAGCAGTGAATCGACGTCTCATATTTCCTGTGCATTTATACGCGAGTCTGCACACACACAACAATGTATAGGCCCAGTCACACATACCATCACGCACGCCCAGCGCACGAAAAAATGAAGAATTTTGGTCAGTGCGTTGTGATTCGCTAGGCGTGCGTCAGAATTCGTTGATGATTTGACCAGAACGCAGGATGAATGTTATTCATTTATTGTGTGCGTCAACCTCTGCGCACATTTTTTGCATGTTCAAAAATGTGAGCGTTTTTCCACTGTGAATGTCTACGCCAGAAGAACGTCAGACCAGCGCCAGTCTAACGCTAGGCACAAGTAGATCACAGGCTCTAAATTCGTTGTGTTTCCGTTGACCGAGGTTTGTCCCAGTCACACATAAACGACGCACAGTCCACGCATTAAAAATTTAAAATAACAATTTGAGTCCGGATTGTGAAAAACGTCGCAAGCGAATGGCGAATGAACAGCGCGTTGCTAAGGCGTTGGACGCATACAGTGCGCATTAAACCCTAGAATGCTAATGTCCACGATTATAGTAAATTTTATCAGTTTGTTTTGAACACATGTAACCATTTTTAAAGGAAAAAATGTGTCCTAATTTATGTTAATATTATATGTTTGGACGTAATATCGACAAATTAAAAACAAATTCTGCACTTAAAGCCGTGTATCGTGTGCAACACCACCTCAAATGATTAAAAATAAAATGTCGTTCTTCAGAGCTCCAAGGGTTAAGCTGCAGCGCACCGTACGTGTTGCTGGCGGTCTTCTGGCGTGTACCTTTATGCGTTCATATGCGCTCAATATTTTAAACACACCCAACTTCCTTTGACGCATACACTGCGCACAAAAATATAGCGTTAGTGCAGCGCCCTCCACGAACCAGTAACGAGTGCTCATGCACGACCGACGCACGAAAGACGCTCTGGCAAAAAATAATCAATTTTCAGTGCGTGGGTCGTGCGTCGACTATGTGTGACTGAGCCCTACGGTCAGAAAATAACACAAAAATGCCGACACTGAGCGTGCATATGGCGCCCATCCAACGTGTTCCTAACGCATGTCCAGGGAACATAATATAACGTATATGGGGTGTGCTAAATGCTTTCAGACTAATTCGTGCCTCGCGCTGGCGATGTGCGGTGTAATCGTTAACGTTGTCGCCCTGCTAACGCACAACGCGGTGGCGAGACGCTGTGTATTCGCTGATTTATACACCTGATTTATTTATAACACGCTGTATACTCGTTTTAAACTCGCTGGCTCTTCTCATGTCCTGACAAAATTCATGGACGCATAACGACGCACTGCTCTAATTTTTGTCACTCAAGGCGTGGGCTGTGCGTCGTGTATGTGTGACTGGGGTGTAAAGGACATGCTAAACCAACTAGAAGAGTTAAGTTTTTTTGTTAAAAAAAATGGATATGTCTCCCCTCCAGCAGCGTAACCATAAAGGTTGATAGCTATTAGATGTTGTGTCAATGGCTTATGTAATTAATGTTACTAAATAGCTCCTCTGGACAGTAGACAGGTAGAGACTATGTATCTACAGCATCTTCCCCCGCAAAGTTCGCTACTCCTGAGACCTCGCTGTGTCAAGACTTGCTGCCGGGAAGATGATCTACAGAAACTAAATCGTCTCAATCAGTGGGGCAACAGTTTTAATATCTTCACACCCTGCAATGTTCAAAACACAATGTGGCCTCTCAACACTCCCAGCAAACACGAGTCGTTGACCCAATGCTGGTCCAATTCTGGCTCACCGTCTGCGACGCTGGCCCAGCATAAAACCAGCACTGGTTCAACGCCACATGTTTGCTGGTCTGGCAGTGCTGGCGGCGAGAACAAGCCGACACCGACCTAATGTCTGTTAAATGTTAGGCCAGATGGCAGGTGCTGGCACGTATCTATTCAACCCTACTCAGTAGGCCGACTTAAGGCTGGCTGTAGGCTAGGGCCTACTACCGGCACGATGCTTTGAACCAAAGCTGGGTTAATGTTGGCCCGCCATCTGTGACGCTGGCCCACATTCAGCCTGGCGCCAAACACGACAAGGTAGTCCAATACTGGGCTAATGTTGGGTCAGCGTCGTAGACGGTGGGCCGGCATTAGCCCAGCAGTGGGTGAACGTGTCGTGTTTGACCGACTGCACACTCACACACAGAGACTGAGACAGCATGAGCGGTGAGAAGTGAACCTATATGTCTCCCCTTCTTTGTACAGAGGGGAGACATAATGATGGATTAATGCTTGGCCAGCGTCGGAGACGGTGGCCAAGCATTAAACCTGCATTGTTTTAGCATCTCGCAGATGATGGGAAGACAGACCCATCTCTGGTTCAAAGCTGTGCCATTGTATAACGCCTTGGCTAAACATTGAACCAGCATTTTGAGATTGCTGAACCAGACAAGGCGATTTTACCTTACGCTTTTTTAATTTACCTGCCGCACATTCCATACATTTGGAGCTGTGATCATTAACACTTTCAGCTCCAACGCCGTATATGATCAGATAATACGGCATGCTGTATTGTGAATAAAATCAACCCAGCCAATTACTCTCATTTTCATTCAGCTTGAGATGTGAATTGTTCCCGCAACCTCCATCTCAAGGTGAATAAAAATGTCCCGTTTTTTTGACTACCCAAGTTTAACCCTTACAGCGCGGGGATCGACTTTAGTCGTCAGAATTTGACGTCTGTAGACGTCAGATTCTAACGACTAAAGTTAATCCCCGCACTGTAAGAGTAAAAATATTTCTATTGACCGTAGACCCATAACATAGGTATTCAAATGAACCGGAAAGAGCTAACAAAGACATTTATGATGATTTCAAATTGAAAAAACCCTTTGGTTTCCACGATTTTCATAAAAAAATTCAGCGCTTTAAGGGTTAAGATCTCTGATACCCTGCGAGAGATCTATTAAAATGTGCGATGTGATACCTGAATGTTTTTAGTAAGTTCCTTTTTAACTAAAATTAAATCACTTAGGATATTGACTGAAACGTTTAGGTATCACACCACACATTTTAATAGATCTCTCGCAGGGTATCATGCTGTAGAAACTGTTTTTACAAATATAAATGTATAGGATGATACCTCGGAATATTTCTCTCAGTACTGACTGGAGCTCGTCTGCTAAATATTAAAAGTTGGCTACTCTGACGAACGGATGGGTCCGAAATATCCGATGAAAACCTGGTTTTCCCTGTCCATTTTTAATGTACACCGACTAAAGTAATGTAGTTATCTAAAGGGATGCAGTTACTTGGGGCCCATGAAAGAGGGCCGCGTGCGTGTAACTGCATGTGTATCCCCGTAAAAAACGTATCTGCTACTTTGCAAAGTGGCAGATACACCCTTTCTTACCCAAGGGGACGAATTAAGATGAACAAAACCATCACCTGAAGACATTTCTAGATTCAAAATATACACAATTTCGAACATAGTACTTAGGCTACCATTTAAATAGAGAAAGATTTCTTAGCTTTTTCAAATCTTTATTGACTAAAAGAAATCCATTTCTTTTTCAACACTTTTCGGTAAATCGCAATTTTCCGTGACCAATCTGATTTTTCATGGCCTTAAGAATGAATTGTCCTCACTTTCCCCTAACCTGTGGTGACCCGGAAAATTCTCCAGATCCAATTATGTAAATATTCAAACAGCACTAAGAATCCAAAAATGTTAAAAAAAATATTTTGGCGTGGATATAGCATCCGCTCATTGCGATTGTTTTCTTCACTAAGTAGGTTGGATTACATCCCTGTTAACATGGTTAAGCAACGTACTAAGTTATTTCTGATATTTTGATCTATAAGTTAATGTGATCATTATATTTGTGTGTACGAAAATCCCAGAAAACACACGACGTTGAACATTTTATGAGCTACATTATATATTATACAATTGAACTATCCACATGAAACAGAATATGATACGAAATGTAGGGCCTTGTGCACTCAACTGTTTCGCCGCAAATTATTTATGGCCATTTATCAAACTTGACATTGTCAACCGTTCCAAGTGTTCTCAATGACGCAGCCCACGAAGTAGCGATCAATATTTTGATCTGTTTTTTTTGTGATCACAGACCTGTTTCTCAGGGTGGGAGGGGGCTGATTTTTAATGGTGTATTAACATTCTGTTTTGCTTCTGCACTGCTTGTTATTATTTCCAAGTCATTTGTAGCTGGATATTGTGTTAGCAATTCAAACTTCAAATAAAAGAAAAATGTATCTATTTAAGACACAAAATCATATTCTCAGTTTTGTGGAATTTAATTTTTAACACTACATACACATTATACACGGCCCTGAAATGCCAAGGGTAGAATGAAAAAACTCAAGGAATTCCAATAATTGTTTGTCAGTTGGGAATGGTAACAACCCAACAACAGAGTGTGTGATCTCGGAGAGGACATGACAGATGAATCCAATTATAAAATAAATGACATTATCATGATATTAGTATTGAGTTTCCTGTTGAAATGGAGAATATCGTTGATATAATTATCCTGTCACATACGTAGTGCGCTCAGCGTAGTGCGTATCCACCTTATTCAGCTTTCACGTCAATCCTCAAAACGCTAAGTTAAATAATATAAATTTTCACTCACCCGAAGTTGTGTCTAAGCAAGGAATATATAAGTCTTATATATTCCTTGGTCTAAGCCACCGCGACCCACAACTTCGAGTTTGTGAAAATTTCTGTTTAATTTGGGACCAAACATTTGCAAATTTTGATGTTTAAACACTCAATTCATTCATAGTATTTTAGAGATTTCATCAGCTAATAAGACGAATTGAAAACTCCTATTACCGTGTTTAGTGGCTGAATGGTTAAGTAGACCAAGTTCCTTTTATTAACCGCCGGTCTCGAATATATTCGGTTTTTCATTTTTTATTACTACATAAAGTACCACATTTAAAAAATGGTAAAGACAGAAATGTAACATTAAATCAGCAAGATTTGATAAAAGTTGACCTCCATTTTGTCAAATCTGAATAATTTTCACTCACTTGAAGTTGTGGATCGCGTCAGCGAGACACAACTTCCAGGGGGTGAAAATTCAAATTGAATAATTTGGCGGTCAAAGGGTTCAGTATAGACTCAGTAGCGCTCTGTAACACCCCGCTATGATATATAGGACTATCCCAGCAAACACGGGGGGACACCCGAGAGTTAGTTCCCAAGTTGCGAAGTTCCCAAGTTGCGAAGTTCCCAAGTTGCGAAGTTCCCAAGTTCCCGGAACTTCAAGTTCCGAAGTTCCCAAGTTTCCAAGTTCCCGGAATTTCAAGCTCCAAAGTTCCCGGAACTTCAAGTTCACAAGTTCCCGGAACTAATTTCAAATAACATAATTTGTTCAAATTACATAATTAAACCGTTGCGTAATTGATTCATTCCCTCCCAACCCATCAGGGGGGAGGGTATGTTTTTTCTTCCTGACCAAATTATTTTTTTCTTTCCAACAAGAAAACATAACATTTTTTTTCTCCCTGATCAAAAATAAAAAAAATTATTCCTGAGATATCACAGACAAACTTAGCCTACAGTAGCCTATAGAGTACAGGCTGACTGCATTAATATCAGCAACTAAACTGATTACAAGATACTACTCAAACGAGACTTTGAGCCAATGCTGTTTCAATGTTAGGCCAACGTCTGCGACGCTGGCCCAACATTGAACCAACATTGGCGGAGTGTACAATGTTTGAGGGGGTACTGGGATGATTTGCTGAGTAGTACTTTTCGCCCCCATCCGGGCATGATTTGCTGAGTAGTACTTTTCGCCCCCATCCGGGCAGGTCATTAGGGATCTGTTCCGTCTGTTGAATGCTGTATGGCCTTGTACGGAAGCACTAGTCTACAGCAATCATCCAAGGGAAGCTGCAGCCTCCTCGTATCTGGCCATATTCTTCGGGCGGTATGCCAGTGGCGTACCCTGGTTCCTCCACTCAACAACAGAGCCAATGCATCAGTGCAGGCGCTGGTGTAGGCCGTGGTAGCCTTAAATAACTGGCAATAGAGTGTTCGACATGGGTTACCCTTCATATTGTTACTCTTGGGACTATCGGACCCGAAGATAACGGTGCTGTGCGAAATGCCACAGAGTTTTAGCATTAAATTGCATAGCTAAACCAAGTCTCCGGCCGTCTAGGCATATCTGGGGGGTTAATCCCCTAGACATGTCCGGAACCTCTTATGGGGCAGCGGAGGAAAAATCTCTCAATAACCCACCATGCCCTATCACCCCCACCCTCACATCAACGGCTGCACTACCAAGGGGTGAAGACGTATATTTTTTCAGCTCCCGGAAATATTGACAATCTCTACAGTTATCCACACAGGATCATTGAGACGAGTACTGATTCATAATCTCGATGCCTATGGGCACTGCATAGATATATATATTTTCAAAAACGAACGCCTAAATTGTGAAATTTAGGCAGTCTCTGATTGTAAAATTTGGTGGACGATAATACGTGTACAGGTGCATGTAGTGGCCAGTTGTCAAGCCTGCTTGTACAGTCAGCGATCTGGTGTACAAGTACTCAGTGTTGAAATCCACGTAAATGATTCAATTTTGATTTTATTAATTAAACATTCCCCCACAATTATCTTTAAATAATAGGGCACCCAAACTGTTGTTACCGGCTCACCACTGGTGTGTAAAATATGGCTGAAGCTTCACACTTAGTTAACGGACACATGGGGTTGCAGCAGATTGGTCTTGTTGTCACAAGATAGTGACAGTGACAGTGTTGAATCATTTGGTGAATTGTTTACCAGCACTCATCTGAACAAATCCACAGTCACATGGGATAGGAATATCAGTGATTCGGTATTGAGCGCCTTGCCATCTCAACCACCACAGCAACCTGATTTGATGGAGGAAGAGGAGGAAACAGTAGAGTCACCTGATGTAAACTGCTCTTCACTCCCTGCAGCCAGATTGGAGCAGAGTCCGTCTGCATCAAGCAGGAAAACTGCTTCACAGCTAACAGCTAATGCCAGGAGACGAAGTCTAGGACGTAGGCCTAGCTCCAGACCCTGTAAGGCTACTAGCAAACAATCTAATGGCACCCTGCCTGTGGATGTCTCGATCTTATCAGATAAACATCCTTCAACAGAAACCCGGGCTGCTGAGAATACGAAGAAAAGACGTGCACGCTCAAAGGCAGCAGCAGACATGAGTAAGGCGCCTTCTGCCTTGCCAAAGACAAGAAACAAGAAATACTGTGTCTCCACTTGTCGTTACAGTGGTAAAGTGACGAAGTCTGCAGACATGTTGCGTTGTGGCATGTGTATGTTATGGCTTCACTCGACTTGTGTAGGCGACAGTGATAATGACACTGTGCACCAGGGCGCCTGGCTGTGTTCCCAGTGCCGTAAACTCCCAAATCAGGTCTCAACTCTTGTTTCTGAATTGAAAAAGCTGCGAGAAGATATATCAGGAGCCAAAGGTCTTAGATCAGCCTTCGCAGACATGCAGAGCAATAACATGGATTTAGTAACCTTACTGGCAGCAAAAACAGCTCAATGCGATGACCTGTGAAATGAAAACACTGGACTTAGAGAGCGTCTTGCCAAGTCGGAGGCACGTCAAACGGTTCAACAGCTTACTAAGCCTAATTTACCTTCCTTAGTAAAGAAAACAAAACAAAATATTATCATTGATGATTTTTTACTGTGGGATATCAAATCTTGTGGTATTGAAAATACAAGAGTTGAGTGTATTCGAGGAGCAACCATCCTGCGGGTAAAGGATTTCTTGGTGAAGGAAAAGATCAGCGCGAATAAGCTGTCTATAGTGGTCGGTACAAATGACTGTTCCAACTGTGATGGTGATGCTGAGAAGGTAATATCCGATTACCAGCAACTGCTTGATGTCACCTGTGATGCCGCCGAGAGCATCACTATCAGTAGTATCCCATCGGTAGTGCATGACCACAAGCGTCAGCTGACATGGTGAACTGCAGCTTAGAAGAAATGTGTGACACCACTAAAGCCTCATTCATCAGCCATGACAAAAAATTTCGTCTTGCCGATAATACCACCAACGATCTTCTGCTAGCTTCAGATGGATTACACCTTAATTCCAAAGGCGTCGACAGACTGATTTCTAACATCGGTCTTAAATCAGTTAAACCAAAAAACGCCAAGACAAATGAGGTACCTGAGAAGTCTCGCCATTCAAAGTGGACAAATATACAGCAGCGTAGACCTGCCAATAATCAGCGTCGCCAAAATCAGAGTCAGCACCCTACTTCACGCTATCAGCACGAGCAGCCTGTCTGTGACTACTGCGGGGTAACAGGTCACCTTGCCAACCGTTGCCGATTCACGGGACCTGTAACCTGCTACAAGTGTGGAATTCAAGGTCACAAGGTTAATCGCTGCCAGAAGGACTAGAGAGCTGGCAAAGATGACAATGCCGGCAGTGCACACATACCTGCAGCAGTAGATGATAGTGAACCCCAAAATAGACCTGCGAACCATTCAAAAGAAAGTAAGACACACGATCTATCAGTTATGTATTTAAATGCGCGAAGTGTCAAAACTGTATCTCGCATAAAAAATAAGCTGCATCAACTACATGACATTATTAATCTAAGTAACAGAGATATTGTTGCGATAACAGAGACTTGGCTAAACGATAAAGTAAATGACAGAGAGCTACTCCTTTCTTCTTCATATACTGTTTTCAGACGTGACAGACAAGATGTCTGTGGTGATGTCACTGGTGGCGGGGTAGCTGTGTTAATTAAAAAGAATATACCTAGTCTACGGCGCACAGACTTAGAACCTAATGACGAGGTCTTGTCTATGAGCTAAAACCTGATAAATGTAAAAAGATATTACTTGTCAATGTGTATCGGCCTCCGTCTGGTAATGTAGAACAATTCGTAAGTAATATTACTCCACTTTCAGATATTTGCTGACAGACATTTCCATTCATTATGTATAGTCGGCGATTTTAATATGCCTGATATCAATTGGTCTACATGCTCTTCAAATGTTAAAAAACCCATGTCTTCTGTGATTTAATTAACGAATGTTCCTTTTCACAATGCAACAAAATTCCATCAAATTCGCATGGAAATATTTTGGACTTGACACTGACTAAGTCTCGTGAATTTATCTCAGATCCAGAAGAGCTTTCTGTAGATTTCGATACTGATCACACTGTTATTGGTTTTAGCTTACATACAGCTACAAATTCTAAAAACACTACGTCTACATGTATACATAGAACTGTCTACAATTTTAAAAAAAGCTAACTTAAATTTACTACGTACTGTGATAGCGAATTCTAACTTATTATAGTCAGTTGTCAATTCAAGCGATATTAACATATCTTGGGGTGAGTGGAATTCAAATCTAAAACATATAATTAATACATGTATTCCCAAAACCATTGTAAACGATATTGCAACCCCTCCTTGGATTGACAGTGAAACACGCCATGTACAGAAATGTAAGGAAACGGCATGGCGTCGTGCTGAGTCATCAAACACAGAAAGTAGCTGGACAAAATTCAGAGAATGCAGAAATAAATTATCACATATACTAAAAAAGAAAAGAGCCAATTTTATGTCCGATATGGATCACTCGCTCTGCTTAAATTCTAAGCGTTTTTGGTCCTTCGATCGCTTAAAACAGAAACCAAAACAACTCCCTGTAAAATTACAAGGCAGTGGTAGCACATCTGAAGGTTCAGCAAGTAAAGCAACTCTCTTTAATTCATTTTTCAATTCAGTTTTCTCCCCGAAAATAGACGAAAACGCGGATTTACCCACCATTTCCGAAATCCTTTACAGTTGAAGATGTTATACATGTTTTAGTGAATTTAGACGTAAATAAATCTGTGAGTCCTGACAGTATTCCACTTAGGGTTTTGTCTGAATGTGCCGTGGAATTAGCACCATCACTAAATGCTTTGTATAATATTAGTCTATCGACAGGCTCTTTTCCATCTGAATGGAAGCATGCACATATCACACCAATTTTTAAAAATGGGTGCAAAAACTTGGTAAATAACTAAAGACCGATATCACTATTGAACAGTGTTAGCAAGATATTAGAGCGATTAGTTTTTGATAAGGTATATCCAGTTGTGAATCCTCTAATTTCACCAAATCAACATGGTTTCGTGAGAAAACGATCAGTACAGTCTCAGCTAATAAGTAATTATGACATAATTGGCAATGATCTTGACAAAGGTGTACAGAATGATATCATATTTTTAGATTTTTCTAAAGCATTCAACAAAGTACCACATAATCTCCTATTGCATAAGCTTAAGACGTTTGGTTTCAACAACAAACTTTTGAACTGGTTTACTGACTACCTGTCAGAAAAAAACCAATCTGTTATTGTTGAAGGCAAACAGTCTGAAAACTTGCCCGTCACATCTGGTGTACTACAAGGTTCTATCTTGGGACCACTTCTATTTATACTATATGTAAACGACATATCTGATGGATGTTCTTCTACTGTATCATCATTTGCAGATGATGTTAAAATACTTAGAAAAATAAAATCCACTTCTGATTCTGATGTATTGCAGAATGATCTAAAATTGTTGGAGATTTGGGCGAAACGTTGGAAAATGTATTTTAATGTAGAAAAATGTAAAGTTATGTCAATTTAAAAAGTACATTGTTATATGAAATTTGAATATTATGTAGACGGTCAGTCACTAACAAGGGTTGATTCCATGATTGACTTAGGAGTCACATTGACTACCAGTATGACTTCTAAAAATCACATTTTAAAAATGGTTTCAAAGGCTCAAAGTATGTCAGGTTTGGTCAAACGTACTTTAGGATTTAATGCCCCTGTGTCAATAAAATTGCAGTCGTATCTTTCTCATGTTAGAAGCTTACTTGGATATTGTACACCTTTGTGGTCCCCGTAACAGGTAAATGAAATTATGCGCATTGAAAGGGTTCAACGTCATGTTACAAAGTTTATTTTAAATGAATATTCATCTGATGTCTCATATAGAGATAGATGTCTAACTTTAGGTATACTGCCACTGTGTTACCACAGAGAGATTCTCGATCTGTGTTTCCTATTTAAATGTCTACATGGTGAACTTGATATTACCATTAATACATACCTACAATTTGTACAGTCAAATACCAGCAGACGGTCTGCCAACAAGGAACATTATTTTATTTAAACATGACAAAAACTGTACAAGCGCAATATATAAACTTTAACAAGCTTCCACAACATATTCGCATGTCAGATAGTTTAAGCTTATTTAAAAGACAGTGTTTTGTATAAGTCACATTTATTTGATTTCAATATCAACAATCGTTGTACATGGGGTATAATCTGCTGCTGCTCTGGGTGTGATGTACGATAATACTTGGTTTGAGAAACATATGCTCTACATTGATATCACCTCAACCTTTACTGTCTAAGTTGATGGGGAAAGCTTTTCGCTACGCTTCCAAAAAACTCGACAGCGAGGTTGGCGGATGGTTCTGATGCTAACGTAGGTGTTGGCAGTCGACGAGCCACCATGTCCGACTTTTTCCAAAAACTCGACAGCGAGGTCGACAGATGGTTCTGATGCTAACGTAGGTGTTGGCAGTTGAAGAACCACCGTGTCCGACTTTTATTGGTATGTATATTGAGTTTCGGTAGCGCGACGGCTTTACGAGCTGACGCCAGCCGATGGTTTTTAGATTTATTTCAATACCTTTAATAGGTATATATATGTTAAAAGCATGACAATTATTATAGGTTACATATTTTTATTATAAAAGTATTCCACTTGTATTTATTTTATAGGTTTCTACGCTTTCCAGAGTGTGTTTTTTGCTACTATTTATAATAATATATAGTTATTTTATCTCTGGTTTTGGCGCGGAAAACTCTTATTATTATGTATATTATTTTTTTTATACTTGTATGCTTATACATTTTGTACATAGATGAATATAAATATAGTTGCTGTCTAGCTTGCAGAGGCTTCTATAAGCCTGTTCTAGCGCAGCACGACCAATGTTGTATATAATATTTTAATGATATAATGTGTATATTTTTTTGTATCTGTTTTTAAATATATATATGTATTGGTCAAAAGCTAAATAAAATAAATAAAATCATCATCAGTTCTGTACAACATTAATCTCATTGACTACAACGTTTTTATGTATTACAATGTCACTTAGAAGACCATTTGTGCCCAAAAGTGAAGTAATACTAATTTAAAAGTAATTTACTAATACTACTACTACTACAATGTTTGAGGAAAAGCTGTCCTGTCAATACACATTCGCGAGGTCAGCTGTTTCGCAATCCCCGCAGTAGTACGTAAGTCAGTTAGCTTGCAAACCCAACGCCCAGCTAAGAGCCAGGGCTAAGAGATGTCGCTCAAATATATATGGACTTGCTATGATTTGGGAACTTGCTCTTCATGCAGCGGTGGGTATGAAACACATATTTTATTATTATTATGATATAGGGCCTAGGCCTACCCACGGGCAATATTGCCTTCCGGGGGACCCATGTCCTGCTAGTTTTAACAGTTGATTAGACCTACATTAATCCTGTAAATTAAAAGGCAGGTGTTATTTATCATGCTGATTCCAGTGTGCCGGTATAATACCTATACGCATTAGACTTTGACCGAGCAGAGCGAGGAAATTTTTGCCTTTCTTGGCAGTTTCCGGCAGATTTGGAAAGATCTGCAGGCTGTCAACAATCTATTTTTTTCTTACACATAAATAAACAATTTTTTTTTTCCACACTCTATAGAGCAAACTATTTTTTTCTGTCAATTTTGTGAACAGTTTATTTTTTTACGAAAAAAACATATCCCCTCCCCCCTGGTATTAAATGACCGGCACCTTATCTCTTGTGAACTGAGCGTTGTAGATGGTACTGTCCCAGCATACAAGTAGATGTACTGTCAACTTCCTCGTAAACAATAGTGTTATTCTAATGTTGTTTTAATGCTGGTTAGGCCTATGCCTACTATCTACGACCCTGTTCCAGTATTAGATCTAAATTCACATTGACGTAACGACTCGTGTTCGCGTGGGATATAATAATTTTCTTCCATCTGTCAGTTGGTCAGAGGCAGGATACCCAGCAAACACGAGTCGTTGGCCCAATGTTGGGCTGACGTTGGCCCAACGTCTACGACGCTGGGCCAACATCAGCCCAACATTGGGCCAACAACTCGTGTTTGCTGGGTATGAACCATGTTAAACCTTTAAGCGCTAAAGCCCGATTATGGTAGGTTTAATAGCAGGGTTACACCTTAGGCAGCCGACTATTAACTATTACGTTGAAACGATGTTAATGTGATGTTAGGCCAGCTTAAAACCAATGTTGGTTGAACGTCTCAATACAAACTTCATTCCAATGCTGGGCCGGCATCCCAGAAAAAAATAGGGACCTATGATGACCAGCCAGTAGAGCCATGTAGGGTTAATGTAAGTCCACCGTAGACCTGCGGCGCTGACCAAATATTAAATCAACATACCTCACTCAAATGAACACCGCTTGCGTAACAATTGATTAGGCCTAATAGGTCCACTTTAGTGGAAGTCACATAACTTGTAGGTCCGGAGCCCTGGTGCAGTGGTTAAAGCTGCCTGCTTGGAAAGTCGGAGATCGCGGGTTTGAGCCCCACTCTGGCCTTCAAGTTTAAAGGAAACAAAATGTTTCTTCCCCGCTCACTCGTAATGATTCAATATTGTGGGGAACCTTCGTGACCGAGAGGTGGCATGCTCGGCCTCAGACCGCCATCAGGGCTCGAATTTCGAATTCTGTGTCTGGAGGGCAGTGTGATCTCACCATCCTCTCCTGGCCCAGTTTAGCCTGTATGTGCACAAAGGTGGCATTAAATCACATAACTTGTAGGCTACACTTAGGGCATCTTTTCCCTCGATTTCTCAGTCCATTCTCAACCGATTTCTATGAAATTTTGCAAGGACTATGTTGACTTAGGCCTACTATAACTTAGTCTATAACAGAGTTTGTTATATTATATGTTCATATGTAGAACTATTATAATTGTATGTTCATTTCTGTTTAATTATGTAACTTCAACAAATTATGTTATTTGAAATTCCGAGAACTTGAAGTTCCGGGAACTTGAAGTGCCGGGAACTTGGGAACTTCGGAACTTGAAGTTCCGGGAACTTCGGAACTTCGGAACTTGAAGTTCCGGGACGGGAACTTCGGAACTTCGAAACTCACTCTCGGGTGTCCCAAACAGGAGGCGTTGGCCTAATGTTGTGGCCAGCGTCGTATAGACTGAGCCTAACTTGGGTCAAAGCCTTGTGTTTGCTGGGATATGACTGTGATGTGAACAACATTCCTCCACCTTACGTAATACACCAGCTGGATGATCTATCAAAACATAATAAAATTTGCCACATTTTGGGAAATTAAAAAATAAACTTAAAACTTACATTTTAAAATTGTCTTTCGGGTGAGAAAAAGACTCCTAATTATGTACAAAGCATCGCACAGTCCTATACCAGCTATTTTCGCTTGATAAGCGTGTTTTTAATAATTATTTATTATCAGATTTTAATATACATTGACAAAGCGAGGGCACTCGGCTCGATTTTATTCTGGTACTCAACTCAGTTATTTTTGTCACTCGACTCAATTTCCGTTGTTACTGAATTGAAATGTCAATGTTATTCAACTGTAGTTCAGTTGTTTCCTAAAGCATATTTATTGTTATTCGAAATGCACCATTAAATAATAAAAAATAGTTCTTCCAACCAAAAATGCATTCAACGTACATTGTTTAGACCGCAATAACAGAGTATGTAAGCGATACGAGTGTGTAGTCATTTGAAAAACAATTTGAAAAGCTGTGCACTAAATTTTAGTTTGCGCAACGAATTAACTCTTTAACCGAAAGATTATTTAATTTGAATTTTCACCCAAGTGTCTCGCTGCCCCGATTCACAACTTCAAGTGGGTGAAATTTTTTGAGATTTGACAAAGGGAAGACCTATGATTTTAAAATCTTTCTGATTAATGTCACGTTTTATCTTAACATGTTAAAAAGCTAGGCTACTAACAAATTTAAAAAAATCGAATATAACCGTGACCGGCGGTTAAAGGGTTAAGTCGTTCTTCTAAATATGACGACATTTTCGGACAGTTAACCCTTTCAAGTCTGAGTTAACATTTGAAATCTTAATCCCCTACAAGCCGTGACTTGTGGTGGACGAAGACAACTAGAAGTGGGTGACACATTTATTAGTTATATATTATTAAAACATTTTCGTGAAATTGTATCAAAATCTCTTATTTTTAGGAAATTAAATGAAATTCTCGAAATGATGCGTTACAATAGCATGAGGGTTTAACGGTTTAAAGTGTCAACCCAAGTCTCTGGTGAAATGTAAATATTTAAGTCATTACATGGATATTTGACGAAAACGTTTACAGTCCTAGTCAATAATCCGTTCCTTATTTAAAAGAACATTGTGAGAATATTAGCAAAACACCTTCAAAAAGCTGGAAACTTCAGTTAGAAGCTAAATCTCATGTCAGTCACTAGCCTAATGTTAGGCCCTACTGTTAGGGTAGGGCCTAAGCGTCCTCCATAGGATTCATCCCGAATTTCAAAATAGTCACCCAAAACATCATGAAAATAAAATTAAATCTTACCACAAAGGATTTCATCATGAACATTAGTAATCCTAGTTGGAGATAGCAATTATATTGTAATGATTTGACTTCATTAATGGTATTTATCAGCAAATTTTCGCACTCGATGTTAATAAAATACTCTCATCTACTTATAACCTCGCTCACTTTGTTAATACCATGTTTATGAGCTACACAGAAGGAAACCAAGGCCAATCAAATTCGTGATATTTGTGTCAAGAAATATTTGTCCGAAAGCCCAAACAGGGTTTATATTGTCTTGCCGAGTCGGGTCAGACAGTCCGACCCCAGGTCTGTACGTAGGTGGCTGTATGTATGCAAGCCAAATACTATGCACAGCACAGCAGCCGTTCAAACAATGCTATTTCAATCTTGGCCCAGCGTCGTGGCCCTCTACTTCACATCATTAGATCATGGCGCCAGCACATGCTCAGTGGGCACAGTCAACTTACCTAATAGGGGCGGTAATATTGTTCTAATGTTGGCTTAATGTCGGTAAATTCTATACGACGCTTGCCCAACATTAATATATCATTGTTTGAACTGCTGCTGTGCAGTGTATAGGAAATGGCTTGTTTAGGCATACACCCGGGTAAAGGCATTTAACCTTTCGGATGAATATTTATTGTCACAAAAATCATGAATTTGATTTGCCTTGGGGGCCATACATGTAACCATTAAATTTCCTTCTGTACATCTCATAAACAAAGTGAGCGAGGTTATAAGCAGATGAGAGTATTTTATGAACATCGTGTGCGAAAATTAGCTGATAAATACCATTAATGAAGTCAAATCATTACAATATGATTGCTATCTCCAACTAGGATTACTAATGTTTAATTTTATTTTCATGATGTTTTGGGTGACTATTTTGAAATTCGGGATAAACCCTATGGAGGAAGCTTAGACCCTACCCTAACAGTAGGGCCTAACATTGGGCTAGTCAGTCACCATCTAATTCTCCCCACAAAATGTGGCGTGATTTCATGGACATCACATTACTAAAGTTAGTCATCCAATTCTCAACCTCGCATACATTTCACTCATTTTTATTCATCTTGGGGTGAGAATTTCGACCGTGATTCTCACCGCAATATGAATATAAATGACCTGATTTCATAAAATACTCAAGTATAATATATATACTGGTGATATTCGCGAGGTTTTAATTTTCGCGAGGACAAATTCGCGAAAATTATTATTTTTATAGCGCTACTAAAGAAATATGAAAATAAGCGAGTTCTAAACTTCGTGAAAAGTCCCAAAATCAGAAATTCGCGAGAATTTAAACACACGAAAATTACCAGATCTACAGTATATCCTTATTGTGTTGGTTTACACTTGTTAATTCCATGAATTTTATACACAATATGTCATATGGTGCACAAATATAACGAGGAAAGTATAAAAATAACTTCCATCATATATATCTGTCAATGACAGCAACATAGAGTCGTTACATTGTCCTTCAGATGTGCGTCAACTGTGTTCGGTAAATGAAATGGTGTATTCAGCTGCACAATAGTGACACCTAGCGAATGCAAAATTATCAACATAATAAACGTGGAAATCAATGTTGAAATGCGCTGACCTCATCAGAAGACCCCGTAAGCACAAGACGTTGGCACAATCTTGGCACATTGTCTACAACAACCCTGGTTAGACAATTTATGATTGCTGGGTCTCGTGGTGAAAGTCCATAGCACGAGTGAGTACTTTCAAAAAAATTCTGAGTTCACCATTTTCGGCATTGAAATTTTCCTCTCTTACAAGTCTACAAGAAGCGACTTGTGGTTGATGAAAACGAAGAAACTAAACGCAATTTGAGAGAAACGAAATGATGTGTTAATGTATTATGAGGGTTTGGAAGCCTAAATTATCAACTCAAATCCTGTCTCTGGTTTAATGTAAATTTAGAAGCAAGTCATTATTCGCCGAAACTGTTCTCATTCATAGTCAATATTTCGTTTCTTATATAGGATTATAAGAATATTAACAATCAACACCTTGAATTGAAAAAAATGCAACTTTCGGTTCGAATTTAAATCTCATTATAGTCAGGCTCATTATCTACACAAAATGTGGCGTCTTTTTATACTGCAAGAGCATTAGGGTTGAATCTGGAATAAAATTGCAGAAGGCTGATTTTTTCAGGAATGATACCTGGACATCTCCCCAGACGAATGCCGAAGAGTCCCCAAAAATCCCCCTTGTGCATTTTTTTCATTCAAGATGGCCGCTACCATGTAACCCCATTTACGAAAAAAAGGGGTATTCCCTATTTCCTCACTTTTGCAGTTAGAAAAAATATTTGGGTGTCTCTACTAATGTTTTAAGGCACAAAGAGTTCATCCAGATGATCAGAAATGATATCAGTACTTTTCTCACTACTAAAAACCAAGATGGCCGCCATATTGTTCTGAATATGTTGAGCTATCTCTTAAAAAAACGAAAATATATGGTAATTATCTCGTTGTTGCACCTAAAATGTATTTTTAAGACAAACCCATCGCATCTATCACTTATTTAGATCTCCGATATTTTAATATATTGAATTTATCAACAGAAATCCCACAAAGTAGTTAATTATATGTAACACCATGTAACGCCATTTTTTGAAAGAAAACCAGGGGTATACCCCAATTCCTCACTTTTGTAGTTAAAAACAATGATTTTGGTGTCTCTATCTATGTTTTAAAGTACAAGGAGGTTATCCAGATGTTCAGAAATAATATCAGTACTTTTCTTAATACCACAAATCCAAGATGGCCAGAATATTATTTTGTTAAGCGATCTCTTAAAAAAACAAAAATATGCGATAACTATCTCGTTGTTGAAACTAAAATGTATTTTTCAGCCGAACCCATGGAGTCTAGAACTTATTTAGATAACCGATATTTTATTTTATTGAGTTTATCGACACAAATCCCACATGGTAGTTAATTCTACCATGGCGGGTGATGTTTTTTGAGTGTTTTCGAACTGTTTTTCCACTAAAGATATAGATCGAGATTTGTCAAGTTAACAAATTAATTTCTGGTAAATAATTAATTAGAAACAGTAACAAGTCTAATTAAAAAGGTACTGGTATTTTTGAATAATTTGAGGCAGGGATTGCGTCAGCAAAACCTGCTTCAAATAAATGAAACGGTTACAGTCAACATATCAGATGTAGGCTGTGTGTATCCATTTTAACATGAGACACATAAATAAAACACATCGAACATAGTAATAATTTTTAAAATTACATCCCTAAGTTATGGTGATGAGGGTCACATTATTTTTTTATTTGAAAATGAACATGATTAGACAGATCAAAATCTCAGTCTTATTGTATTTCTGTCAGCGCTGTCAGTAGGTCATAAAATAGGAATTATGTTTATCACAACTGTTTCGGCTTTGGCTGCGTTTCAATCACCCAAATTGTCAGTTTCTACATGTTTGGCCAATACAAAAACAGCACATCGTTGTGCAATATAGTCTAGCTTTGTGAGATTTCCCCTTCTTTGAACAAGCCACTCTGCACCCGCAACTCACTATTTTTAGAACTCTTTCTGGAGCGACTGCTCTTTCAGTTTGAGTTGGTGACAAACGACCATGAGATAAATTCCGTTCCCAGTCTGTACAGCAAACTATGCTCTGTA
This sequence comes from Flabesymbios commensalis, assembly GCA_964017125.1. Classification (NCBI taxonomy): domain Eukaryota; kingdom Metazoa; phylum Annelida; class Polychaeta; order Terebellida; family Flabelligeridae; genus Flabesymbios; species Flabesymbios commensalis. The sequence goes on along the minus strand of OZ024911.1, from coordinate 32,172,029 downwards.
TCATAATGGAGTTTGTTCCAAACAACACGAGGTATTCATCCAAAGCTGTATCAATATTGGCTGACCGTCTTCGACGATAGCCCAAAAATTAAACAGAATTGGATTAATGCCCCGTGTTGGCTGTAGCAGTAGGTGACGTTGAAGGGAGGCTTTCGCGCCAGAGTTCGGGGTTCGGTTCCCGGTCTCGGCGGTTTCAAAGAAACAAAAATGTTTCTTCCCCATCCACGTGTGAAAGTCAGTATTGTGGGGAGCCTCCGTGACCGAGAGGTAGCGTGCTCGGCCTCAGACCGCCAGGGCTCGAATTTCGAATCCTGTGTCTGGAGGACAGTGTCATCTCATTCATCTCACCATCCTCAGGAGGTTCTCCTGGCCCAGTTTAGCCTTATGTGCACAAAGGTGACCTAAAGCCCGATTCATTTCATTTCATTTCATTTTGACGGGAGGCTTTCTAGCAAAAATCAATTAGATGATGAGGACTTGCGCCTTACACGTTACGTGTACATGACATCTTCGATAATCGTCCGGTAACAATGCTCTTTCAAATACTTACTTTTGTCCATGATCTGCGATTGTCAATATGTTTGATATCATGGAATAGGCATTTGAATATTAAGATATTACATTTTGAATATTAGGATATAAAATTATATGCTGTTCAAAGAACGTGTGTCCTAACCCTATCTTACTTTCCATTTTATTAAATTTTCCGAAGTGCTTTTGCTATTGGCAGTTTTGGTGTATTTGATCAATGAAGAGGCCTTCCTGAATTATATTGAGATATTAATCATGTTAATGTTGAACTGACATGATTGTGTCATCCTGATATTGGAATGTTCTATGTCGATTTTGTATCATCATATGGTAACGTGCGTCTGTCATTATAATGTTATTTAAATGTTATACCTTGACATGACAATATAATATCCTGACATTAAAATGTCATATCCAGACTTTAAAGTGACATATCCTTCACATTATAATATTATAGTGTCATATTCTGTCATTATATTGTCATATTAGAATGCCGCCATATCTTGATTTGATAATGTCATATCCTATTATAAAAACATGGATTATCTTGACATTCAAATCTTATTTTGTGATATTAAAGGACAATATGTGGACATTTTCATACTATATCATGACGTTAAGGTGTCATATTCTGATATTACAATCCAATATCCTGGCATACAAATGCCAGATCCTGACTTCAAACTGTTAGATCTCCTATACAATATTTGATATTATAATAACATGTTTGTCATTATAATGACACATCATCACATTACAATGCTATATTGGTACATCAATGTGTCATTTCATCAATGTATAAAGTCATATCCTAATATTCAAATGTCATATCCTGACATCAACATGGCAGTGATGTTAAATTGCTATATCTCGATATTGTAATGCATTTCGTGATATGCTGACATAAAACTATCATTACCTGACGTTAAACTGCCAAATCGTTATGATGCCAAATTCTGACATTTTAATGTAATATCACATTACAATATCATACAATGCCATATATTTATTACATAATATACTGATATTCAAATAAAATATTTGAATATTCAAATGTAAAATCAAGGGTATTTAAATACAATTTTGCCATTTCCGGGAAATTGACAAAATTACGTAGGCCTATAGATGGCCGAGCTCTGCCAGCAAAATGATGTGATTTAAAACATTTTCTTATTTAGTAGTACTAGTACATGTCAATAACCAACAGTCTCGTAGGACACGTGTTCAAGCTGGTGCAATATTGTACTTAGTTCTGTTATTATGTACATTCACACAAAATTATCTTATATTCATATCCTAGAATAATCACAACTAAAACCAAAATCGAAAAACATGTTATATACTATATACAAGACTCACATTAGAATTAGTCGCTGGGTTTGAAACGGAAATTTCTTATGGTATCTCAAGCTTCAAATGAATAAAAAAAAAATTTATCTTTAAGAATTAGCCCTGTTAGAATTTTTAATCAATGATTTCTGATATATGATATTTTGTAAATTAGATAAATCTATATCTATATTTCCATATGAAGAAACAGTTGGACATCGCTTAATCGAGGCACCTGCGGTAAAAGAGTTAACCAATATGGCAGCCATGTTGGATTTTGTGCTGATAAACACATTATAATAAAAATGCTGGTGATGGAAATATATGCTAGATTCCATGACCATATGAGGATTATGGCATGTAAGTGATTTTCTGATGTTACATAGAATTAACTACTATGTTGAATTTATGTTGATAAATTCAATATAATACAATATTGGTGATCTAAATAAGTGCTAGATTCCATGGTTTTGGCCCGAAAAATACGTTTTTTTTTAGAGATCGCTTAACATACTCAGAACAATATGGCGGCCATCTTGGATTTTTGGTATTGAGAAAAGTACTGATATCATTTCTGATCATCTGGATGAACTCTTTGTGCCTTGCAACATAAGTAGAGATACCTAAATATTTTTTCTACCTGCAAAAATGAGGAATTAGGGTATAACGCTGTTTTGTCGAAAATGGCGTTACATGGTGGCGGCCATCTTGAATTGAAAAAAAATGCACAAGGGGGATTTTTAGGGACTCCTCGGCATTCGTCTGGAGAGTTGTCCAGGTATCATTCCTGAAGGGCGGGGTCCCTATAGTAGTGGTTAGCACCGCTGCCTTTCACGTCAGAGTTCAGGGTTCGTTTCCCGGTCTCGGTGGTTTGAAAGGAACAAAAATGTTTCTTCCCCAACCACTCGTAAAACTCAGTATTGTGAGAAGCCTCCGTCACCGAGAGGTAGTGTACTCGGCCTCAGACCTCCAGGGTTCGAATTTCGAGTCCTGTGTCTGGAGGGCAGTGTCATCTCACTCATCTCACCATCCTCAGGAGGTTCTCCTGGCCCAATTTAGGTTGTATGTGCACAAAAGTGGTCTAAAGCCACGATTCATTTCATTTTTTATCATTCCTGAAAAAATCAGCTTTCTGCAATTTTATTCCAGGTTCCTGTGTTTTTTTTTCACTAATGCTCTTGCACTATTTAGGACATCACATTACTAATCATCAACTTCTTAACACCCATACATTTCACTCATTTTCATTCACCTTGAGGTGTAAATGGCCACCGCAATTCCCACCTCAAGATGAATAAAAATGACATAATTTCATAAATTATTCAAATACTTTACAATCTGTTGTTACAGCATTAGTTTTTATCCAACCTGGACTACTGCAACGCCATGCTGTCCGGGGCTACAGCTTTCCAGCTCGGCCCCTTGCAGCGACTTCAAAATCGTGCTGCTCGATTGATTACTGGAGTCGGTATCCGAGACCACATCACACCCGTTCTTAAAGAACTGCATTGGCTGCCCGTAGAGTTACACATACATTTAAAAGTGATGTTCTATATTTTTAAAGCGTTGCGTGATCAGGCACCAACAACGTCCTAGTCATCTTAGACAACCTAGAGACTTATTGTTGCAAGTACCCCTGACACAGAGGTCAGCCACAGAGGCAGCTTTTAGTGCACAAGGGCCTGTCCTGTGGAATAAACTTCCACATGATATCAAGACAGCAAACTCTGTGAATATTTTTAAAAAGAAGTTAAAAACACATTTTTTTAGAATTTACTTTACGTAGCTAATGACGATATTTATTCATAACTATGTTCATTTATTATTTTTAACATAACTTTTTATTTAATGATGTCATATTATTGTAAGCGCTATGATCAGCTGTGCTGGATTTGTGCGTATGTTTTAAAGTACTGCAAATAAATAAATAAAGAAATAAATATAATCAAACAAAAGCTGATAACCTCCTAATAGTAGGGGAGCCACGACACTTTAAATCAACCGAAAGAGTGGCAAAGGTCTGATAGTTGATTCCACCTCAGCAAATAATCCTTTATTAAGAAATCCATATGTTACAAGTACCGGTTGGTGCAAAAAGTATTTTTTTTACTATTTCCACTTTTCGCGACCAAAAAAGGCGTGAATCTTTTTTTTTTCAAAAAATAAATATTTTGATTTTTTTTACTGTCACTCTTCACAATATATATCCCAGCTGACCCCGGAATATAAAAAAAACACTATCAAAGACGTTTAGGTAAGCATACGGCCGAAAATTAGTGACAAATTCTTCATTTTTTATGAAAAAAATGCAAATTTTACTATTTTCAGAAAAGTTCATATTATTTTTAATATTACAAAAAAATTGGAATGGTACCTCATTATACCTTAACAGTCCCAACTGACACAATAATATAAAAAAAGTTTTGGTAAGCATTAAGCCGAAATTTAGTGACAAATTCTTTAATTTTTATGAAAAAAATGCAAATTTTACTATTTCCGGAAAATTTCAAATTGTTTTTAATATTACTAAAAGCTGGGATAGTATCTCATTATACCTTAAGAAACTCCCCATGCTATATGGTATTAAGATAAAAATATATTTTGAAATATATAATTACATAAAAACCAACTGAATATGACGCTATCACATATACCCCAGAATTTTTAGTTTTCGCGACAAAAAAAGGCGCGAATCTTTTTTTCAAAAAATCAATTTAGCGATTTTTTTTAACCTTCACTCTGCACAATACATGGCAATTGACTGAAAAATATAATTAACACAATTAAAGACGTTTTTGCAAACATTAAGACAAAATTTAGTGATAAATTATTCAATTTTTATGAAAAAAATGCAAATATCACTATTTTCAGAAAAGTTCAAATTATTTGTTATATTACAAAAAACAGGAAAACACAATATGTATTGATAAACATAACAGCAAATTCTTCATTATTGATGAAAAAATGAATAAAATTAAACTATTTTCAAAAATGTTCAAAATAATGTTACAAAACCATAAAATACTTTAAAACGATTGCTCGACTATATGTTATTTAATAATAATAATAAAAAATAATAAAATAATAATATTTAAAAAATATGTAAATATAATGAAATAGACTGAAAATGATGTTATAATATCACGCATGCCCTCGGTTAGTATTTAGTTTACGTGACAAAAAAGAAATATCATAATTTTTCAAAAAAAAAAAATATATATATATTTCTTTCTCACTGTCACCATCATGATATTCCATAAGTGACTTCCCATGTTATATTATATGCTTACAAGAAAAAAAACATCATTACATAAAAAAATAACATACATATAATAAAAGCGATTGAATATTATGACATTCCCTTAACTTAGGAAATGGTAACCTTCACACTTAGTTATTTATTTTAATTTCATCAAAATTTTCCCAATCGCTTTCAACAATAAAGTGAAATAATATATGAGGGAGCACAAGAGAGCTAAGATGGCTAATTGATACGCTGACGAATGTTGTGCGCTTAAAATATAAACTTCCATGATATATTTGTCAATGACATTTTCTTTCAGATGTGCGTCAACTGTGTTCGGTAAACGAAATGGTTTTTTCAGCTCCCCAATAGTTACACCTAGCGAATGCAAAAATATCAATATGAAGGTGGAAAACAATATGAAGTTGTTTTTTTACGATTTCGTTCATTTTCTATGTTGACGCCCCCCCCCTCCCCCAAAAAAATCAAAATACAGAAAAACGTCAATGAAAATAAATCGTCTGACAATTTTTTTCAATGTAGTCCTAAGTGTATCATTTGGTAATGCTGTTGTTGATAATTATGTAAAAGCACAACATGCAAAGGATGGTCATAAGATCCACTGAAGTAACTCCATGAAAAAAACGTGGCAGATAATCTTCTTAAACAATTAATTAAACATACTAATAGGTAATACATTTCCGTTTCTTTCTTCAATTTCCATATTTTTCCCAGGGTCTCAATAAAGCAGTATTGTGTTTGTTTTCGTGTCAAGTATACAACAGCAGTGATAATATCAAAGTGAATCACACATAGTATAATCATGATAATCGGCCATTCAAGTGAGAGTGTATATACAATTCAATTAAAAGATAAACAGTGATTAACATGATTAATGTGATTAATTATCTGTCTCACGTAATAATCTGGTTAATCATCTTGATGATATCACGATAAATGGAAATCTCGTTATTATCTATCACACACATGTAAAGTAATATGTTAACCCTTTAAACGCCAAATTATTCAATCTGAATTTTCACCCACTTGAAGTTGTGTCTCGCTATGAAAACTATTCAGATTTGACAAAATGGAGGTCAACTTTTTTGCAAATATTGCTAGTTGATGTCACATTTTATCTTTAACATATTTAAAATGTGGTACTTAATTTGCTAGTAAAAAATGAAAACCCGAGCTACAAAATTCAATTCTCAAAACTCAATAGACTGCTTGCGCGTGAACAGTTGTCAGATTGAAAAACTTCAGCGTTGCTCACTGTGTGGCGTGTTGTCATTGAAAAGTGTGTAACAGTTGTCTGATTAAAACAGTTCAGCGTTGCTCACTGTGCGGCGTGTTGTTATTGAAAAGGGTGTATTCTGACTCGAGGGACGAGGGTACTAAAGCGTTGATCAAAATTCACTTATGTTAATAGCATATTCTAAACGTATATATAATTAGATCAAGCGTCTGCTACTTGTAACAGAATATGTAGATTTACTATAAAAAAAGATAAGATAAACCCAGCTCGAGTCATTTATTTTACCAATAATAACCTGCACTGCTCTGTGCTCGTTGTGGATATTTTATTAGTAGAGTCATTTCCACGAGTAGCAGACGTGTTCTAGGCATTCTGAAGTAATCCAGGAGTTATATAATGCCATATAACCTGATAACTGTTGGTGTTATATGGCAGGCATGGTTGTTGTCTGGCGATGTGCAAGATAAAAATGAACAATGAACACTTAGAGGTCCTAAGTATCAAATTATTTTTTACTCACCTGATCTTGGGTCTCGCTACCGCGATCCACAACTTCAACTGGGTGAAAATCACTTGTATTTATGAAATTTATAAAAATCACGTCTATCCGTGTAATTGATTTAAGCCATATTTTCATTGTATCATATTTACGTATTGTGCCAATAAAAATTCGGCAATACTATTATAACCTGGCGGTCGACATCAGAGCTCCAAGTGTTCATCATATAAGTGTTCATCATCTATGTGCATGAGACACTTTTAAACGTTTTCACACAGCTTTTTCACGACACAAATATTGTTTGAATTTATCAAATGATCCGATGGACAATCTCAAATGAAGCACTGATCTTAAATTATAACAGTTATTGTTTTAAACATTAGCTATTTTGTACTCATTTCACCCTGACATATTGCGTCAGCAAGCCCAGCCTCAAAACAATTAACAAAATATCAAACAGTGCAGCACTTATAACGTGGTATGGAGCAGGGAGATTGCTTTATGTTAACACAGCACGACTCTCAGCCACTCACCAAAAACAATAAGCTCCAGCACTCCGGTGAGAATAGTCAACTATTTTGTATAAGACTGACGGCACGACACAGTGCTCTAATTGTAACTTACATTTTGTGAAATGGTGAAAAGGGTAGAATTGTTTATTTATGTCGTTTTTGGCAAAGGTGATTGAAATAAATATTAATGAATATAGTAAACAATTATTGATAATATTATTAATAATATTATTAATATTAAACGATATTTAATAATAGTAAATAATATTATCAGTTGTATTAATCATTAATGATATTAATAATATTAAATAATAATATTAATGATGATAATAGTTTATTAATAATATCAATATTAAATATTATTAATAATCAATAATTGTAAAGTATTAATAATTATTGAAACGGAAACTTGACGTTAATATTGCAAAATATTTACAAATATAAAGCAATATTGTTTTGGAAACGTCTAGAGATGTTTTCGGTCCTACTATTTCTCATTCAAACAAGACAATTTGAAAGGGAAATAAAGCATTAACCCTTTAACCGCGAAATTATGCAATCTGAATTTTCACCCACTTGCAGTTGTGTCTCGCTGACGCGATCCACAACTTCAAGTGAGTGAAAATTATTCAGATTTGACAATATGGATGTCAACTCTTTTCAAATATTGCTGATTGATGTCACATTTTATCTTTAGCATGTTTAAAAGGTGGTATTTAATGTTCTAATAAAAAATGTAAACCCGAATATATGCGGCACCGGCGGTTAAAGGGTTAAAGTGGCTACGTGAGCATTATTTTTTAAATCCAATTCTGCATAACTAAGTAACTTTAACCCACTTGAAGTTGTGGGTCGCGGTGGTGAGACACAACTACGAGCGGGTGAAAATTGTAATTGTATATGTCAGCGCTTTAAGAGTTCATTCGTGTATCCAGCTATATATCTCACACATATATAAACACATTTTTCTACCTTCGTATTATTATCTTTTACATGTTTACCGTTATTGGCCATTTTCCGAAATTTCGAGAAATAACGATATAGACATTTTGTGAGAATATAATTCAGATTCTGCCAATTTAAATGTTATGTATGCCTAAAGGATACTACGGCAAGCATCAGTGTGCAATAGCCAAGCAGCATGCTATATATTAGCACTTTTAGATACCATAATCATGATGATATAAATCTTTTTTTGTTTTTACCGGTATGGCTTAAATAGTAAGCAATTTTATAACGGTAAATACAGAACATTAAACGATAAATACGCTATTGTAACGGTAAAGACGTTGCTGTAACGTTAAAGAAATAATGTTGGTAAATAAATAGATGTTAAGCGCTTTATATAGCAGGTCAAATTTTCGGTATATCTGTTTGCAGACTTCCATACATTATGACTAAAAGGACATTGAATTAATACAGAACTTACGTTTTAAAGTAGTATTTGTCTTTACCGTTTTATGTCGGTCTTTACCGTTATAATATTAAAAACAAATAATTATAACGGTGAAGACACTATTTGAGATATAATAACCATTTAACAAGACATGTGCATGTTTTTGACTTCACAACGTTGTTTTATTCATGTACTAATGACAAAAATAATATTGAAGAACTATTTAATTTTGCAACCAAGATTATTAGCCACACGCTAAAGACATCCTAGTGTTGGGACATTTTATTTGTGACATCCTATTTTGTATTTATATAGCAGTTATCTTTTTCCATAAATCTAATATTTTTTGCTTTAAGAAAAAATGGTTGACTAGATCCGGGAATTTATGTGCTAGAGCCATCTAGATCAGAAATAATAGGCCTTCTGGGCTCTTGTTACCGGTAAAAACATTTGCATTCCAAAACTTGAACCAAGGGTGTTTATTGAATAATTGGTGATTCAGTCAACTTTTTTATACATATCTCATTTTATAATCAAGAAAAGACATATTAGAGCGCCACCTGTCATGACTTGCAATAACGTAATTATATGGCATTAACAAGTTTTCAAAAAATCGCAATCCCATTTGGGACACCTCACGGTAAAGAAAAATCAAGCATATTATATCAAATAAAAACTTGATTTTTTAGGATAAATACTTGTAAAAAAAATCTGAGTCCTAAATACATTTCTTTACTCGATTAAATAATAACAATTATGAAATAATGCAAACTTTTTGAAAAAATGTGAACACATGTCTTTATCGTTTTTTGCTGGAATATTTTGAAAATGGCCCTTATATTTATAGTAACAGTTTAACTAAATACTTAATGCCACAACAATAAGGTTATTGCCGAGAATGGTGTTTTACGTGACTATAACTGAGCCGAGCAAAACCCAAATTCAGTAACTGTTCATCTTTCAAGTGAGCATTTACTGTATTTTGTCTTACAGAGCAGATCTGTGATAATTCTGCACACTAGTTAGATTGATTGACGTACTTGAATGCTGAAGCCTGAGTCATGTGAGTGGTCTGTGCCAGATGGTATTTTATACTTCCAACTGATAAATCAATACCGTTACAACCAATCTCTGCAGCCATATAGCCTGTATATCGTTATCTTATTATGACAATCTGACGATAAAGTGAAAAACAAGTTGTCTTAGTTTCCTATTTATAGACCTGTCTCTAACGATAACACATCGGTCAATCTGATAATTGATTATCATACAGAATTAAAATGGTTCACTATAAACCACATAACAACCCAAGTTAGACTAGGCAGAATCTGAAGAAATGTGCTTATAAAAAGTCATGGAGGCATTTTGTGTTTACGGCTGGCAAACATGTTTTCTAGATGTATTAATATGTCCTAAATCCAAATATGGTGTTTGCCAGGCTGGATTTTCAACCATTAATCCTGTAATGGTAAATTCCAAAATGGCCGCAACCGAAACGACTGAAATCTATTAATTGTCATATCTTTGGAACCAACCATGATAAAAACACAAATAAAACATGCATTAATACATTGTTGGACACAAGGAATTCATTGATACCATTACTTAGTTGATAAAATGTAATCATTGGCTCGTTTTTAATAAATACGGTAATATAAAAAAAGGAATATTTCAAACAATTTAATATATATATAAAAGGAACATCAATAACATCCATCCATGATTAATTTTATAACAAAATCAATAGCCTGATTCAATAACTCAAATATAAAGAAACAAAATTACTGATGTAAATCCTACTGTATGTTACTGCGAGGGTTAGTGTAGTTGGTGGAAGTACTGCAAGTAGAACTTATCAGGACAATGTCTGAGACAAAGAATCCTGTGATGCCATTACTTTTTTGATAAAATGTAAACAAATCAACATAGGGGTCATATTTGAACTAAATTGGTTCGTAATTTTCATAAAGAATACAAACATGAGGTCATTAAATTTTAACCACTAGAAAAGCGTGTGCGTATCCATAAATCTCATAATAGCTATACAAATTATCCACGATCCCGGAAGGGAAAACATCCCATAATTAGGACAGCTTATGGTATATACCAGTGTATAGTAATGCGCAGTATAACTTATTTGTACATGTTTAACCTAATCACTGTCCTGTGTGATATTTCAGCATTCAACCTTCTATATACATGGCAAGCGCATTTTGCTGCAACTGCAGAGCTTGATATTGCTAAACACGAAAAAGGCAATCGAACGCAATTATATTGAGGGAGCCTGTTGCCTAAATTTAAATACTTTAATCGAAATCGGACATGACAATTTCGTTCAACTTTTTTTGTTGAACTAAATTGTCATGGACGATTTCCATCGAAGTGTTTAAATTGAGGCAACAGGTTCCCTCTATATAATTGAGTTCAATTAACTTTTCGGTTTTACAGCTCAAGCACCCCTTGGTAAAACCACGTGACATGATTTCGGAGCATGCTCTTGTGATAGGTGGGAGAGAAAACAAGTGTGGAACTAAATGACTCTCCGTGCGTTTCTACCCCATATCGGTTACCACTGAAAGAATTGGAGATGAGCAATTTGCTTGGTTCCACACTCTGGATTTGCAATGGGCCCATCTGATGTGTAACTGTGCTGCATCTGATGTTCACAATAGTTTCTCATGTGCTTGTCTTATACAGAACAGCTTCACTCTGGCTTCATCACACATATTTCCATCAGAAACTCCATATATGGTACAGATTTAGCTGTACCTTCTGAATATTGGCCCTTTCCAAAATCAGTCAAATAGTTGTGATGTTAGTGGAACACATGTTGTTTTCTTATTGTGACCAGCGAAATGTATCGAATGGTATTTTTCTCCAAATTTTATGCACTGGGATATATCTAAGATGTTTAGATGTTCCTGCTTTAAAGGAATTGGCCCAGGCTGAAATTATTAAAAAAATCGGTGATTTTATCACTATCCAGGTGCTCATTCAGTCGTGGAAACAATATTTTTTTCAAAGAGCTTGCAGTGTGAGTTTATGCGTTCTCATTGAACGTGCATAGCCTTTAACTGTCATCGCTTTCTGAGCAGTATTAACACCCACAAAATCACATTCTATCCACAGCTCACACAAGCCACATTCATCCATGTGGTAGCCAAAAAATTCCAAGAAAGTTCATTTCTATAATTATGCAGCCCACCGAGGCTGGGCATCAATACATCCTTGTATCGATCCACTGATCATCAGCTTTAGATATGCCTCATCGACATGTTCCTGCTGCAGTAATTCTGCTACACGCGCATGACAACAGTATCCAGTTCATGTGCTGGAGCGGGCAATTTTGCGTATGCACCCCACTGATGTTTGCCCTGCATTTATGGAGCTGACCTGCTGATTGAACGAAATCCAAGAAGGGATTTGATTTTGAAACGAACGGGTCATTGTAACGACCATGTGCTTCTCATGAACGTTAATGGCTGGTGGACATTCATCATTGAATGAGGAAACCAATCTGCTGTGTTATCTTCAGTAAATCACCCTCTTTGTTACTGGCAGTATGTCATTCATTACATCTGGGCTGCATAATTATCGTTCAGTCGACACCTTGATACAATCCAACAAAATTTAATTCGCTTTGGGTGGACCTATTTGCCATGATGTAACCTAGGTGGATCAAGAATACAAGAATTCACAGGGCTCGAATTTCGAATCCTGTGTCTGGAGGACAGTGTCATCTCAATCATCTCACCATCCTCAGGAGGTTCTCTTGGCCCAGTTTAGCCTATATGGGCACAGAGGTGGCCTAAAGCCCGATTCATTTCATTTACTATGCACTTGCATATACCATAAGCTGTCCTAATTATGGGGTATGCCTCATGTTTTCTGTATCGTGTATAATTTGTACAGTGATTGTGAGGGGATACGCACACGTCACGTTTTTATAGTGGATAAAATGTCCTCATGTTTGTATTGTTTATAAAAATAACGAGTCAATTTAGTTCAAATGTGACCCCTATGTTGATTTGCTTACATGTTATCAAATAAGTAATAGTATAACAGGATTCCTTGTCTACTCGCATTTCTACTCGAAGTACTTCCACAAACTACACTAACCCTCGCAGTAACATAGAGTAGGATTTTACATCAGTAATTTTTGCTTCTTGATATTTTAATTTCTTGAATCAAGATTTTGATTTTTTTTATAAAATTAAAGTATAATCACCTCATGTATGTTTTTGGTGTGTCTATTATAAAAATAATAAATAATCCTTAATTGTTTGAAATATTATCTTGTTTGTATTACCGTATTAGTGAAAAACGAGCCAATTTAGTTCAGATATGATTTATATGTTAATTTAATTACATCTGATCAACTAAGTAATGGTACCAATGAATTCCTTGTGTCCAACAATGTATTATTACATCTTTTATTTGTGTTTTTATCATTTTTTGTACCAAAGATATGACAATTAATAGATTTTAGTTATTTCGGTGGCGGCCATTTTGGAATTTACTATTACAGTATTAATCGTTCAAAATCCAGCCTGGCAAACACCATATTTGGATTTAGGACATATTAATACATCTAGAACACATGTTTCCCAGCCGTATATACAAAATGCCTCCACCATTAACATTTTTTCAAATTCTACCTAGTCTAAGTCGCATATTATCACGTTGAGCACTTTCACCATACGGGGCGGGGGCCCTAGGGTAGTGGTTAGGACCGCTGCCTTTCACGCCAGAGTTCGGGGTTCGGTTCCCGGTCTCGGCGGTTTGAAAGAAACAAAAAATGTTTCTTCCCCATCCACGTGTGAAAGTCAGTATTGTGGGGAGCCTCCGTGACCGAGACGTAGCGTGCTCGGCCTCAGACCGCCAGGGCTCGAATTTTAAATCCTGTGTCTGGAGGACAGTGTCATCTCAATCATCTCACCATCCTCAGGAGGTTCTCCTGGCCCAGTTTAGCCTATATGTGCACAAAGGTGGCCTAAAACCCGATTCATTTCATTTCACCATACGACCGACTTTAGACGTCATAATCCGACGTCAATAGACGTCAGATTCTGACGTCTAAAGTGAAATGAATAACGTGTGAGCCTTTACGCGAACGAATTGTCATTGGACATTTTCGGACCACTTATTGGTTCGGACCACATTTTATATAGGGCTATTGAGCTTGTCTTGATAACAGCAAAAGCATGATTAGCTACCATATCGAATATATCGCCAATCACTTTTATGAAAAAATTTTTTGAGAAAAATACCACTAACATTTTTGATATTCAATTTGATGATGTTGATATGCTACATTAGGAATTAGTATACAATAGGTTATGTATCTGTGTAGAGTAACCATGCCGCCATGATGATCTGTGTTTACTATCACAAAACATATTATGATGTCTGCTCTCATCAGCAAACACGAGGCGTTCAACCAATGTTGGATTAAGGTTGGTCCAGCGTCGTAGACGGTGGACCAACCTTAAGCCAGCATTGATTCAACGTTTTGTGTTTGCAGAGTCAGTTTTGTGCCGAGCAGCTATCAAATGAGCTATTGATTGTAGAATATGCCATTTTATACAATTAGAACTATTAGTTAGTCATGTTAATGTTTCATCGTATGACATCGTCTATAGCAATGAAATGGCTGATATTTAATATTTTGTACCCGGAGTGAAAGGGTTAATAACCTCACAACATATTGACACCCTTTGCGTGTGGGAGCCGCGTTCTCCTTCTGAATGTGTCATGCAAAGTAAAAAGTACCGTTGCAATGTAAATATAATATTTTCTGTGAGATATTCGCTAGGTGGTGCTGTACGACATAGGGTGTATATGAGCAGCAATAAAAACCCTATCGAGTGGCATAGGTATGGTGTCCGGATAGGGCCATCTCGCCCTTTCGCAGTTTCGTTGTTTCGCACTTTCGTTGTTTCGCACTTTCGTTGTTTCGCATCGCCCTTTCGTTGTTTCGCATCGCCCTTTCGCTGTTTCGCATCGCTCTTTCGCTCTTTCGCAGTTTCGTTGTTTCGCAGTTGTGTTGTTTCGCATCGCCCTTTCGATGTTTCGCATCGCTCTTTCGCTCTTTCGTTGTTTCGCAGTTTCGTTGTTTCGCATCGCACTTTCGTTGTTTCGCACTTTCGTTGTTTCGCACTTTCGCGGTTTCGCACTTTCGTTGTTTCACACTTTCGTTGTTTCGTACTTTCGCAGTTTCGTACTTTTGTTGTTTCGCTCTTTCGTTGTTTAGCACTGTCGCAGTTTCGTTGTTTCGCACTTTCGCTTTCGCAGTCTCGCAATTTCGTTGTTTCGCTCTTTCGTTGTTTCGCACTTTCGCAGTTTCAAACTTTCGTTGTTTCGCTCTTTCATTGTTTCGTAGTCTCGCAGTTTCGTTGTTTCGTACTTTCGCTGTTTCGCTCTTTCGTTGTTCCGCACTTTCGTACTTTCGTTGTTTCGTACTTTCGCAGTTTCGCACTTTCGTTGTTTCGTACTTTCGCAGTTTCGTTGCTTCGTACTTTCGCACTCTCGCTGTTTCGCTCTTTCGTTGCTTCGCAGTTTCTCGGTTTCGTACTTTCGTTGTTTCGTACTTTCGCAGTTTCGCACTTTCGTTGTTTCGTACTTTCGCAGTTTCGTTCGCTGTTTCGCACTTTCGTTGTTTCGCACTTTCGCACTTTCGTTGTTTCGCTCTTTCGTTGTTTCGTAGTCTCGCAGTTTCGTTGTTTCGTACTTTGGCACTTTCGCTGTTTCGCTCTTTCGTTGTTTCGCACTTTCGTACTTTCGTTGTTTTGTACTTTCGCAGTTTCGCACTTTCGTTGTTTCGTACTTTCGCAGTTTCGTTGTTTTGTACTTTCGCACTTGCGCTGTTTCGCTCTTTCGTTGTTTCGCACTTTTGCAGTTTCGTACTTTCGTTGTTTCGTACTTTCGCAGTTTCGCACTTTCGTTGTTTCGTACTCTCGTTGTTTCGCAATTAATGGGCGAATTTATGCCGAGCGAAATTCAAAGATTCATAAGCTATAGCTTAAGTGTGAGACCATCTTAAGGTATATTAAAAGTTCACGTCAGAAATAATGCAAAGCTAAGGCAAAACGCGTAACAACATTTACAATATAGGTAAAAATTCAGTTTTCACTGACAAGCTAATTTTTCAGCCAATATTTTATGACCATGCACATTTTAGTGATTAGATGTTGAGTAAATAATTACCTAGTTATTTAATTTTTCAATTTTTTAATTTTTTTTCAAAAATGGCGAATACAAGCCTAAGGGGCCGTTCACCAATTGCGTAATGCTTAGAGGGGGATTTAGAAAAAATAGCGTTAAAACGTGTTACGAAGGCAGGCAAACTATTGTAAGTAACATGATGCAATTACGCTAGTTTAGCTGGAAATAATCGTTTAGGTCTACTGCGCTGTCATATATCAAGTGAATTCGTCCTGTGTCGAATTACTCTGTTCTCAGTAATGTTCCTGACGATATAAATGGGCGCGGGCCCTAGGGTAGCGCTTAGCACCGCTGCCTTTCACGCCGATACCGGGTTCGTTCCCTGGTTCGTTCCCCTGTCTCGGGGGTTTGAAAAAAAACAAAAATGTTCCTTCCCCATCCACTCGTATCTGGAGGGCAGTGTCATCTCATTCATCTCAACATCCTCATGAGGTTAATCTGGCCCAGTTTAGCCTATATGTGCACACAAGTGGCCTAAGGGACGCACCATTAGATATCTGGGGGGGGAGGGGGGGGGGGTAGCTAGAGTTTTTGTTGCTTGCAAACTTTTTTTTTGGCGATCAACCTCCGACAATGTTTTTTTTATGCTTCGTCGAAGAAATGAAATATCTTTTTTTTGTCGTATGCTTTACCTATTATGTACGTTAACACTTGGTGTTTTTTCTGGTCAACATATTTTTCATCAATTTCGACAACGAACTTTTTTTCTGGCCACATTTTCAACAATTTTTTTTTTTCTGATTTTTGTGGCGACAAACTTTTTATTTCAATTTTTTTCTGGTTCCCCCCCCCCCAGATTTTAAATAGTGCGTCCCTGAAATCCCATTCCTTTCATGTTCATTTCCTGACTATATTCCGCAGAGAAATTGAAATTGTAGACAGTATCAGGCATTTTGTGCCCGATATAAGCCGTCTGCGCCCCACTAAAGCCTGTCTCGGGGCAGGCGTGAGATTTAGGGCGTATATAGCGACGCCACAGCGTATGCTAATAATAATAACGTCTCGCTGGTGCAATCGACGTCCCTCTCTATTAAGCGACAGACGTCATATAAAGAGTAACAGATACACAATATATGTTTTCCGCGACAAAACCAGACACCTGTGAACTGATTATCAGACATAGTCGTTACCAGGGGCTGTATTCTCGTTCAAGTGACTGTTACCCGCATATGCTATTAAGCATTATTAGCCAAAAACACACAACATTGGCCCATAGCTGATTCAATATTGACCAGCGTTGACGACGTTCAAATAACATTGAAGCAGCGTTGGACCAATGCACAACACACGTGATACAAAGAGGCGAGTGGAGCGGAAGGGAGGGGAGGGGGAAAACAACGTAAGTGCGAAACAACGAAACTGCGACAGTGCGAAACAACGAAAGTGAGAAATTTCGAAACAACGAAAGTGCGAAAGTGCGAAACAACGAAAGAGCGAAACAACGAAAGTGCGAAACAACGAAAGTGCGAAACTGCGAAAGTACGAACCAACGAAAGTGCGAAACAACGAAACTGCGAAAGTACGAAACAACGAAAGAGCGAAACTGCGAAAGTACGAAACAACGAAAGTGCGAAACTGCGAAAGTGCGAAACAACGAAAGTGCGAAACAACGAAAGAGCGAAACAACGAAAGTGCGAAAGTACGAAACAACGAAACTGCGAGACCGCGAAACAACGAAAGTGCGAAACAACGAAAGAGCGAACGTGCGAAACAACGAAACAGCGAAACAACGAAAGTGTCGAAACAACGAAAGTGCGAGACTGCGAAAGTACGAAACAACGAAAGTGCGAAACAACGAAACTGCGAAAGTGCAAAACAACGAAAGTGCGAAACTGCGAAAGTGCGAGACAACGAAAGTGCGAAAGTGCGAAACAACAAAAGAGCGAAAGTGCGAAACAAAGAAAGTACGAAAATGCGAAAGAGCGATGCGAAACAACGAAAGAGCGATGCGAAACAACGACGCTGGAAACAACGAAACAGCGAAAGAGCGATGCGAAACTGCGAAAGAGCGAAGCGAAGCAACGACACTGCGAAACAACGAGACTGCGAAACAACGAAAGGGCGATACGAAACTGCGAAACTGCGACACTACGAAACAACGAAAGGGCGAAACTGCGAAAGGGCGATGCGAAAGAGCGAGATTTTAAAGAGATTTTAATTTTTGAAACAGCGAAACAACGAAAGGGCGAGATGGCCCTATCAGGACACCATACATAGGCCAATGTGACATAGGTCAATGTGCTTAATATATGATTGCCATTACGGTAAGGTATTGGCTAATAATTATGTCATAGTGAAAACAATAGCACGGAATGCGTGAATGTATATGCAGCTAGTTGATGAATAATATTACCATGATTACCATAATGACAGGGATAAGGTCGTTTTTAAATAACATTATACTGCAGCCGTTGGAGCAAAACATGCATTTGTATGTGTCGTGCAAATCGTCTTCCTATTTACATAGGACAAAATCACACCATCTGATAATTTGCTACGACTCTTAGTGGTGTGCGTGTCCATCGATATGCGATGTCGAATTTTGATGTCAGCTTTTGAAAAGGGACAATCAAATACATGTATATGTGATGGCTATAATTTGACTATCTACACACGGGAACCTCACAAATTGGGCGTTTTACATATGATAATGATTCACATTAAATGATGAAGCTGAAGGTTTCCTTGGGCTGTGTTGGATTTGTTTATGTCTATTTTTAATTCATTTGAAGCTGGAAATGCTCTTGTAATCATGTTAATTACGAGCTTAATGATGTGGATTTTGATGGGATAGGAGACGATGAGCACATGAGGGGTGTAGGGGTATGGGAATTGAGAAGTAGCTATATATGTATATTCTGGATAATTTAGCTCGGTATGAAGAAAACTTTTATTTGAATCAAACATAGAAGTTAATTACGAGCTTAATGATGTGGATTTTGATGGGATAGGAGACGATGAGCACATGAGGGGTGTAGGGGTATGGGAATTGAGAAGTAGCTATATATGTATATTCTGGATAATTTAGCTCGGTATGAAGAAAACTTTTATTTGAATCAAACATAGAAGTTAATTAAACAGCAATTTTTATTATGTTGTCTTTTTTATCTTTACGTGACCATTTTAGCCTTACTTCTATATTTTGATGACCTTGGTCTGTGAAGATAAACCACGACAATATGTGATCCTTTACACGACGATGTCATATTTAATTTGACGCGATTAAATATGAATTTTCTAACTTTCCTTTTTTCACCCTTTTACCCTCTAAAATTTGACCTGTCGACTTTCAATTTTAACCTTTTGTTGACCTTGGTGCTCGAAATATGTCCCACCACCATGCATATTATGTTTAGACAATGATGCAAACTTTTATCCGAGATAAATTGTAATCTTCTCCAGCAATTTTCAATTTGTTACTCTTTGACCTCTGAAATTTGACCTTTTGGTAACCATCGCGTTAGTACTATTTTACAGGGCCATGCATAAGTTAACATAAGAATGGATGTTTTTATTCAAGCCGAATTTCAACGTCCTTGAATTTTTTTCTAATTTTGACGCTTTTGACCTCAGAGATTGACCGTTTTGACTTCTACGTCAACCTTTTCATGACTTTGGTGTTTGGATTTATTTACACCATCCTTGCATGAGATAATTATTTTATGATGTCAGCTTACATTTGAGCTGAATATGAATGTTTTTTAAATGTTTTCCAATTTTAGCCCTTTTGACCCAAAAAATTGACCTTTTGGTCTCATAAAAAAAATTGCCCAAGGTCGTCCAGAGGACAACTAAGTGAAAGTAGTTCCCAGACACCATAAGAACAAAAATCTATCAAAAAACCTTGCAATACCCGACTTTGCAATGTCAACCATGCTGGCAACTCGACTAATTGTCAGCTATTTGAATCCCCCCACTATTTTTTGCTTTGCGAAATTTGTTCACATGATTGTGGGCGAATACGAACAAACAGTGATCTACAAATGCTATAATGTATATAGTTGGCAAGGGTACTTCCAGTACCACGTTAAAACCTGAAAATGTGTTAACAAAAGTGTTTAGAAAAATATATTCACGATTAATATATTTCTTTAACCTAGCTGTCAGTGGAGATATTATGCTGGTATGTCTACCAAGCAAACAAAAGGCATGGGCCCAATGTTGAGGTACTTTGCGAGTCCCGCAACGGTAGGGGGGGGGGGGTGTCATGCCGTGAAGTGGACATTATGGAGTATAATATATAAGGCAGACCCAGCTAGGGAAAGTGAGCCAATATTGGGCTGTTGTTGGGCCATCGTCAGAGACGTTGGACCAACACAAAGCAACATTGGTTAACCGTCCAGTGGGTGCTGTAGAGGTAGGGTCAGGTAATGAGGATGAAATGATGGCACAAACATTTTTTTTATTCTAGGCGAACCTTAATACATAACTGAAAAGACTTTATAAAAGGTAGTAACTCCTCCCATTATTAGCTATAGTATCCACTTTTAGCATAATGACATCTTTTTGAGAGTATCCCTATACACTTCAGTTGAAGACTAATTGTACCTGCGTTACATATGGTGAGCCAACATTAAAGCAGCATTGGTTCAAGGTATTGTGCTGGCTGTTCAATCACTGGAACGACCATGCACTGGACCGATGTTGAACCGACATTGGGTGGGTATATGCATCCCTAAGTTATCAAAGTCGTGTTCAGAGAGTCCCGCACGAGCGATGAAGACTGTGAGAGCCACGATGGACGAGGTGGAACCCCTGCTGAAGGCAGATCCTAACTTCCGTCTGCTCCACCTTTACCGGGATCCACGAGCCGTCTACAGATCCTGAAGACATCAATCATGGACCTGGAGCGCTTTTGAGAATTCTGAGCAACCCACGTGGAAAACTGTTTCTGTTTACTGCCAGACTGTTCTGTATGATTACAAGAAGCGGAAAGAACTCGAACAGAAATATTCAGGCAAAATAAAAACTATTATATATGATCAATTTATGCTGGATCCAGAACAATCTAAAAAAGAGATCTATGATTTTATGGGTATGAAAGTGGACAATAAGAAGGGAAATGAGGAGGAATTAAAGCGGCCCATTAGTCCACGTAGGCCTATAAGAGCAAATCAAGCGTTGGAGAAAGACTTGAAACCTGATCTGGTGAGAGACATAGAATCTGAATGTCAAGCGTTAGCTGATGCTGTAGGAGTCAAGTGGAGACGCCCAAACGAAAAGATAAATGACAAGAAACATAAACATTTTTATAACATTAGTACACTGTTGGACCAACGTCGAAGACGTTGGGCCGACATTGTACAAATGTCATACAAGTGTTTTGTGTTTGCTGGGTAGTATATTATTATCATTATTCACAGTTAGGTAATTAGATTAATTATCTCCCACCATCAGGTAAGCATTAGTACCATGACTGACATTTTTGTGGAATATAACTGGTGGTAATTATGGCAAAATTATATTGCCAGTTGCAAATTATGTTTTTTACAGGTTTCATATTGTTTTTATCAGAACCAAATGAAATGTTATTGCTGCATATTTTTAGTACATGCGTTTTGTAATTAAATGGAATGGTAACTACACCCTATATCACCCTATATGTGTTTTATATTTTGTCATTTAGCCATCTTAGCACTATTTCCTTTCATTTCATTCATCTTGAGGTGTAAACTGCTGTCACAACTCCCACCTCAGCATGCTCATGGTGAAGGTCAATGGTTAGCTGATTTTATAATATGCCCAATTAAGCATATTATCTTCAATGAAAGCAACGTCCTTATTTCGGTTGTGTATACAATTTATGTTAAATAATTTGCTTTAAGCGACACCATGAGTCCAAAATCATCATTTTTAGCCAGCCTTTTAATTTTAATTAAAAAGGTTGGCTATTGCAATCAAAGTTCGTCGTCGTCGGCGTTGGCGTTAACATTTACTTGTGGGCGCGATAACTTGACAAGTTTTACCTGTATTCTTCCCGAATTTTTTATGCATATTACTAATGACCAGTTCTCGGACAAGTTCAAAAATGGCTTAAAAAAACAAAAATGAACGATTTATTGCGATTTTTTGCATTTTACGTCAATAATCTGACCTTATGGGCGCGATAACTTTAAAATTTTCTCAGGTATCCACTTCAAATTTGTTATGCATGTTACTAATGAGCAGTTCTCAGACAAGTTCAAGAATGGCTGAAAAAAAATCAAAATGGCCAATTTATTGCGATTTTTCGCATTTTACGTCAATAATTTGCCCATGTTGGCGCGATAACATGAAAAGTTTTTTCATATATCCTTCCCAAATTTGTTATGCATGTTACTAATGACCAGCTCTCAGACAAATTCAATAATGGCTGAAAAAAAATTAAAATGGCCCATTCATTGCAATAATTTGACCTTGTGGGCGCAATATAACTTCAAGTTCAAAAATGGCGGCGGGCTATTGTCGAGTGTGCTCTTGTTTATTTTGGCTCCTTGATATGTTAACATAGTCATAGACTAAAATAATTGCGTACGTTTTATATAAAATTTTATATTGCGTGTTTATGAATACTAAGGACGAGATTTAATTTTAAACATGCATGTTCAAAATAAGAAATACCGGAATAACTGATAAATGGGGCTTCTGATCGGCACGCTTGTGCAGGCCCAGTCACACATGCCATCACGCACGTCCAGCGCACAAAAAAATGAAGAATTTTGGTCAGTGCGTTGTGATTTGCTGGGCGAATTGACGATTACACTGCGCACAAAAATATGCGTAGCGTTAGTGCAGCGCCCTCCACGAACCAGTAACGAATGCTGAAGCACGACCGACGCACGACAGACGCTCTGGCAAAAAAAATCAATTTTCAGTGCGTGGGTCGTGCGTCGACTATGTGTGACTGAACCTTACGGTCAGAAAAAAACTCAAAAATGCCGGCACTGAGCGTGCATATAGCGCCCATCCAACGTGTTCCTAACTCATGTTCAGCGAACATATAACGTATATGGGGCGTGCTAAAAGCTTTCTGACTTATTCGTGCCTCGCGCTGGCGATGCGCGGTGTATTTGTTAACTCTGTCGCCCTGCAAACGCGCAACGTGGTAGCGAAACGCTGTGTATTCGCTGATTTATACACCTGATTTATTTATAACACGCTGTATATTCGTCTTAAACTCGCTGGCTCTTCTCATATCCTGACAAAATTCATGGACGCACAACGACGCACTGCTCTATTTTTTGTCACTCAAGGCGTGGGGTATAAATAAAATGTTGGCTTTTGGATCATTTTGACCTGATTGTCGCTTTAGTATGATGTCGTGTTTTGCATAAATACGACTAAGGTGCTTAAATTGTTAAATAAAATAGGATCCTACTATACTCAACCTTTAAAGCGTCGAAAGCCGTTTTTAGCCTTTTTGAAAATTTGAATGACAAAAGAGCATTAAATTACTATTATTTGCATTATGTTTGATTCAAATTGTGTATACTGGAGTATTTTTTAGAGGGTTAAAATTTAAAGTATTTAATTCAGTGCTACAAAGAAAGAAACGAGACATTTTCTTTTGCATAATTCTCATTTTGTTTTGGTGGGATTTACTTACAACCGCAATGATATGCTGTTTATTTTCATTACTAATTCCACAATTTTGTGTTTCGAATCCTCCCCCCCCCCAAAAAAAAACACCCCTCACTAGATACTGTAGTGGTTTGATTAAAATGCCTCGTTTGACAACTTTATATTGTGAGCGATTGAGTTTGCTATTGGTATTATTATTATTTATTCAATAAAACCCCCACAAGTGGGGAAAACTTATTATATTGTATACTACATATATACAAACGTATCACAGATAAGAAATATCACAGTATATGTATTAAAAGCGGGTCAATAATTTAGTTAAAATATGTGCGGTAGAGTTTTTATTCAGAAAGTCAGCTTTATACAACACGCCTTGCAATGAGTCTACCACCCCGTCTCTAGCAGAATACTTTTGAGTATATTTAAATGTTGAAAGTGCAGAATTGCAGTTATGCCTTTTTGGTAATGATGTTCGGCAGCACAACATGGTTACAAATGGGGACATTAGATCCACAGAAGTTAATCCACGTTAAGAACTGACAGATAATACTCATCTCATCAAAATAGTTATAGGCTTTATTCACTATTTTAAGAATATCTCCATAAAGCAATGTGTAATTTTGTTAAGTATAGATGAGTATGTTGCTGGGTCTACGGCATCAAATGTATAGGCCTTCATTTTCTTTACCTACATTTTAAATTTCTACTCCATATTTTAGATCATCGGTGTCTTCAAGGGCTCAAAATATGTATGATCACCATGTTGGGCCATCTCTGCTGAGCTCTTCCCATCAGCCTACACAGTCATATCACTTCATTCAATAATAAGACATAGCACATCGTGTACATGTGGACTTCCGTTTGCATGATGCTAGATAACCTGCCGCACACCGATGTTCGCTCATCTAGACCACACGCCAAATGTAGCCTACGTGACACTCCCCCGTTTGCTGGTCCCTACGGTGTAAAAGCGCATAATGGGGAAGATTTGTTGACCCCAATTAGAGGATATCAATTAAGTTAATTTAAATGTTTATTGACCATCCCCTGGGCCAATGCATATACCTGTGCAAAATATGAAGTTGATCTATCAATTGAAAAGCGGTCTGCATAACCATGACATACATACATCTGTAGGCCCTACACGTTCCGTTCGTGTTTTAAACTGGATTAGATTGTGACTGCAGAAAGCGGCGTAAAGTCACCTTAATCCTCAAATCGCTAAATTAAATTATTTAAATTTTCCCCACTTGAAGTTGTGTCTCGCTACCGCGACCCACAACTTCAAGTGGGTGAAAAATACTAATACCTGATTAATTTGAGACGAAACATTTTCAAATCTTGATGTCTAAACACATATTTCATTCACAATAACCGTAATTTAAACGGCAAATAAAACGAATTAAAACGACAATAGTCGCGCTTAGGAGTGCAAGGGTTAGCTCACTCACTTTGCAGGTTATCAACACTAAGGCCCAGCTCGATTGGCACCAATTATTCTCAATTGGATTGATGATCCGTTCAGCCCATTTGCACGGATTGCTTTTTAAAAATCTGAATTCGAATTGACCAATCTTCCAATTCGGCCTCGAGGATGGTAAATCTGGATTACTAATCTGTGTAATTGTTTGTGAGATGGTGGGTGAGAAAGATGGGTTATTTGCCTGTCTTTCAAATTTATTGTATGTATGGTGGGCCACCAGAGCATTTTGAGACCAATATGCTTACTCAGTAGGTTATTCAATAAGCAGATAAATGCCATCCATTCGTTTGTGCAACATGAAATCCAAGACGTCCAAAATCTACTTTGTATGGGAGAGACGGTCAAAGGGGGACATTGAGCAAAGGGGGCCATCCATCAATGATATTTTAATTATGACGTGTGGTATGACATATTAATGACGTCGCAGTTTTGAATTGTGAATTTGTGTATACAAAAAACCATAAATAGACATCTCATACAAATCATAAATAGAAAATAATAGACACGGGGAGTTCATGGCAACAAGCTTATGTACATAAGCTTATATATTTGTATGAATCTCTTGGTGAATTTCTGTGATTTCTTCTGAAAATGCATTGTTTTGTGTGGTACATTATATTGCCTAAGTCATTACTTTAGCCAGAAAATCACCTTGGGGAGAGATAATAGATTTAGTTTTCCACCTCTACCCTTGGGCAAAGTGAGCCAGGACAAAGGGGGCCAGGCCATTTCAATACAAAAACCACACAGCATGCCCCCCTTTACCCGCTAACTTTCAATCAGTACATATTTCACACACTAATCCCAGTGAACGAAAGAATTGAGTATATTACTTAGTATTCTGTCCAACAAAGCATGTCACATGTCACCATATACCGTACATCAAATGAAAGGGTTTTTTCATCATTTTCATCATGGTTTATTAAGCTCTCTTCAGTGTACACACTTGTGTATCAAAATAATAAAAAGTACCCAAGGTGGGGGTGGCTCCCTTTGCCCAATAGTTTGGTCAAAGGGGGCCACTATGAGAGCAAATCTATTTGTGCTTACAAATAAAATAAGGTATCCTTGAAACACTAAGTGAGTCTGCTATATGTATTTACATCGCATGTAGCCTACAGAGAACATTTGTCATTGGTTGCAAAATATAAACGTTATAAACGTTAAGTGGCCACCTTCTCCCGTCCTTTGCCTAATTAAGTGTG
Source organism: Flabesymbios commensalis (assembly GCA_964017125.1). Taxonomy (NCBI): domain Eukaryota; kingdom Metazoa; phylum Annelida; class Polychaeta; order Terebellida; family Flabelligeridae; genus Flabesymbios; species Flabesymbios commensalis. The sequence continues at coordinate 32,145,785 of OZ024911.1, read as the reverse complement.
GACTGCCAGCAAATACGAGACATGAATCTAAGGATTGTTACATGGTGGAACATATTCTGTGACGTTGGCCCAGCATCGAACTAGCATCGGATCCGTATGTGTCATGTTTGACCAGAGCTACTTCAACCATTAGACTACGTTTCCATAGGTACCCGATAAGGTTTTTTTAGCCGCGCGGGCCCACCCGCGCGGGTCCCCGCACGGGTCGTCTGTTTCCATTGGTGCGTTTTTGATATAAATCCGCATGTGACACCCGCGAGTTCGGGGTTCGGTTCCCGGTCTCGGCGGTTTGAAAGAAACAAAAAATGTTTCTTCCCCATCCACGTGTGAAAGTCAGTATTGCGGGAAGCCTCCGTGACCGAGAGGTAGCGTGCTCGGCCTCAGACCGCCGGGACTCGAATTTCGAATCCTGTGTCTGGAGGGCAGTGTCATCTCAATCATCTCACCATCCTCAGGAGGTTCTCCTGGCCCAGTTTAGCCTATATGTGCACAAAGGTGGCCTAAAGCCCGATTAATTTCATTTTTTGTGACACCCGCGCGGATAATAGTAATTACATTGGTGGTGGACCAGGTGGAGATGACGGTGGTTGTGATGGCGTTGGTGGTGTTGGTAGCTACGGTTGTGATGGTGGTGGTAGTAGTTGTGTTGGTGGTGTGTTAGTGGTGATGGGGCGGTAGTGGTGATGATGGTGGTGATTGTGTTGGTGGTGGTGATGGTGATGGTAGTGGTGATGATGGTGTTGGTGGTGATGGTGGTTTGATGTGGTAGTGGTGATGTTGGCAGTGTTGGTAGTGTGGTAGTGATGATGGTGGTGGTGATAGTAGTTGTGCTTGTGGTGTGGTAGTGGTGATGGTGGTTGAGTTTATGGTAGTGGGGATGGTGGTGACGGTAGTGGTAATGACGGTGGTGGTGATGGTGGTGTTGGCGGTGGTAGTGGTGGTAGTGTTGTTGGTGTTGATGGTGATGATGGTGATGATGATGGAGCTGGTAGTGTTGTTGGTTTTGATGGTGGTGGCGATGATGGTTGTGTTGGTGGTGATGACGATGGTGGTGGTGGTGATGATGGTTGTGGTGATGATGATGGTGGTGGTGATGATTATGATTATGGTGGTGATGATGATGGTGGTGGTGATGATAATGATTGTGATGATGGTACTGGTGGTGATGGTGGTGCTGGTTGTGCTGGTGTTGATGGTGATGATTATGATGGTGTTGGTGATGATGATGATGATGGTGGTGATGGTGGTGCTGGTATTGGTAGTGGTGATGATGATGGTGGTGATGATTATGGTGGTGATGATGGTGTTGGTGGTGGTGATGATCGTGGTGGTGATGATGGTGGTGGTGATGACGATGGTGCTGGTGGTGATAGTGTTGGTGTCTGGCAGTGTGGGTGCACGCCCCCATATTTCTGAAAAATCATTTTCAAAGTACCCTAAATTCGCCAAAATACATATTTTTCAATACTGGATCCGCCCCTGTCTGGATACTGTATTAGACTATCTGCAATAGGCCTGTAGAGAGAATATCACTTCAGCCACGGAATAGCGTTAATTTCGACCCTGCCCGCTAGGGTAGGCTATAATAATAGGCCTACCTGTCATTCTTTCTACGTCCAGCTTCTTAGAAATTTTCTGCCACACATTTCTTGTCCAGATTTGGTCTTTGTGTATCTTTTTCGTTTGATTGGACAAACCGGGGCTCGACCGAACAAGCTATATGAGCTCTTCCATCTTTAATGGTGATAAAGATGACGTTTTGTTTGCCATGTTTGCAGATTATCAGGTGATTATATATCCAAGTTAGGTTTATCCTCACAATTTTTTGCAAAACACGTGGCGATACACGGGAAAGCCCATCTGTGTGACGTCATTTTCTGGAATTTGCCATGCGGTGTGGAAAAAATCCAACATTGTTGGATTTTCTACCCGTGGGGCAAATCACCCGCGCGGGATCCGCGTGAATGGAAATGATACATTGACTTAATGACGTCTAGATAATATGGCACCCGCGCGGGTACCCGCGTTGGTCCGCCCGCGCGGGTTAAACCCTACCAATGGAAAAAGGTCCCAATGGGGTAGTATCAGTTACCCCAGTCACACAAGCACTTTAACGCGGATTTAATCCGGGATAAATAATAGATCCCGGGTTTACCACGGGATCGTTCACATGGCAAGCGGGGCAGATTCGGGTTAATTGAGATAACACGGGATATTTTCGAAAATTCTCGCCCCTACTCAGGAAGTGGGGCAACTGTTTTATCTCGTGTTAAAGCGTGTAACTGATACTATATTTCGATAAATATTGTACGTCTGACGACAAGATGAGTCAGACACGGGTTTAACCTGATAAATTGTATGGCCTTACAGGAATCAAATATTTTTGGTAGATACAGTATTGAATAACAGAAAGCAACACAATGTATGTTTGTTGTGATTATTCGGATAAAGTTTTGTCTTACATTATTATGTCATAATTAAATACACTCTGCAGACTCCTTCAAACCCAGCACTTTTTATTGAAAAAAGGGGTTCCAAAATGTGTACATGTATGCATCTGGAACACTACTCTATAAATTTGACATAAAGCAAAGAACCTTTAAGAACCATTAATATTGTGAATATAGACCGGTGGTATAGTAGACGGATGAAGCTATTAGCAAATTGACGAGGACTTAAATTTGAACAACTGTGCATTTGTCTTTTAGGACAATTTACTGCCTCCAGTGTCAATCTGCATTCGAAAAATAGTGCATCAGGGCACGTTGTAGGCATATGATTGCCCTATATCTGGAGGGTCCTATATTCAGAAGGTCCTATGTTCAGAAGGTCCTATGTTCAGAAAATATTTGTTCAGAAAGTCCTATGTTCAGGTGGTATTTTATTCAGAAAGTGCTATGTTTGGAAGGTCCTATGTCCAGAAGGTCCTGTATTCAGAATATCTTTGTTTAGAAGGGCTTATGTTGGAACACATTTCCATCTTTCAGTTTCAGGTATAAAACATTTTTTTATCTCAGTTCATTTCACGTTTCTTTTTTATTTCCCTCATAATTTTATAATTCACTTCTTCTTGGGATACACGCAAATGAGTTCCGAAGATCCGACGTTCTCGAAACTTAAAATTTCGAAGATCCCCAAGTTCTTTGGAAATCCGAACGAACCCAAGCTCCGATGTTCAGAAGCTCGTCGTCATGCATATGCGTTTTTGCGCTGCGTCTTTTTTATAATTGACTGATATTTAAAGCTGCATAACTGTTTTATTTATTTCGACAAAAATAACCTAAAATGTACAAAACTATCATTCATATTTTTATGAAGGCCTTATAAATGCATTAAAACTGTGTAAATGTAGCGGAATTAGTTCACCATGCGATACACTATCAAATAATATAAAGTAGTAAATTGGTCCGTCTGTACAATTTGTAGGTAATGGTGACAGCATTATGGGCCCATATAATGTGGCACTGGGCCCCATCAAGCCGACCTAATATCAAACAGAGACGTTGAACCGGATTGGTCTAACGTTGGGCCAGCGCCGTAGACGACGAGCCAACATTATGCCGACATTAGTTTAATGCCATGTTTTATCCGGGATAACAAACGACACAAACCGCCCGTTGGTGAGACTGGGACAGTCAGCCTCGGTTACAGTAAAAGCCGATGTTTTTTAAATTATTTTATTTTACCGCATTTCGCGATTTACATGACTGCGTGCGACGACTTACGATAAAATAAAATAGAGTCTGATAATGTCTAATAGCATTTTGCATATATTTTGAAATGCCCATGAGTTATCGAGTAAAAACATGCAAATGTTTTTCAAGAAAATCACGAAAGTCAGAAGAGTGAAAAATACAGTTTACGTTGACTGTTTTGGCGGAATTTTCGCAGGTCGGAATAGACCGTCTAAGTGGCGGGCCAAAGGCTCAAATGCTGGCTCACACCCAAACATGTTAAAAGCACCAAAGAGGAAAGTTATATTTTCAAGTCAGTGACATTCTCCACCCAGGGTCCGTAAATTAAACATGACATTATATGCATATTTCATCCTTATCGCACAAAGTAAGAACAGATATGCCTATTAAAATGCCATGACAAAATCAACAGTGCATTGTAAAATGCATCTATCATCACTTCAGAAATAAAAATAATTTTGAATCTGTTCCATTCTCTTTAATGATGCTTGTTATCTGCCACTTCAGGGTTGTCAATGTCCTGTTTATACAGACAGTGTGGATTACTCAGCTGTGATTGGGTTTGTTTTGGTGGGGCAACAATTTTAAAGCACCGAAAAAGAGTGAAATAGTTGTATTTCCAGGTCGTATGCTGCCATGTAAACACAACAAGTCAGCAATATTCAGCACTTTACATCACATATTCCCACGTATCAGACGGTAAGATCAGAGCAGTCACCGCTAATTGGTGTCTTATAGTCAGGACACGGGAGGACACACCTGCAGCACTGATTGTCTACCCAACGCTGGGCCGATGCCATCAGCATGTGGCCAAATGCTGTGAAAACATTCAATCGTCCTTCAGGTATACAAATATTTTGTTTGGGTTACTTCTGATTTCATAGAAATGTTGATTAAAAATATTTGTAAAAATATGAAGGAGCTGCTTTAAAAAACAACAAACTTAAATCCTTAATAACACAGTAACCGGAGCAGTAAAATAATAAAAAAAAAACATTCTCCATGAACAAAATAAACAAAACAGTTATGCAGCTTTAAGTTTTTTTTATAATGATATCTGACCACACATTTGCAATAAAATTGCAATTTATTGTGCTGCTTATTGCGTTATATATTGCGCTGTGCCACGCGCTGTGATTCGCGCCTCGTCCCTTCTTGCATTGCGTCTTTGTGCCGTGTCTTGTGCCGCTTATTTCTCTGAATGCTAGGAAACGTCTCGCGCTGCGTCTTGATTTACGTAGGCCCCTACTCCTCATGCAATCACCTGTCTTGTGCAGCTGCTGTTTGCTTTTTGTTCATCATTCCGTCTCTTGTGGCGATGTTTGTGCGGTTTCTATTTTTTAATAAAGGACATTCTGAACATATGAGCTTCTGAACATAGAGATTCTCAACATATGATCTTCTGAACATAGAACCTTCTGAACAAGAACTTTCTGAACATAGGACCTTTTGAACATAGAAGCTACTGAATATAAGACCTTCTGAACATAGAAGCTACTGAACATAAAATCTTCCGAGCAAAGACCTTCTGACCATAGAACCTTCTGAACATATGACCTTCTGAACATAGGACATTCTGAACATAGGACCTTGTGAACATAGGACCTTGTGAACATAAGGCCTGAAGAACAAAAAACCTTCTGGACATGGGACCTTTTGAACGTAGGATCTTCCGAACAAAGGACGACCATCTGAACATAATACCCGTTAGGACATTCTGAAGACAAAATTGAACCTTAACCACACCAGTACTATTTTATCCCGAGTTTATCCCCAAACATGTAATGTGTCTGATCAGAACGAGAACTAACCCGTGTCTGTACCGGGAATAACCCGCTACATAATCTGCTTGTGTGACCAGAAAATGTAGACTAAACCGAGTTACATTTTGCGGTGTAAACCCGTGATAAATAATCCGAGTCTATACCGAATTCAACCCGAATTAAACTGTGCCCGTGTGACTGGGGTAAGAAACCGTGACATTGTAGCTGCCCAGCAAACACAAAACATTTAGTATAGGATTTGTACAACGACTGCCCAACGTATTCGACGTTGGTCCAACATTGTACAGATGGTATACAAATGTGTTTACTGGGTGGGACCCTATTTTTGCTCTCACAAATGACACGTCTTAGCCACGCTCGCCTGCAATTGAGATATAGATGGGGACACTTAGTGACCGGAGATTGGACCGGATCTGAGACCCAGAGTCTTAAAAAAGAAACTTTCATGACAGCATGAAACTTCTGGCTGAACTCCCAGCATGCCCGGTCGCTATGAACACAAACACCATCTCAATTGCATGCGAGCGTGGTCTTAGCCTGTTCGCAAAGCGATTGATCTACATGTGATTGGTCCATATGGTGATATTTCATGCCTTAAATCCAGGTCAACCTCTTTGAAAATACCTACCCTGGTTTGCAATATGCCGGCAAAATCACAAACGTGATATAAAAGGAAATATTCTATGATCTGAATCTGAGGTGCTGCATAATGATTTTTTTGTAGTACATCCTGTCATAACCGTTTGGCCATTAAAGTGTCACACGCTGTCAATGCAGTATCATACTTTTACATTAGGGGGAGGGGGGCTACATGTAGTACCATTTTTTCATAGCATTGTATTGTTTCAGTATGAAGTCAATTTTAGAATAACTAAAAAGTTATAATATTAGGCCTATATTATTGAATCTTAAGTTATCTTTTATGTCGATCTAGTATGCCACTATAGTATGGTATAGTACATGTAAATATGCAAGAAAATAACTATTTATGTCGCTTCCTCTGGTCTCCATTTAGCCCCTATTAAGTCCGCAAACTCTTGACAAGCAGCTTCTATTTCTTTGACTATAACAGGCTGTAATTCATACATCCATTTTTCATTTGTGTGATTTCTAGGAACAACCGCTCGTTCCTTGCCCTTATTCGTCCCTGAATTATCAGTGTTTTTGTGTTTTTCAAGAGAAATATCCAAAAAATCATAAATTTCCCTCCTAGATTTCTCTGGATCTAGCATAAAAGTGTCATAAACTATATTTTTAATCCTTCCTGGATATTTAGACTCTAATTCTCTCCGTTTTATATAATCGTGTTTGACAGTTTGGCAATAAACAAATGCTGTTTTCCACGCTGTTTTATTGGTGTTCTCAAATGCGCTCCATGTCCAGGATTGTAGTCTTCTGGATCTGTAGACGGGCCGTGGATCCCTGTACAGATGCAGAAGACGGAAGTTAGGGTCCGCCTCTAGGAGAGGCTCCATTTCCTCCATGGTGCCCCTGACGGTCTTAGTCGCCCTGAGGTGGCTGCCGGTGCAGGCCTTCTGTAACATAGGCACGCAGTCACGTAGGCTCTCCATGTCATCATCCACACACTCATTATAAATGGCTATTGAATGCTGATGACCGGACACTGAGATGTTGTGTTTTCCATGCCACAGCATCTCTTTACAAATCTTCTGGTCGTTCCATCTTCTAGGAGCATGGAAGCGTTTACCACACATCTGATTCATGTATTTGTAACAACGAGAATCAGTGACGACGGGACGGGAACAATTCTCGTAGGCTTCCATAGATGGCACCACGCGTCTCCAGTGTAACGCGTACTTATGCAGAAATATAGGTTTGGGAATTGACGATATCTGACAGGAAAATATTTGCTGTAGAAAACTTGATACAGCATGCTGCTCGTCCGCAGGTGGAACTCTGAAAATACATAGAAATAAATGTAGATGATTACATTTGGTTACACTGTAATATTGTAGAAGGCCACATATCTATTTTTTTAATTTTTGTGCTGCGCATTCACCAGTTAGGCAAGATATATGGAGACGAAATTCCTGAATTCTAATTATTGACAACCATGTCAAAAATAAGAAATACGGTAATTTCGTCTCTATATCTAGCCTAACTGGTGAATGCGCAGCAGAAAAATTAAAAACAAACTTTTTCAGTTCTAGTCTATGGACATGTTCACATCATATGGTCACATTAAGAAGCCAAAATAAAATCACAGATTTTTTTATGGTTTTAGACCTGGGCATGTCCCTTTAACATCTACACCAGGCCGACAAGGCGGTTATGTCAGTACAGAAACAAACAGGTCAAGAGATGATTCACACAAGATTCAGAAGGCAAAAATATCCAATCTGATTTGAATGCTAGACATAAACTCCCATGCTGATCAAGAGACTGGTGTAGGGTGGTCTAATTGGCGAGGCATCATGTATATATTATATGCATCGTAAATGTCTTGCCAAAGTGGACATTGGTTTTAACATTTTAATTATCCATGTGTCATTTTAGGAGTCAACATGAGGTGTTATGATATTTCAGTTGATATATTTTATTTGTGTATTAATTAATAAAATTATGTCGTTTTTGCTCACCTATACTGTGTTGTTCCAGTTACGCTAGTACAGTAAACACTGTATAACGCTGGTACATAATCGCTTGACCAACTTTATACCAGCACTGGTTCAATGTTGTGTGATTGCTGGGATAGTGATATCCCAATAAACACAAGGTGTTGGACCAATGTTGGCTTAATGGTGGCCGATTATTTAATACGGAGGACCAGCATTGTACCAACATTGTTCAACATTGGATATCACGCAAAACACAAGACGCAGAACCAATGTTAATTTAATGTTGGCCCACCGTCTGCGACGCTGGGCCAACATTAAATCAGCATTGGCTCAACGCCTTGTGTTAATTGCTGGATATGTACCTGTGAGAGCCGTTGATGTAGGTGGTGATATCAGAGGGTATGGTCCAGCCCTGCTCCACGCCGTATATACTGGTGTACACCGCATCCAGTGGCTCGTACAGGTAAATCGTATCCGCCCTAATGAATACATAAACATACGATTAATATTACCAAATGTAATACAATTATCATACACTAATATAGTTTTTATATAAGCAGTCCATCGGCTTGTCACCAGCAAACAATTGTTTTTTTGTATTCCCAAAGCTCTTTAAATGAAACAATACGATATATGTTACGTCTGAGGTACGGTAGGGATGACGATTAATTTATATTCTCCGGCCCTAATAATTGATGGGGAATAATAAACGTTAAGACCCCACCCTGTGGAGCACTATATAAATTCATTTTATCAAATTTCATCAAAGGAGATCTTTTGCGTATAATCAAAAAATGAATCGGGCTTTAGGCCACCTTTGTGCACATATAGGCTAAACTGGGCCTGGAGAACCTCCTGAGGATGGTGAGATGATTGAGATGACACTGTCCTCCAGACACAGGATTCGAAATTCGAGCCCTGGCGGTCAGAGGCCGAGCACGCTACCTCTTGGTCACGGAGGCTCCCCACAATACTAACTTTCACACGTGGATGGGGAAGAAACAATTTTGTTTATTTTAAACCGCCGAGACCGGGAACCGAACCCCGGACTCTGGCGTGAAAGGCAGCGGTGCTAACCACTACCCTAGGGCCCCGGCCCTGCGTATAATCACGTAGGCCTAGATAATGGAACCACCATAGGAGCAATGTGGATGGGATCCGTTCACAGCAACGATATATATTCTTATCGACAACACATCAGCTTGGTCGCCATTGTTGCTGCTGTTATGCCATTGTTATATCTCCAAGACAAGTATTGTGCTGTACTGAATGCTTCCAATGAGTGCACACGCTACCAAGTTCTATCACCAAGAGAGACGTGTTACTAGTTTCGTAATAGTGTTGCATCATTTAAGCATATTGCAGTAAAAAACGGGAGCGATCCTAAAAAAATGTTCAGCCTTCAGAGAGTAGAACAGAATATGGGGACGTTAGAAAGGTATTTATACTTATGTAAGTGGAAACAAGCAACCATGAGAATCTTTCTCCAAAACATTGACCCGGAAATGCTTTCTGTTGTGCTTTATTATTGGGTGATGCATAAAATGAGGGAAAATGTTTATTAGAAATAAAAATGAAATTAAACAACTACAAATAAATAACGCTTCACGTCAAGTTTTTGTTAATGTAAGCGTGGTTGGAGCATAGTGGAGCCCTCTGAACAAAAAATAGGTAGCAAATTATTTATACCTGACTCTAATTGATACAGTGTACTATTTAAATGTGAACTTTGACTCTTGTATTATTACATACAAATAACATGTATTTAATTGATCTAATCTACTATTTAAATGTTGACGTTGACTCTTGTACAATTACATATAAATTACATGATCTAGTAATTGTTCACACAAAACAAAACCTATGAATAACAACCTACTAATTGTTCACATTAATCTACTAATGTGAACTTTGACTCTTGCATCATTACATACAAATTACATATTATTGGCAATTATATCACTAACATTATTAAACAAGATTATCTTTTGTTGAGGAGTGTATGAAAACGGCGACCCCCACACCATTTACTTAAAAATGTATCGTAAGAACACACAAGAATTCTAACGTCCAATAAATGCTCATTTGAGAATCTAATAAACCATTACTGGCGGCATCAGGAACAGCACCAATTCTAAATTTTAAAGTGTCGTGGTTTTGAGTTACCAAATTTTTAATTTTGTTACAAATCTTTTTAATTTTTAAATCTATGTTGTTGTGGTGCTAGTATGGCCTAGTATGGCCGAATATATGTTATCAAAATATGTTCATTATCATCTAAATTTAAATATATGAATTACTTGGTTATCTGTATATTAAATGTATAGCTCCAGTTTCAAGATAAACTGTTGTATACATCTTGAATTCAAATTTTTAATTTGAATTCAAGATGTATACAACAGTTTATCTTGAAAATGGAGCTATACATTTAATATACAGATAACCAAGTAATTCATATATTCAAGAAAAGGAGGAAAATTTTACATCTCACCCAAAAAGTGTGTAATATGTTAAAATAGCTGATTACATGTTATTCTAAATTTGTTGTTTATCAAATCAACAATAGCCCTAGAACATGTTTGAACTAAACATTTATTGCATACAAAAATAAGCTGAGTGAAAAGTATGCTGACTATTTGATATAGTATGACAAATAAGCACAATTAATACCAACGTGAAGCTCTCTTCTGCAATTATCGAGCAAAATATTTAGCATCCATGTGAAAGCTTTTATCAGTAGCTTTCTATTGATATTGGATATATTGACATAGTTCATCATTTGACTTCTCTGTGGACAATAATGTGAGATACTGTCAATTTTCCCGAGCCACCAGAAAAGCGAGCAAATTTTACGTCTAACCAAAATAGCATGTAATATGTTCACATAACTCATTATTCGTATTCCAAAGGGATTTATTTCAAGTAAACAATAGTTCTAGAACATGTTTGAATCCAAACTAAGCATTTATTTTTATATCATACAAAAAAATCAGCTGGGAGAAAATTATTTTGACTATTTACTGAAAAAGTATGAAAAATAGTTCAAATTAGAGGAAAAATACGAACTTAAAGTTCTCTAGTGCATTTGCAATGATTAGACACAAAGTAATTTCCATATAAAGGCCTGTGCCAGTAGCTTTCTATTGATATCAAATATATTTATATAGCTCCAAACATGAGAGATACAGTCAATTTTCGCGAGCCTGAAGAAAACCGTTTAAATTTTAGTTCTAACCCAAAAATCATGTAATATATTCACATAACTCATTATTTTTTATTCTAAATGGGTTACTTTTGTCAACAATAGTTCTAGAACATGTTTGAATCAAAACTAAACATTTGCTGAAAGAAAAGTAGTTTGACTATTTTCTGAAAAAGTATAAAAAATAGGTAAAATTAAGGGTTAAAATACCAACTTAAATCTCTCTTGTGCATTTGTCAATGATCGGACACAAAATATTTTACATCCATGTGAAAGCCTGTACCAGTATCGTTTTATTGATAAATATAGTTTCATAACTCAATATTTGACTACTTAGTGGGAGAAAATGTGTAATGCACTCGATTTCTCAAAATCGGAACAAAATCGCACATAGTTCATGTACATCTTTGGCCATATTTCAGTAAAGCAGCGGCAGTTACTTGATCAACAGGTTGATTCTGGACCCTGAGTTACAAGTCCAGCAATGTAAAAATAATACTGGCTTATATTCCTCTCTCGGTGACACTTTTCCTCAGCCACGTCCGGTCTATTTAGTGTGGACAACACCAAAAAACACAAATTTGCACATTTGGCGGCCATTTTGAATTTTTACAGGATAATACATTGATAAATACATTCTGTACATATCCAATTGTATTCTTTTATACAAAACACATGCTGGAAATACAGTATGCACTGATTTTAAGATTTCACATTTGGTGATGGCGGCCATTTTGTAAATGTCATTTTCAGTACTTTCCCCAACGAAAATTTTGATAAACTTTTTTTGAGAGGCAAGTACACATACTAACGAATCCAAAAAGGCTAAAAAACTTTTGAAGTAATTTTGTTGAAACTTTGTGTGATTTTGGCCTTTAATGACTGGACTATGACCCACAGGAAAGATTCCGGGTCACCACAAATTAGCATAATTGCATAAATTATATAAACTATATTGTTTGAAACAATACAGCTCCTTACATTGATTTATATTATTCATAAAATGTATATTGTCCTTGTACATTTATGTAAATGTCATATCTGAAATGTTTGGCCTACATTATGCTAAGTTGTGACAGCATAGTCCAAACAAAAATTAATAGGGGGCCTACATATGATTCTCTCATTATGTTATTCCGCAAATGTGTGATAAAATGTTTCAGAGACTGAGAGTGCTGCTGACTAATAAATCAATGAGGACCCGAGCAGTGTAACTATACATTTATGATAATTCATATTGTATGTTTAAATCAAATTCGATAAATTTGAGATTAAGAGTAGCTGGTATCTATACTTCATTGAACCGTAAGTAACAAAAATGAAAACCCCAAGCAATGAAGAAAGGGGCCAAAAAACAACAAGACCTACCTGACACCAAAGGCCGCACTGGCGAAATCAGAAAATGTCCAACAGGAAAACAGCAACGACAAATTGGCATCAGCCAATGTGATTATCGCCCCGAGAGATCATCAACCCTTGTTCTTTGAAACACTATCACCACTCATTGATTTATATTATTTATAAAATGTATATGCTCCTTGTACAGCAAAGTGAACACTGCCTCTTAAATTCCTAACATTATCATTTTCTATTAAAATCATTATGAATTTATGTCACTCCAAAAAATGTGTCAGTGACTGGGAATGCTGCGGACTAATAAAATGAGAATCCGACCAGTGTAACGGTTCATTTATAATAATTCACTTTGTATACTTAAATTTGCTGAATGTCTAATGTCTAGACTTTAAAACTAGAACTATAAAGTCTGAAGAGAAAGTCTAGATTAGACCACCGGTGATGCCAACAATGTCCCAATGTCCAGTATGTGTAGGTTACCTGTTACCAAACAGCCAATCAGCGATGAATGAAGATCCTGACCTCTGATAGGACAACAATAGAACAGTTCGTGGTTGATCAGCAATAAAGGGCGCAGGCTTTACCGGCGTAGTCTGAAAACAGATAACGCATACGGGGCTTTAAATGGCAGTGGCTATTCATACATAATATATCTTATAATGTAATTCCTTAGACAGCCTGTGATGACGAGCTCCCATTGCCTGCCTTTATAATTCTGCCGTACGAATATACACTCCCTTTAAATATAAGTATCTGTCTAATTTTTTTATCAGTTATAGTTGGAAATTGCGTCCACAATTTAAAATGGACGAACTATGCCTTTGTTGCTTACCAGCGTAGGCTTTATGATGGGAAAAAATAAAAGTGAATTGACGAATATCAAGAAAACTGATATCAAGTATAGTATATGCTATGTTGGTAGCATACTGTAGCTACAGTAGATGTATGGTGATACAGTATATCACGTGACAAGATCAGCGCGCCATCCTATTAGTTATTTAAATAAAGGTATAAAATCACAATTCGTCCGAACATTGTGAAAAATACACTTCAAATTTTCAGGTTTAGAAGAGTAAAACAGTATGATATATTCTAACAGACGTCGGGCAACTGCTTCATTGTAAGGCAATTTCAAAGCTCTTTTTAAAACCTTTTAACCGCCAAATTATTCAATCTGAATTTTCACCCACTTGAAGTTGTGTCTCGCTGACGCGATCCACAACTTCAAGTGAGTGAAAATTATTCCGATTTGACAAAATGAAGGTCAACTGTTTTCAAATATTGCTGATTGATGTCACATTTTATCTTTAACATGTTTAAAAGGTGGTATTTAATGTGCTAATAAAAAATGAAAACCCGGAGATGTGCGGCACCGGCGGTTAAAGGGTTAAACGAAAGAAATAAAAAAATGCTCCATTTTCACCTCTAATTCGTTGTGTGGAATGAACAGCTCGTACTCGTCTCCTATATCATGTAAATCATGCCTACCATACGCCCTCTTCTTCCAGTGTTTTATGGAGTTAATCTTATCCACAACAGTCTTAACTTGGTCTCCCTGCAAACAATAGTTCATTTTTGCTGCATATTAAAATTATTATCAGACCAACATCTTCTAACGTGAGTTATAGTGCTCATATATATATATGCGCAGTTGATCTCAAAATATTCAGCATGGAATGTATGCAAAAAATGGGCTAGAAAAGGTGACATAAGATAACTTCGCTCAAGATAAGAACACTGTAGGCTACTGGTATTGCGAATGGGATTGATCCAGCTTTCACGTATGTGATTGGTCGAGGTGGTCACTTGGATCAATCACATGATTAAGATTTGGGTCAGTATCTTTGAAAATTGCTAACAAGGGTATTATATTGTCGTGTAAATAAACACGATGGTTTATTATTAAAAATAGAGTGACAATACACATGATACATATTCGATATTTCAATTTGTCCATTGAAGTGTTAAAAAGAGAAAAGAATACTACGCGGCTCCGAAGCGAGTGATTATAAAAATTATTCAAATACCTGTGCGTCACCGTTAGAGCAGTAATACCATGTATTTTCCATGAATTTCTACATTTATGACCCACAATGCGTGATTGTTCATATAACAATGCTGTCGAATTTAACCACTATAATCGTGTTTTTAATCTGTTTCATGAGCCGATCAAATCACTGTTATTACGAATTAAATGAGTGTTTAAACATCAAAATTTGCAAATGTTTGTCTTCCAATGAAACAAATATGGGCACCTGTAGTTGTGGGTCGCGATAGCGGACAAAGGGTTAAGAGCAGTAGGCCTATATATCATGCATTGTTGGCCCGCCCCGATGACTCATTTGCTCCGGTGTAAAGTAAAATATACCCCCTCCCAGATTATACCTGGGTAGATTGTAGACGCCCCAGGGTAGATCCTGAACTATACCCTCGTGTATTACGACGACTGCCAGAGTCTACCCCTCCCTCCCAGGATCTACTCCCAATAGTCCATGGGCCAGATAGTGTTACCGTGCACCCCCCCCCCCCAGGACAGTCTGAGACCAAGTTTTTATTGTTCATTGGACCTCCCCGGATATCAAAAGTCGATGCCATCAAAAAAAAGTTGGGATGAACTACCTGTTTTGGGCCATTTTCAAAATGGCCGCCATCGAAATCTGGAAATCACCTTTTGTGCCATAACTTGAGTTCTAAGGCAGTTAGAGTCACAAAATTGGTGTCTATGTATATGTTTTTGGGGGTGAGGAGTCCAATTTTGCCAATAAAAAATGTTTCTGTCTTGTGGAAAATTTATAAACAGCTATTCCAACGTATTTTTCGTGCATTTTTGGTCATTTTTTGTGTTAGTCCATGGGACAGAGAGGGTTACTGTGCACCCTCCACCTATGAAAGTTTGAAACCAAGTTTTTTTTGCTCATTAGACCTCCCCCAATATCAAAAGTCGATGCCATGAAATAAAAGTCGTATGGACTACCTATTTAAGCCATTTCAAAATGGCCGCCATTGAAATTTGGAAATCACGTTTTGTGCCATAACTTGAGTTCTAAGGCAGTTAGGGTCACAAAATTAGAGTCTATACATATGTTTTTGGGGGCGAGGAATTCAATTATGCAAATAAAAAATATTTCTGTCTTGTGGAAAATTAATAAACAGCTATTCAAACGTATTTTTCGTGCATTTTCGGTCATTTTATGTGTTAGTCCATGGGCCAGATAGGGTTACTGTGCACCCCCACCCATGAAAGTCTGAGACCAAGTTTTTTTTGCTCATTAGACCTCCCCTAATATCAAAAGTCGATGCCATCAAAAACAAATCGGATGGACTACCTATTTCAGGCCATTTCAAAATGGCCGCCATTGAAATTTGAAAATCACGTTTTGTGCCATAACTTGAGTTCTAATGCAGTTAGAGTCACAAACTTGGTGTCTATACATATGTTTTTGGGGATGAAGAATCCAATTATCCCAATAAAAAATATTTCTGTCTTGTAGATAAATTATAAACAGGTAAATAAACGTATTTTTCGTTTATTTCCGGTCATTTTTGTGTATTTTAGTGCGAACACAGAAAAAACTAACCTTAAAATATAACTTGGTGACTGTTCTATAAACCAATTAGAATTACATGTAATCTTCATCCATATTAGATCTGACCAGCAGCTGAGTAGAATATTTCCTTCATTACCAAAAAACAGTACTTCTACACAAGATCATATCGCCACTTTAAAATTTAAAACGGCAGATACGCCCTTTCAATTCCAAGGGAAAATTTAGTTATTGACAATCATTCTTATGTATTGCACACTCATCTCACCAGTTTATCTAACATACATTTAAAAACATAATTTCTAACATAATAGTTGCCGTGATATCAAATTCTTATGGTGGTGACAGCAGAAATGGTGGTAAAGTCCTTGTTCCACCAGAATATGAAACACATTTGCACTACCATAGAACATAAAATAAACATATAATCAGCTACTGATTATTTAAACCTAATCCTCATCACTGTCACTTTCAGCTACTGCTCTGTCATCAGACAACACTTCTCCCTCTGATGAACTTGCTACATCGTCATCACTTTCTAATCTATCATCTTCATTTGCTATATCTATTGAGATAATTGGACCTTGACACCAGACGGGCACAAGTTTCTCATTGTTCTCAGTCCATCCGTGACCATTAATTGCTAAATGAATATATGGCTGAGGAATATGGGCTAATTTCCAAATTCCAGTCTGATAATTTACTCGTCTAATATGCTGAGACAATGTATTTCTACATAGTGGAAATTGGTTGAAGTCAATATTGCTCACTTCTGCCTCAAGATAGAGTAGCGATACATGTCACATGTGAACTCTTCTAGGTTGGTCACCAAGTCATCGGAGATATGCCAAACATCTCCTGATTTACAGAGTACATCTTGAAATCGCATAATCTTCTGAATCAGTTTTATGGTTTAAGTATCTTGGCCAGGATGTGAGTGATGCACCAGTCCCAAGTGATTTGGGCAGTACTCTGGTCATACAAGATGACAATGCTTTCTTCCATGTTATGTCAAACAACACCAGCAACTCTTATCTCATTGCACGTGCAATATTTGACATCATACCAAGGAGTGGCGACATTATCTTTAGCACAGAAGGCTCGATTAAGCAAATGGAGAGACAGATGCTTGGTACCAGTGATACATTGATCATAAGTGGGCCATTGCAAAAAAGCCAGCTGATTGGAAGACATGTCTGATGAACAGTGAGAACAAATCACAGTTAGTTGATGTTATGAATGATGTTTGGTGCTCTCATAAATTTGCTCCAAAACTTGCATAGAAAATAATAATAACTGTCCCTCATGATAACTGCTACCTTCTTGCGTCTGAAGATGGAACAACTGTTAATAAAACTGAGATTACATCATTGTTCTCAAATCAAAAAGAAACTGATACTGTCTCTATGCACAAGAGCAAGGCTTTGATACAGTTCGCATTCGCAGTTCTGACAGTGATGTGTTTTTCATATTGCTGCACCTTGCTTTCAAGACATCACTATTTCGTTTGATACTGGCTCAGACAACACAAGAAGGCTTCTGATTGTAATTCACATAGCCAACAATGATGGAAGCTCTGCACTGCATTTCTGTCTCTTTGCGCATTCACGCGTGGGGAAAATTAAACCAATAAAACTGAGTCAGGAGACAGTGAGATTTCAAGATGTAAATTAACTTGATGTTTGGCATATCTCTGATGACATGGTGATCGACCTAGAAAAGTTTACATGTGCCATCTATGGGAAAAATCGTCATAGGAGTGTACATGATCTTCGCTACTCTATTTTGAAGTAGAAGTGCATTAATCTCGAGCGCAATATTGACCTCAGCCAATTTACACCATGTAGAAAGACATTGTCTCAGCATATTAGACGAGTAAATCAGACTGGAATTTGGAAATTAGCCCATATTCCTAAGGCAAATATTCCTCTGGCAATTAATGGTCACGTATAGACTGAAAACAATGGGAAACTTGTGCCCATCTTGTGTCAAGGTCCAATTATCCCAATAGACATAGCAGAGGAAGATGATACATTAGAAAGTGATGACGATGTAGCAGGTTCATCAGAGGAAGAAGTGATGTCTGATGACAGTGCAGTAGCTGAAAGTGACAGTGATGAGGATTAGGTTTAGCTAATCAGTAGCTTACGATATGTTTATTTTATGTTCTATGGTAGTGCAAACTTATTTCATATTCTGGTGGAACAAGGACTTTACCACCGCTTTACCACCATTTCTGCTGTCACCACTATAAGATTTTGATGACATGGCAACTATTATGTTAGAAACTCTGTTTTTAAATGGGTGTTAGATAAACTGGTGAAATGAGTGTGCAATACATAAGAATGACTGTCAATAACAAAAGCTTCTCCCTGGAATTGAAAGGGTGTATCTACCGTTTTAAATTTTAAAGTGGCGGTATGATCTTGTGTGAAAGTATTGGAAGGAAATATTCTACTCAGCTGCTGGTCAGATATAATATGGATGAAAATTACATGTACTTCTAATAGGTTCATGGAACAGTCACCACTTTGTTATTTTAATATTTTCTACACTAAGTTTTTTTTCATTTATCATGCTAGTCATAAGCAAAGTTTAATTTTTATTTACAATTTTCAACACTGTTATGCTCATTATTCACGGAATAAAATAACACTAGTTACAAGTTTTATTTTAAGGTTAGTTTTTTTCTGAGTTCGCACTAAAATACACAAAAATGACCAGAAATACATGAAAAATACGTTTATCTAACTGTTCATAAATTATTACAAGATAGAAATATTTTTTATTGCCATAATTGAATTCCTCGCCCCCAAAAACATATGTATAGGCACCAATTTTGTGACTCTAACTGCCTTAGAACTCAAGTTATGGCACAAAACGTGATTTCAAAATTTCAATGGCGGCCATTTTGAAATGGCCTAAAATAGGTAGTCCATCCGACTTTTATTTGATGGCATCGACTTTTAATATTGGGGGAGGTCTAATGAGCAAAACAAACTTGGTCTCAGACTTTCATGGGTGGAGGGTGCACAGTAACCCTTTCTGGCCCATGGACTAACATAAAAAAATGACCGAAAATGCACGAAAAATACGTTTGAATAGATGTTTATTAAATTTCCACAAGACAGAAACATTTTTTATTGGCATAATTGAATTCCTCGCCCCCAAAAACATATGTATAGACTCTAATTTTGTGACCCTAACTGCCTTAGAACTCAAGTTATGGCACAAAACGTGATTTCCAAATTTCAATGGCGGCCATTTTGAAATGGCTTAAATAGGTAGTCCATATGACTTTTATTTGATGGCATCGACTTTTGATATTGGGGAAGGTCTAATGAGCAAAAAAAACTTGGTTTCAGACTTTCATAGGTGAAGGGTGCACAGTAACCCTCTCTGTCCCATGGACTAACACAAAAAATGACCAAAAATGCACGAAAAATACGTTGGAATAGCTGTTTATAAATTTTCCACAAGACAGGAACATTTTTTATTGGCAAAATTGGATTCCTCACCCCCAAAAACATATACATAGACACCAATTTTGTGACTCTAACTGCCTTAGAACTCAAGTTATGGCACAAAAGGTGATTTCCAGATTTCAATGGCGGCCATTTTGAAAATGGCCCAAAACAGGTAGTCCATCCCAACTTTTTTTTGATGGCATCGACTTTTGATATCCGGGGAGGTCCAATGAACAATTAAAACTTGGTCTCAGACTGTCCTGGGGGGGGGGGGGGGGGTGCTCGGTAACCCTATCTGGCCCATGGACTACAATTTCTGTGAGTATATGACGTTTCTTCGGCTCCTAGAATCTACCCCTCCATCCCAGAATGTAACCCCATTTCGACAACTATATTTTACGCTCCCAGAATCTACCCCTCCCTCTGAGAATATGCCCCCTTTTAAACATCTATTCGCGACCCTCCCAGAATATACCCCTCCCTCCCATAATATATCGCCTTTTCTATGCACAACTATAAGCGACACCCAAAATCTACCTCTCCTTCCCCCCCTTTTAAACAGATATGCTACGCAGAATATATTCACCCCCCCCCTTTTCCAATACTATATGCGACACTCCCAGAATGTACCCCCCCCCCCATAATATACCACTCCTATCCACTATCATATGCGGTCCTCCCAGAATCTATATCCCTCCCTCCCAGACTCTACCCTCTCCTCTTTCCTACAACTATATGGTTCAGTTCAGGCTTGAATTCATATTTTTCTTATAACAAAACTGCAATGAAACATTTTGCTAAGCGATTGGCAAGGTTCTGGAAAAATACTCCCGTTTCCAACCAGACTAGCATCTGCGGCCCACACTGCATTAGTAATATAGTTTCTAATAATTTCATCAAGATAGTTATTTATATTGGGCCCAAAATCTAGCATGTGGTTTACCTGTTTACAACATAGTGTCGTATTTGGTAGTGATTATTCTCAGATCCAGCGAGGATGCAGAAAATGCAATGAAATACCAGTTATAATCGCCGCGGGTCGCATACTGTCTTTTGGGCTCGAGAATAACTCCCATGATTTCCCACAGCAAATCGTTTTCACAAGCTTCGGGTGCATCTTTTTGGCAAGGCTCTGGCCCATCTTGACAGGCAGTGGATTATAGTCAAGCCTTGGAGGGGGAGTGACGCCTGGATAGATTCTGGGAGGGAGGGGTAGATTCTGGGAGCGTCGCATAGGCTATATTATAATAGTGGAAAAACGGGATATATTCCCGAAAGTAGGGATGTATTATGTGAGGGTCGCACATAGATGTTTAAAAGGAGGGTATATTCTGAGAGGTAGGGGTAGATTCTGGGACTGTCGCATATAGAAGTGAAAAGGGGAAGGGTTTTGGGAGGAAGGGGTACATTCTGTGAGTGTCACATATAGTTGTAGAAAATTGGGGTACATGTATAGTCTGGGAGTGAGGGGTTGTTTCTGGAAGGGTCACACATCTATAGATAAATGTTAAAAATGGGGTATATTCTGGAAGGGAGAGGTGTGTTCTGGGAGGGTCGCATATAGATGCAGAAAGATGGTATACTATGGGAGGGAGAGGTATATTCTCAGATCCGAAGACACCTCACATAATCACGAAAAAAGAGGGTAGGTTCTGGGATGGGAGCCGTTAGGATCAGTCCCCGGGTTTAGTCTAGGATCTACCCCGGGGTAGATCCGGGTATAGTTTCAGGTGGTATATAATCTGGGGTGTTACACTGAGAGGTGGTTCGAATGCCGGCCGGGTCGGATGTTTGTTATCGAAGTTGTGCATATACAGTGCTTCAAACTGTTCAAAGGCATGGGCTGCACAGTGTTGTCTATGGTAGTGTGCACTACCCTTGAAGACATTCGATAAGAGTGTAATCATGAAAATTCCGACTTCGGGCGTCCATTTGTTGCGATATTGCCACGAGTGTGCAAAAAGCGACGTTAAGCATTATTCACTCATTCCTGCATTGTTACTAACCTCTGGCTCTCGAATGGGTCTCGGTGGAGTATTCACAGGCTGAGCCTCATCCAGCTTCGAAACCATAGTAAATATAACAGGATCAAGGAAACCAATAGCTATAACAATCAGCAAAATAATACGTACAATAAGTCTCCTTCACGTTTGAACATGCCAATACTTATCCCTTGAGCTACAAAAAGCATCATGCGCGCATACATTCACGGCCCCAATTAACAAATAATTTACTGTGGTTCTTGTACAGCTAGACCCGTAACGTTTTCATTCAACTTTAAAACCAATTAAAACACACCACTACATTGTTTGCTTTGTATGTTCTCTCCTTTTTCACAAACTAAAATCTCAGTAACTATACATTATTCAATAAAGGTGTGGTAGATCATCAGCTGATCTAATTGTTAGAATGTCTATTTTTCATATAACATATATATATATTTTATGTCATTTGCAGCTGGAAATTCTGTTCAAAATTACATCTTTAACTTGAAACAAATAAGAAACGAATAATTTAGCAGGACTAAAAGAGTTACATTTAGAAAATATAACATTGTACTTTATTCCTTTTAGTGTGGGGACCGACTTTATATGTTCTAATCTGACGTCTAATGTCGATCCCGAGTAACACATTTATAATAGCCGTGGACCCATACCATAGGTAATCAAATCAAACGGACAGAACTATAACTAAGACATTTATGATGATTTTAAAATAAAATAAACCTTTGGTCTCCTGGTTTATAAAAAAATATTTCAGCGCTTCAAGGGTTAAAGAATAATTTACCCTTATTTGGACATTCAAGTAATTTTTATGATTTTGAAGCTGGAAGCGTCAGTTATTCCTTCATTAAACAGATGACACACAGTATGCTGCTCTCACACATAGGCGAATATGCTTGCGAATATGAATCTTTGAAACTCGCAGTGAATTTGCCCAAAAATTGTGAACAGATATTTTCACCTCGGTCATCCCTTGACCTCTCATTACGAATATAATGCAAATGCACTGCGAATGCTTGCCAACGCTTGCCAATGCCTTACAAATTGCTAACAATCGTTGCGAATGGTGCAAATGGGCTTAATAATAAAATCAAATAAATGCTGCGACTGCCTTGCGAATGTTATGAATGCTTGCGAAGGCTTAGGCCTACAAATGGGCTTGCAAACGTTGCAACGTTGCCATTGCCTTGCCATTTTCTTACAAATAATGCGAATATTTGATGACGAGGCTGTGATTGATATAAAGACGGAGGGAATATGACGCTGGGCTCATTGTTTTTTTTTTGAATTTCAATCATTGTCAACGGTGACAAGACATGCGCAAGAAATGAGAATCTGCGAACGTTACAAACGCCTTGCAAATGCCTTACGAACGTTGCAAATGCTTCCGAATGCCTTACGAACGTTACCAATGGTTTGCGAATCTTTACGAATATTGCCGCTGACAATTTAGGAGACGCTTCCCAAATTGGTCGATATTCGTAAGCATGCGGAGAATGACTTGCGAACGTTCCGAGTTTGTTACCAACGCTTGCAAATACTTGGCGAAATGTGTTGCGAATTTTGAGAGAATGTCAAAAATTTCATTCGTAAGCACATTCGCTAGCATATTCGCCTATATGTATGAGAGCAGCATTTCAAGCGTGGTGTCCATCATTTGACCTATTATACATTGTTTAAAAATATCTAAATTGAGATAACAAATATGCAGTTATTTGAAGCATTGCACTTACAGTCGTACGATCGGTTGCCAAGAGAGATTGTGCAGATAATACTGGTTGCTAGGCAACCCATTACCATCACCAGCAGTATTTTCACCTTGCTCACATGTTTGCAACGTAACCTGCGCAACATCCTCTTCTTCCAAAACATATAAAATAACACAGCAAACATGAAATATTTTTCACAACATCCCTCTTTCACATGCTATAATCGTTAGTCCGCTTCAGAGGCGAACATCCATTTCCGAGACTTTGTAACGCCCCCTGGGGGTACACTCAGCTATCAGTGAGTGTGAGATAGAGACACTGGTGACACGAGTGAACCTGGGGGGGGGGGGGGGGGGACAGGGGGAGGGGGCGGCAGGGTTTCACTCGCCTTGGAAATGGGTAAGGGTGTGCCTCCGGCATGTTCAAAACCTGATCCTGTCCCAACTCGCTTCGCGGCTAAAAAGACACCCTGTCCCAATTTGGAAAATTTACACCGAATTTAATTGATCGGCTTATGGTGTAATTACTACCAATATATTTCATGTTTCATGGTCTTTTAAAGCTCTTTGATAATTGTTTATAATATTTTGAGGCTGTTAGGCTGAAAAATGTGATAGAATTCGGCTGATAATGGCCTGAAAAATCAGCAAAATGCATGCTAAGCGGGTGCCCAGAGTTGGAAGCTCAAAAAAGGACCCTGTCCCAATTCCGGAAGTTCAAAAAAGACACCCTGTGCCAAAGCTGGAAGCTCAAAAAGGCACCCTGTCCAGCGGCACATCCCCAGTACTCCTAAGTATGGAAGTGACCCCCCCCCCCCCCGGGGTGAAAATAATATTTTCGATGAGCACCCGACCACAACGAGCGATCACAGCAAGGCTAGTTATCTAAGTTTTACGATCAATATTTTATCCAGCCGAGGTTGTAATACAGATTTAAATGATGGCTATATTTCTTCAAAGCTCTATATAAAATACAGTTAGGCCTATCTAGAAAAACTCAACATAAGTTGCAAAATATGTCATAAGACATGTTCTTATTTCACAATTTTTATTAGTAGGAGCCTACTCATTATTCCCTTATCCAAGTCATAACCTCATTATTTAAGTACAACCCTTTATGGAGTTAGTTTATTTTGCATGCTGAATCCATGGGCAAAATAGAAATTAAGGAGAGCGTTATCTAGAAACTATCTAGAAACTCGACATAAGTTGCAAAATATATCATATGACATGTTCTCATTTCACAATAAATTTATGTGAATAAAATTCGCAGATCCGAATGTAAGAAGCGAGTAGCGCAGAGTAGGGCTATATTTGTAGCTACATGTTTATCGTAATTGAGTTCTTTCTTCGAAATATAATATACAAAATATTTGTTGCAAGATTTTTTATAGAAAAATCACATTTTTATAGTCAACATGGTTAACCATGAAGCACTATCAGTGTCAGGGTAAAACCTCGATATTGTGCCCGACCTAGTCAGTGTAAGATATAACAGTAGACTGGTAAATACAATAACTCCTATAGTGGTATGGTGTATACAAAACACTGCACCACTGTGAGGAGACGCTATGTCATAAACTGTCGAGGAGGTGTTGTCAAACTATTTTTACTGTGAACACCTTCATTTTATTTTATTCTGATGTTAACCCTTTGACCGCAGGTGTCGCATATATTCGGGTTTTCATTTTTATTAGCACATTAAGTACCACCTTTTAAACATGTGACAAAGATAAAATGTGACATCAATCAGCAATATTTGAAAACAGTTGACCTCTATTTTGCCAAATCTGAATAATTTTCACTCACTTGAAGTTGTGGATCGCGTCAGCGAGACACAACTTCAAGTGGGTAAAAATTCAGATTGAATAATTTGGCGGTTAAAGGGTTAAACGATCATTTCTTACAGATTACCACAATTGTGATTATTTACTGATGTTGTATCTTTCTAATACTTGTGTGGTTAGTTTTATTGAATAACATTAACATAGAAATTGCCTAAATAATAGGCAGTCAAGTACTGATTTTACATTTTTACATTGCAAATAGTACGTTATGTCAAGTAGACATCTTTGAGATGGCTGCAATACAGAGAGAGAGAGAGCTATATTATACATTTTAGATAAGCCTAGGTCCCACCGGACTAAGATCAGTGTGCAATCTTTTGCGATCAAAATGTGTTACCCAAATGATGGCTACGATTTTGTAACGATTGTTGAATGATTTTGGGTCTAATTTGAAGAAAAATATCAATTATAATTGATCTTAGTCCGGTGGGGCCTAGCTTTAATAAGCAATGTTTGTTCACAGCTGGATAAATGTACAATGAACCATATCTGGAAATGCGTTTCTTTTCCACGTCGCCTCGTCACGTGTGTTTTACCTCGGAGGCGGATGTTTATCCTGCGAAAGGGATGGTGAGCCTCTGAAAGGGACCAACGATTATAGCATGTGTCTCTTCTAAAATAATTATTATATCAAATTGTCTTTACACCCTGCTTCATTTCTGACATATATACTGTAGTAATATTTTTCACATCGTTCTTCTCTTTCTAACTTTTTATATTTGTATCTAAATAACCTTCCGATGCAGCGCTATTGTTGATCAGATTATATTTAACACTGTTATTTTTTATTGTTTGATATCAGTGGTCCCAAGAAGGGTCAATGAGAAATTTAAATATGAAGTTCACTCCGTAACATAAACTGATCACTCCATACCGGTAAATCTCTCCAGAGCACTAATAAAACTTTAAATTAATTAACTAAGTTTATATAACATTTTTTACAAAATTCAGATAATATCACATTTCAAGGAAAATATCATCACTGGTACCTAAAATTATAGAATCCCTCCTTACTGAAAATCGAGTAGCGATTATTACTAGTTATATCTTGCAGTGTAGGCCTGCAGCTATTGCCATTGCAAAAATATCCACCGTTTTAGTTTTAATCTCGGTTAAGACGAGTATTGCTTTACATTATGGCAATATCGCACATTACATAACCAGGTCCAGACTCCAAAGTCTGGACTATACCCTACTCTTTTTAGATGATTCCACGGGTACAATAGATCATAATGCACAGTACCATAGACATCACTGCATACTCTATTCTTTGAACATGTTTACGCTGACACGGAGCTGCATCAATGTTAATGGGTCTTGGGATTCGCGGCTGAATCAGGCGTGATTGCATTATGACCGTAGTGTCAGGCTCATTCACCAGGTGGATCAGTTGAAATAAAAAGAGACACTGTTCCAGCAATCGAAATGCAGACTGAGAGCATTTTAGTTTTCTTCGTATGAATAAATTACTTTATATTTTGATGCCAGTTAAAGTTATAGCAAAGGTATTACAACCTTTGAGATACACATTTTGACCCCTTTCATTATCTGACACTCAGGTAATACATAATAGTCCAGCAGATTTGTGACGAAAATTAGACGAAAGGCTCAGTTGGTGATAAAAGCACCAAAATCTCCAGAAAGTTAGCTGAGATGATACTCTTTAAAATTAGCTATGAACCCAAGTTGAACAAATCCAAGATGGCCGTCATTTTCAAGATGGCGGCCAAATTTAAAAAAATCACAAAATTCTATTGTGATCATTAAAAATAATTTAAAATTGAATGTATAAAGCTGCACAGGGACACATACAAATACATGTAGACAAATTGTCAAAATGGTGGAATCCAAGATGGCCGCTATTTTCAAGATGGCGACCAATTCAATAAAAATAATGATATTTTATTGAATATTAAAACAATATTATCTGCTGTAATTAGGTAATAGACAGACTTTGTTTAACCGTAATTCACCTTATAATAAATCTATTTAAATAAATAACAATACAATTTTAATAAATTTTTGATAAAACATTGTGCAATCCAAAATGACCGCCATTTTTAGCATCGATTGGCGAAAAGGCAGTAACTGCCTTTTGACTATTTTTTATATATTCAACCATCTTTGAAATACATACAAATACTTTACGTCAAGTATTTTTCCTGCAAAATGAATTTAATATTAATAACTACATTATTACGTTTGCCAAAAAATATCTGTAGACCAGCCACAAAAGTCACAATCAATGGATCTGTGGATTGGGATAAGTGTATCTTTTGTCAAGATAACAAAGACGGGGCTCTGCAGTGGCCTTTGGGGACAAAGCGTTCGGGTATAGATCCACTAACGACATATGAAAAAAACAGCTTCAGCAATTCAAGAATTTGACAAGTTAGGTCTCTACCAATGCCATTGAATATGGCGTTTTTTGACGAAGGCAAAGGAATAGCCTCAACACTTTTGATAATCAAACCAAATTTTATTGGAATTGCAGAAAGCTGGATAGATAGATTTCTAAGCCACAAAAACGGAAAAGCAGCGACATTTACACCTCTTCTGACACCAAAAAGCTACAAGACACTGTTCTATTAGCAATTAAATTTGCTTCTGGTGACATGATCTCACAAAATGTAGTCTATCATCGAGCTTGTCTCGTAGCAGTGTACAATAGAGCAAGAGCTAAAAACATAGACAAAGATAAGAATCAAGGCCAACAACGGATGGAAGGTATCGCTTTGGCTGAGCTGATTGCTCACATGAAGGATACACATATCGAAAGTGACGCAGCTCCCGTATTTAGATTAGCAGAATTAGCAAGACTATATAAAACTCGTCAAAAACTGATTGGAGCTGATGTTTCGGATCGTTTTAATAACAATCACTTGAAAACCAGAATTCTAGCACATCAACAAGATCGTCAAGCTTACAGAGAAGGTAGAAATGTTCTCCTCGCATTCAGCAAAGACGTAGGAGCCGCCTTACGACAAGCATATGAACGCAAACGGAGCTTGGTTCATAAATTCTACGACCTTGGATGTTTTTACAACAGTTGCATATGATAATATAGATCATAACCCATCATCAAACACAGCCCTTGGAGCTCTTCATCGAACAGCAATATCTGTATTCCAGCATCCATGCCACACAAATCCCAGATAAGGCAAGGATAATTGAATGACATATTTGCTCGTATTCTTCCAGAAGAGTACACAAATGCTTCACCACTGGTTCTGCCCAAGAATAAAGCCAAAGTTCCACAGACTAATAGTGCTCTAATCAGTCATGGCGATCAAGCTGTATCAGCAATGCAGAAGGAACACAGGTAAGAGGAAATATAATTTTCCATGCATTATGCCTTTATGTAGGCGTTCTGTTGATTGTATTAGGCTATTCCTAGGTGGTACATATTTGTTTCAGATGGCTGGATCAAGTACATGAATTCTGCCTAGATAGTGATTCAGATGATATAAATCTATCATGTTCTGCCTTCCATGTACATCACGAGAAAGGCACCAGTGAATTAAACCTTGCTATTTCATCATTGCTTCCTTTGTTTGAAGAGCAAGCTGCATCACCAGCCATGTGCCGTCATTCAATGGATGTCCAGTACTGGACAAACTCCGGTCATGGCATGTGATCAGCCATTGTTTGACATAACGAAGAAAATGCAGTGGATCAGTCCTAACAGTTATGGAGAGGATTTATATGTTATCATGCTCTGCGGGCTTCATATAGTAATGGCTGCCTGGAAAGCACTTTGAAAATGGTTGGACAGCAGTGGATGGACAGCAGCTCTTGTTCAAGATGACATAGCAACTCGAGGCTGGAAAGGCTGATTCTTTCTTAAAGGCGTCGCGTGTATCCAGAGCAAGACATGCACAGCAGGTCACAGCTGCAGCACTTTACACTCTGTTGCAAAAGGCTTACTCATCATATGTTGAAGAACATAATGATCTTGCTGATAATTTTGACGAGTGGAGACAGCTGAAAGAAGACGAAAATCCACTGACACTCGTGATTCAGTGATCAGTTCTTGAGTTCGTCATGTCATTAAGAGAAGGGGACTTTCACTTGTACATCCAGGTACTGCAGAACATAGCTCCTTTGATGTTCGCACTTGATCACCCTAATTATGCTCGATGGTTGCCTGTGCACATACGCGACATAATGTCGCACAAAGAGTGTCATCCTGATGTAGCAGCTGATTTCAAGAAGGGCAGTTTTTGTAGTTAAAAAACAAAATGTGTCACTGTTTTGTCTACTGTATATGTCTTGTCAAGTTCGTGACAGTAATTTGGATACTTTCTTCAGTCACGAAAACCAAGATTTCCCTCCATTGCTCTCGACTTATGGTGACATACGTACGGGAACAAAATCGGATATATTATGATGTTTAGAGAGAGTGTCTCCTTCACAAAATGACAGACCAGATGTTGATATGTTACTGTTAGATGGTGCTGTCATTGTCAATATGCTAAGACCTCGTGCAGTGAAAACATATCATGAATATTCTCAGCAAGTATTCCTGCCTTTTTTAAAGTCTCAGGGGTAGTTGTTATTGGAACTGGGTCTTCAATAAACTTTTTAGACAGAATATCATAGGCATGTTTTGTGTATAGAAATAATAAAAATAGTTCTTTTTGAACTAAATGTTCTACTGTATGCCTAGTTATAAATTTGTGTGACTTTTTCTTTTTAAAGCTAACCGGTATATATTGCGTCTTCGCGGAAACTATTTTGAAGGCATTTTCACTATTTTTCATTAACTAAACATAATTTTGTGTTATATTATTAATTCTAATTAATTTATGACATCACTACTTTGATTTTATGGGCTCATAGGAATGATTTCTTGGATTTGTATTCCGATATTGATACCACTGTCAAAATTGTAAAATTTGGCGGCCATATTGGAAAATGGCCGCCAATTCTGAAAAAATGGAAATTGAGATTGGGTCCATAGCTAATATGTTTTAGTATATAATGAACTATCAATATGCAAATTTTGGTACTTTTATCACTAACTGAGCCTTTTTGTCACAAATCTGCCGGACTGCACGTATGCCTCTCACAACTATAATACACACATTTCTTCCCCTTGGATATGAAAGGAGACTGTATCTGCCACTTTGTAAAGTGAATGAATGAATGAATGAATGAAATCTTGTATAGCGCATGTATCCAGCTGGAAGCTGTTCAGAGCGCTTCACATTCGAAAGACAGTGAAAAGAAAGTCAATTACTGCGTGAGGTCACCAAACGCTTGACGAAACAGGTGAGTTTTTAGCAACCTTCTAAAAGAGGTCAGGGTTTTCTGCAGACGGATCTGGCTCTCCAAACTGTTCCTGGCACCGAAGTTTTTAAGTCTGTACTTTTGGACTACCAAAAGCTGCTCTGTGCTCGAACGCAGTGTTCTAGGTGGTGTATAAGGCACTAGCAGCTCTGTGATGTAAGTTGGGGCGAGGCCATGTAGAGCACGATATGTTAATAGCAGGATCTTGTACTTTATGCGGAATTCGACCGGTAGCCAATGAAGTTTGAAGAGAATTGGTGATATATGGTCCCTTCTGCCGGCTTTAGCTATCACTCTAGCTGCTGCATTTTGCACCCTCTGCAATCTCTTTATGAGTATAGTTGGGAGTCCACATAGCAGAGAGTTGCAGTAGTCAAGTCGTGAAATGACTAGGGCCTGAACAATGATGACAGTTGTCTTCATATCCAACACTCTGCGAATGCTACTGATGTTGTGCAGGTGGAAAAAAGAAGATCGGCAAACACTGTTGACATGCGCCTCCATAGTCAAATGTTCATCGAAAATGGCACCAAGGTTGCGAGCTGAGGGAGATGGAGTGATTTTGTTGTCACCAATGATAATATCGCTGATGTTGGAGAGATGTCCCACTGTAGGTGTCCGTAACAGCAACGAGAGAGTCTTTTCATCATTCAGTTTTAGCCAATTCAATAAAGTGGCAGATACACCCTTTCATATCCAAGGGGACGATTAGTTATCTTTTGTTTAGTTAGTAGATTTACAAATCAGTTGGTATTAAGGCCTCGCGCACCTAAAAGGTGTGACCACAATTCAATTTAAGCATCATTTCCATCATTTCATTGCGCCAAATGAGTGGTAACGCAATTAAGGGCAATTTCCAAGCTTCAATTAATTGAGAATTTTCCCTGTTTTTCTTAACCAGACTTTTTTTTTAATTCACAATATTCGTGTTAGTTGATTTATTCTATCACTTTATCTATATCTTGTGAAGAAGATCGGGAACGCTTTAAGATACTGAACCCTCCCCCCGCCATAGGGTCAGGAGAAACTCACCTTCACTGCGACTTATTTCTATATTATTCTAATCCGTGTTGCCTCTTGTATTATAAGCTGATGGGGATGATGGTACTGTGAGTGTAGTGTCTGTCTATGTGTCAAACTGTCAGCCGTGTCAACTCTCTGATAATACTGTAAACTCTGAGCATGGTGACATGTCAACCATAACGTGTAGCAGTCATCTGGAACTAAACACATGCTCGCAGACTGTGGTACTGATGAATATTATACATGCCACCCAGCTCACTGCCATAGCCCATAAAAAATCACCAGTCCACACACCAGACCATAACCCAATGTTGTTTTAATGTTGGGCCAGGGTCGCAGACATCGACTGATTGTTGGTTTAATATTGGCCCACCGTCTATAACATGGGCCAGCATTGTCCCGGCGTCGGGTTAATCATATGCCTATAACTGCATTATACTTGACAATTCCATAAACGAAGCCATTTCCTATCCGCCTTGAGGGCGGGGGGGGGGGGGGGGTAAGGAAGTAATTCACATCTTAAATGAGATGATATTCTGAGTAAAGAATTTTGGGATAATTCTCTAAATATATCGAATCATGTTATTTCCTTATGTAGGACTTTCAGTTTGTACCCTGCATTTGAGCGTAAGCCTACGTCTCAATAATTTTTTTTATTCATCGCTACAATGTATACATAGTAATGATTGACATCAGACAAGACCATATCAATTAAACAAACCATATTATTATAATTCAGTATGGTTAGGCCTACTATTGCAGTCAAGCATATACATAATGGAAGGTATGCAGGGTAACGTATATCTGTGTTCATGATGCAACATCACACATCCCTGAAAAGTAGTATCACCCTCACTGTACAGTCTATTCACTCCCGTTCGTGACACATGTTTGTAATGTCGTTCTACATCCACTGATCAGGGTAAAAATGAAATGAATCGGGCTTTAGGCCACTTTTGTGCATATACAGGCTAAATTGGGCCAGGAGAACCTCCTGAGGATGGTGAGATGAGTGAGATGACACTGCCCTCCAGACACAGGATTCGAAATTTAAACCCTGGTGGTTTGAGGCCGAGCACGCTACCTCTCGGTCACTGAGGTTCCCCACAATACTGAATTTTACGAGTGGATGGGGAAGAACATTTTTGTTTCTTTCAAACCGCCGAGATCGGGAAACGAGCCCCGAACTCTAGCGTGAAAGGCAGCGGTGCTAACCTCTACCCTATGGCCCCCGCCCACTGCTCAGGGTGGTAGTTTATACATTTTCACCCACTCTCACTACCGCAAGTTCAAGTGGGTGGAAATCAACACGATCCCTGCAGGTAGTTATCGCTACATGGGTTTAGTTCATACACATACATTTACACACACATTTTCTTTTTCGACATTTTTCATAAGCGAAAATGCCTTTTGAATTGTCAGGCTGGGTACAGTTTTAATGGGTGATTCTAACATAAGCTCATTAACACAGAGTATAAAATTCTGGCCTAGTACATGTAGCTTGGTAGGCATAAGTATGTTCTAATTCTATTATGTTCTAATTATGTTCTATTCATTCAACGACGCTGTACGCCTAAATACCAGTGAGCAAGCATTTACATATTTATAAATGTTCTGTTTTCAGTAACACTGTGATTGAATCAAGGCATTAACTCACTATACGCCTGTGCGCTATCCCAGCAAACAAGAGACAGTATACCAATGTTGGCTTAATGTTGACCCATCGTCTACGACGCTGTCCGATTTGAACAATAAACCAGCATTGGCTCAACGTCTCGTGTTTGCTGGGTATTTGTTGTACGCCTAAATACCAGTGAACAAGCATTTACATATTTATAAATGTTCAGTTTTCAGTAACACTGTGATTGAATCAAGGCATTAACTCACTATACGCCTGTGCGCTATCCCAGCAAACAAGAGACAGTATACCAATGTTGGCTTAATGTTGACCCATCGTCTACGACGCTGTCCGATTTGAACAATAAACCAGCATTGGCTCAACGTCTCGTGTTTGCTGGGTATTTGTCACTCAGTGCCTTGTAATTTCAAGAAGCCGATACATTCAGCTTGGAATTAAAAAGTTTAATCACCGAGATAAATGTTGCTCATTCAAGACCAGCATCTTTTCTAACTTGTGAAATGGGTCACATCTTTTTAAGCCGGGTTGAACACTATTTAGCAACACACAATTCTACGTTATTAACCTTCCATTTGTATGTGGTTCACAGACGGTTACGGGTTATAACTAATTGTATAAAATCCGGAAAAAATAAAAAGGTTCTTGAAGGTTCTTTGTTGTGCGATAAATTGAAGAATTAAGGTTATTTGATTAACCCTTAGAACACTGAGCTAAGAAATTTAAATTTTCATCCACTTGAAGTAGTGTCTCGCTACCGCGATCCATGACTTCAAGTGACTGAAAATTGGTGTTATTTGTGAAATCTAAGTCCCAACGTAATATATCAGTGTGTCAAGATTGAAGCATATTTTATTTTTAACAACTGGTTATACGGGTGTTAACAAAAACATACAATGTCTACTGTAGTCGACATCAGTGCTCTAAGGTTTAATGTGGTGGAATGAAGAAGAGTTCACATACATGCATGGGCATAATTAGTTAAATCCGCCAAGTTCTTTAATTTAATTTTTCACCCACTTATAGTTGTAACTCACTACCCACAAGTTTAAGTGGGCGAAAAAGACTCATGTTTGTCAAACCTTTACAATTCCTACTGATTGAACATCAGTTTGTCTCAGAAAATATGGTATTTTATATGGTATTAAACGACTAGAGTCGTGCTTAATAGCGCTTAAATGGTTAAGAAAAAAATCAAATACATGTGATGAAATGAAGAAAGGTTTTACACGCATTTGACAAAATAAAGAAGAGTTCACAAACATGACATGACATGTGAACATTCATTTGAGTCATACATACATACTATGTAACATTGTAACGAAATGAAGAATAGTTCACAAACATGTGGTAACATGAATTTGATTTCTACATACATGTAACGAAAAGAAGAATAGTTCTGCATGCATGTGGTGAAATGAAGAAAACATCATATATACAAGTGATGATATGAAGAAGTGTTTCACATAGATGTGGAATCACACAGAGAGAGAAGTGGGACAATCTTAGATGTTGTATCCTAGGGCAAGGCACTTCATTCTCACATGCTTACCTTCACTCAGGTGTAAATGAGTATCTGGTACGACAGAGATGACAATGTGTACGATACGTTTAAATGCGCCGAAATCGCTGCAGGACTGTATGCGTCCCGAAAGGTAAACACGTCCAGTGATTGTAAAAATGTTTGATATCAGACTATAACCCCGCACCTTTATCTTAACATCAGCTGAGAACCATCAAGAACCTTTATTTTTTAAATTTTTATTTTTAAACATAGACCATCATCATTCACACAAAGCTTACACTTACAGTTAAGAATATTAATTATAAATTTATAAACTAATAAAAGAGCAATAATTCCCTAATATAATGTATTTTGTGCATGTTATTACCTAATTTGAAATAATCAAAGTCAGCTGTTGTTTTGAATTGTAGTAAAACAAATATTAAATCTATATTTTCACGTAAAATGTGTGGATTCAATATTACACCTGAGGCTATAGTGGAGCCTGTCAAAATGTTGGGAGCTAGATGGGTTGTAAAAACATTACATTTACAAAGTTTTATACCTAAAAAATAGATAAATATGAATAATAATTGGAATACATGCCATTCAGGAATTAGTTTTATTTGTGAAATAAAGTGAATTGTGCTTAAGGCCTTTGTGCATATATAAGCTAAACTGGGCCAGGTAAAATCCCGTGAGGATGGTGAGATGAATGAGATGACACTTCCCTCTAGACGCAGGATTCTAAAGTCGAACCCTGACCGGCTGAGGCCAAGCACGTTACCTCTCGTCACGGAGGCTCCTAACAATATTGAATCTTCACGAGTGAGCGAGGAAATAAACAGGCAGCTTTAACCACTGCACCGAGACCCCAGTTTTGTCTGATAGTCTAGCTGACTTTATTTATTTTTTTTACTTTTATTCTGCCTTTAATTTCTGTTCTTTTTATTATATATAATCCAATACAGCATCATTCACCATGAAATTTTAAAAGTTTTTGTCAGTATATTCTAGATCAGCACCACTTACAATAAATAAACCTGTCCTGTGTATAGGCCTGTAAATCCATGAAGAATATCCCTGGAAAACAGTCAAACCAGTCAGCTAGAAATATCGCCTTTTTAAAATGGGAGACGTCATTTCAATATGGAAGATGTTTAACACACCTTTTTAAATCACATTGTATAAATTGTAGGTGATGAAAGTGTTTTATCTAGCTGCCTGTAATATGACCTTATATCTTCAGGTGTAATATTGAAGCAAAAAATGTACGCGAATGTATAGGTTTAATGAGTGA